>SJYO01000647.1:24160474-24719451 GCA_006410555.1 Capra ibex
CTTTTTCAACCGAATTTCGAGTTGTAAGTCTTTTACTTCTAGTACCGTAGACCAGGGTAGTGAAGTACCCTTTATCTACCCCTTTGTTACCTTTGTCAGACTGAAATAAAAAACCCCGAGGTTTTAGTGACGTCTACCACTGACGTCGGTACTTTAATTTTCTGCGAATGAGGANTCCTTTTCCTCATGTAGTTCCGACGTATAACAGTGGGACGAATAAATTGAACGTACGTCTCATGTAGTACTCTTTGAGAACTGACCTTCTTTGTGTTCGACCTTAGTTCTAACGGTCCTCTTTATAGTTATTGGAGTCTATACGTCTACTGTGGTGGGAATACCGTCTTTCACTTCTCCTTGATTTTTCGGAGAACTACTTTCACTTTCTCCTCTCACTTTTTCAACCGAATTTCGAGTTGTAAGTCTTTTACTTCTAGTACCGTAGACCAGGGTAGTGAAGTACCCTTTATCTACCCCTTTGTTACCTTTGTCAGACTGAAATAAAAACCCCCGAGGTTTTAATGACGTCTACCACTGACGTCGGTGCTTTAATTTTCTTCGAATGAGGAACCTTCTTTTCACTACTGGTTGGATCTATCATATAACTTTTCGTCTCTGTAATGAAACGACTGATTCCAGGCAGATCAGTTCCGATGCCAAAAAGGTCACCAGTACATACCTACACTCTAAACCTGACACTTCTTCCGACTCGCGTCTTCTTGACTACGAAAACTTGACACCACAACCTCTTCTGACAACCCTCAGGGAACCTGAAGTTCCTCTAGGTCGGTCAGGTAAGACTTCCTCTAGTCGGGACCCTAAAGAAACCTTCCTTACTACGATTTCGACTTCGAGGTCATGAAACCGGTGGAGTACCCTTCTCAACTGAGTAACCTTTTCTGAGTACGACCCTCCCTAACCCCCGTCCTCCTCTTTCCCTACTGGTTCCTACTCTACCGACCTACCGTAGTTCCTGAGTCACCTGTAGTCAGACTCACTTGAGGCCCTCTACCACTACCTGTCCTTCCGGACCGCACGACGCTAAGTACCCCAACGTTTCTCAGTCTGTGCTGACTCGTTGACTCGACTTGACTTGACTTGACTTGTTTTACATTTCCATTTAACCATACCTTTTCACCGGAGTAAAGACTGTACAATGTTATTGTGAAAACAAAGTATCGAATCTCGTAGTAAAGTGAAAACTGTTGACGAGTTTTGTGGTGATCTTTTTAGGTAACCAGTTCGTTGAGATTCAGGTAATGTGGAAAATATGTATCATTCTCATATGGTGGCACTACCGGAAGTATTCAAAGTTTTCTTCCTCAGTCTCCTCTTATACATTTCCCAACAATCCAGAAAGTTTTGTGACCCCTTGACCACCCAACCCGTCTCAAACACAGACTACCGAACCGATCCACAAATTCTGGTTCCAGAAGTCGTTCAGAGTTTCTCGTTCCTCAATGACAACTATTATTCGAGAAAATGTATCAGGTCTCGAATAGAAGGTCCTTAATTGTAAAGGACCTCTCGTTCCAGAGTTAGATAAAAAGGCATAAAAGACTCAATAAAGTGTGACCCTGTCCTTTCTTACGAGGAAAGGTCATAACAAATTGTGTCCTTTTATGTGACTTAAGAGTCGGTAGTGTTTTAGAATGAACATTTAAAGATTATGGGTGGGAGGGTGAAAAGTGAATGTTCGGGAGAAGAAACGGGTGGGGAGTAGAAAGGAGTTGAGGTAATAAATTCATCAGTTATAAGAGTAAAGGCTAGAATTAGTAATTTATCCGAAAATCCGAGTTTAAACCAGTCGTCCGCTGGAACATCACGAGAAGGTCACAATAAGAGATAGGGTCTTAATCGGTCGACCGATTGGGATTCTCAGAGCAACGGCCTTCTCTGACACTACAACTTACAGAGGGTCCCCGTTTCACAAAGGAAAAGTAACATAAGTAGATAAATGGAGTTCGGTGAAGGGACGAAAGAAAAAACTTCCTGACAGGAAAGTCGACACAAGGACAGAAACTGCTTTTATTGATTATTTGTTAGATATTATCCTTATCTTTTCTTAAAATAAACTCGGTTTGACTTCTGATATCAGGTCCTCTGTGTCTAAGTTCTTTGTGAACTTAACACAGGGTGAACTTAACACAAGGTTTTTTCCACCGCTACCCCTATCCTCCATACGTATCCGTTTTTTGGGAGTTTCAATATATTTATCAAACAGTTCTTAATACTACCCTCGGTCGATCCACGAACAATTCATTCCCAACAACCACAGGTCTTACCAACGTATCAATGTTCTTTTCTGGAACTCTTGGTACTCCGAAGGGACCACCAAGTCGACCATTTCTTAGGTGGACGTTACGTCCTCTGGATCCAAGCTAGGGACCTAACCCTTCTAGGGGGTCTCTTCCCTTGCCGATGGGTGACGTCATAAGATCGGACCTCTTAAGGTACCTGACATATCAGGTACCCCAACATTTCTCAGTCCGTGTTGACTCGCCGAAAGTGAAAGTGAAGTGGAACTCTGGTGTCCAAACGTTGACTGTCGACGATCGCCTGTAACAAAACTTTTGCCGACCACCACAGGAACTCAGACTATGTCAAGCCTTTTAAATTCAAGAGTCACTACGTCCTTACACAGACTTTAGTATACGTGTTACCGGTACGCCGAGGTAAAACGGACTTGGTCAATCAGGTAAAACTAAAGAGTTACACAAGAGAAGAACTAACCAATTTCAACTGCATGCTACGTATAGACTGTCCGGCACACTGTCCGACAAGATGAATTGTATTTTAAGTTCAGTTTAGTACCGACTCGGTCTTACTGAAGGGGTGTGGAGTTATACACTTATAAAGAAAGAAGTGCACACCGAATTATAAATGACCAGGGAGGTTAAGTAAAGTGAATGTCTACGTCTCGGGTCGTGAGAATAAGTCACACTACGAGAACAAGACGACCCCAAGGCACCCAAAACCAGAGTCGACCTTTGGAGATCTGTGTGGATGAAGGGACGAAATGTCTCAACCACTGGAACGTCCACCTGTGATAACTGACCTTCAGAAGAGGTTCGAATCTGTTGTCATTGGGAGATTTCTCCTCTTTAGTGGTAGACAAGTACATGTATCGTGGTTCCTGTCCTTCCCTATTCTAGTTTATGTGTAATCTTGTCGAGAATTTTAAGTTCAAAAATTAAAAAACAATTTTTTTACCTAGGTTTCTACACTACTGTAGATGAATTCAAGGAACTCTACCTCTTACGTTCGAGCCTAATCTTAGGTTTAAAGTTGAGGATAGAGAAGTAAGTTCTTACCCCCCGCCCCCCTCCCTCCTTAACCCCCCCTTTATTAGTCATCACTTATTTTTGTGACTTTACGTTGGAAAGGAAACAGAAACATAACGGACATCTACGAACGAACGTTTTGAAATAAAATGTTCTTTTTCTTCTGTCAAGAATGATTTACAACACGGTAGTTTCGGGAGTTTTTCGACAAAAAGAGTAAGAAATCCTGGAAACAAAGGTAATTCTTAGTATTAGCCATCAAGAATGAACGAGTTTTATTCGGGACTCCGAAAGGGTCGACTATGGTCGGGTACACCTTCCGAAACGAAAAGGGGTCTCACGGGACATCCCGAAAGGACCTCCGAGTCGCCATTTATTAGGCGAACGGCTAAGTCCTCTGCGTCCAAGTTAGGGACCCACCCATTTGGGGGAGTCAAGTCAAGTCAGTGAGTCAGCACAGGCTAAGTTACGTTGGGGTACTTAACGTCGTGCGGTCCGGTGGGACAGGTAGTGGTTGGCGACCTCAGATGAGTTTGAGTAGCTCAACCACTACTGTAGGTCGGTGAAGTAGGAGACAGTAGGGGAAGAGGAGGACGGGGATTAGGGAGGGTCGTAGTCCCAGAAAAGGTTACTCAGTTGAGAAGTGTACTCCACCGGTTTCATAACCTCAAAGTCGAAGTCGAAGTCAGGAAGGTTACTTGTGGGTTCTGACTAGAGGACATCTTACCTGACCAACCTAGAGGAACGTCAGGTTCCCTGAGAGTTCTCAGAAGAGGTTGTGGTGTNAAGTTTTCGTAGTTAAGAAGCCACGAGTCGGAAGAAGTGTCAGGCTGCGAGTGTAGGTATGTACTGGTGACCTTTTTGGTATCGGAACTGATCTGCCTGGAATCAACCGTTTCATTACAGAGACGAAAACTTATACGATAGGTCTAACCAGTATTGAAAGGAAAGTTCCTCATTCACAGAATTAAAGTACCGACGTCAGTGGTAGACGTCACTAAAACCTCGGGTTTTTTATTTCAGACTGTGACAAAGGTGACAAAGGGGTAGATAAAAGGTACTTCACTACCCTGATCTACGGTACTAGAAGCAAAAGACTTACAACTCGAAATTCGGTTGAAAAAGTGAGAGGTGAAAGTGAAAGTAGTTCTCCGAAAAATCAAGGAGAAGTGAAAGACGGTATTCCCACCACAGTAGACGTATAGACTCCAATAACTATAAACAGGACCGTTAGAACTAAGGTCGAAGATAAAGAAGGTCAGGTCGCAAAGAGTACTACATGACACGTATCTTCAATTTATTTGTCCCACTGTTATACGTCGGAACTGCATGAGGAAAGGATAAACTCTGGTCAGACAACAAGGTACAGGTTAAGATTGACAACGAAGGACTGGACGTATGTCTAAAGACTTCTCCGTCCAGTCCACCAGACCATAAGGGTAGAGAAAGTCTTAAAAGGTGTCAAGTAACACTAGGTGTGTCAGTTTCCGAAACCGTATCAGTTATTTCGTCTTTATCTACAAAAAGACCTTGAGAATGAAAAAGGTACTAGACGCCTGCAACCGTTAAACTAGAGACCAAGGAGACGGAAAAGATTTTGGTCGAACTTGTAGACATACAAGTACCAAGTGCATAACGACTGCGAACCGAACCTCTTAAAACTCGTAATGAAATGATCGTACCCTCTGCTCACGTTAACACGTCATCAAACTCGTAAGAAACCGTAACGGGAAGAAACCCTGACCTTACTTTTCACTGGAAAAGGTCAGGACACCGGTGACGACTCAAAAGGTTTAAACGACCGTATAACTCACGTCGTGAAAGTGTCGTAGTAGAAAGTTCTAAACTTTATCGAGTCGACCTTAAGGTAGTGGAACTGACTTCGCTGAATCGTCGTCGTCGTCGTCGGTGATCGAAACAAGTATCACTACGAAGGATTCCGGGTGAACTAAAGTGTAAGGTCCTACAGACCGTGACCATTCACTAGTGTGGTAGTACTAATAGAACCAGCACTTCTAGAAAAAACATGTCAAGACACATAAGAACGGTGGAGAAGAATTATAGAAGACGAAGACAATCCAGGTATGGTAAAGACAGGAAATAACTCGGGTAGAAACGTACTTTTTTAACTTTGGGTGAGGTCATAAGAACGGACCTTTTAGGGTACCTGTCTCCTCGGACCGTCCGATGTCAGACATCCTAGTGTTTCTCAACCTGTGATCACTCGCAGGTGTGTGTGTGTTTCACGAGTGTGTGTCTCACGTGTGTGTGTTTCACATGTGTCACATGTGTGTGTTTCACGAGTGTGTGTCACATGTGTGTGTTTCACGAGTGTGTGTTTCACATGTGTCACATGTGTGTGTTTCACGAGTGTGTGTTTCACGAGTGTGTGTTTCACATGTGTGTGTTTCACGAGTGTGTGTCACATGTGTGTGTTTCACGAGTGTGTGTTTCACGAGTGTGTGTTTCACATGTGTCACATGTGTGTGTTTCACGAGTGTGTGTTTCACGAGTGTGTCACGTGTGTGTGTTTCACGAGTGTGTGTTTCACGAGTGTGTGTCACGTGTGTTTCACGAGTGTGTGTTTCACGTGACGTCCCTCGGGCGGCAACACACTGACCAACCACCCTTCTCGATACACTAGAGGTTAAGGGAGGAGGATCTTACGCACAAGGTTTCGAAGTTCAGGGAGTCTACTAGTATAAGAAAGACCCCATCGTACCAAGAGACGAAAACACTAGGACATCCGTACAGTGGTTAGTGTTCTACCTGTAAAATTGGGGGAACACCTCTTTTCTCAGTAAAAGACGAATCTTAAGCTCGTCTCAGACCTAAACAGAAAAGTCCGTGCCAATACCGTGGTTCCTGAGAGGTGACTGGTGGACGAGATCACAGTCTAGAGTTGACATACACTTAACATGTTTTGGGAACGTCTCCTCTGTCCACCGTTTCACTCTCTATAAATACTTCGGGTGGTGTATTCGAGTGATAACACACTCCCACAATAAATGTATGCACTGGTACCTTCCTAAACTAGACCAACTATATCCATGTGTAACGTTTCCCCCCTTTTTACCTCTTTACCTCGTCAAGGGTCTCTTGGTTCCCGTCCTTTACCGTTTAGTCGAAACTACTTCCCGGCTCCTGTGACGTCTGTGGACCCCAGTTTCCTTACTGGTTGTCTGGTCTTACCAAAACAACGACGACAACGCTACACTAACAAGACTCTCGTCATATACATTCATACTTCGTGAGAAAATCCTTCCCGGGAAAAGGAGCGAGAAGAGACTCAGTTACTAGTGTCCCTTTCTGAAGATAAAATAACTCTTAAAAACTAATCAAAGTCCACATGTTGTATCACTAAGTCATAAAAATATCTAATGTGAGGTGAATCTCAATATTTTATGTCCGAAATACGGGATACGACATGGTATATAGGAGTGTCGAATAAAGATTTTAAAATAAATAAACTTCCTATTAACGAAATGTTATAACACAACCAAAGACGGTACACAGTTGTACTTGGTCGGTATAAATATACATGTAGGGGAGGAAGAAATACAAAAATTTATAAATAAATGAATAAATTAATGACGTAGTCCAGAATCAACACCATACACCCGAAAAAAAACAACGTCGTGGGTCTGAGTTAACGAGACACCGCACACCCTAGAATTGACTTGGGTGTAGGGGACGTAACGTTCCGTCTCAGAATTGGTGACATGGTGGTCCCTTCAGGGTTCCCTTTCCAAAATTTAACATCGTTACTAAAAAAAGGGGGATCTAGAGAAAACTTAGATCCCTTTTTCCAAACTTACTGGACGGTTCAAGTGTGCCGATGATGAAAAATCTCGGTTAAAAGTTTCGGTCTAGCTATCCTAAGGTTTTGGAGTTGCGAAACGTCAACAGACAGTAAACCTTGAATCGTTCCTCCTGCCGTCCGATCCTCTGACATCACCGACACAGGATCAAGACCCCCTTTAAGTCAACCAACCTCTTCAGACATTATAAATATCGAAGATCGACATAAACACCAAAATTCGTTCCGCGGGAACTCTTCGACTCGAAATAAACTAACGGTAGATCACCAGTAAATTAGAGACATCCCTTCGATTCGTGACATCAAAAACAAAAAGTGCAGAAACGATTTTTCGGTTATTTTAGTAAATTCAAATGTTTTTATATATAGATCTTTGTTTCTTACAAAGGGGTTTAGAATTGAATGTACTCTTTAGATTCGTCTTATACTCTAGTGATTTTTACCTGAAACATTTAATAAAAGAGAGCGAATGACTATCCTTTTAAACTCTCTTTATATTTTCCAATGTTTCTTACAAGAAATGTGTAATACATCTCGCTCGTATAATCGAACGAACATCTCGCTTTAATCGAACGGATCAAAATCGAGATAGGAAGATACGGAACCGGTTCAACGTATTGGAGAGACTCGGACAAAGGAGTCTCCATTTTCACATTGTCTTTTGTTGTTGGAGTATACACTTTCACGTTGTCTTCTCCACCGTTCTTATGTGTCTTCTCGATACATTTTTTCTAGAATTACTGGGCCTATTGGTACTACCACACTATTGAGTGGATGTCGGTCTGTAGGACCTCACGTTTCAGTTGACCCGGAATCCTTCGTAGTGTTGCTTGTTCCGATCACCTCCACTACCTTAAGGTCGACTTGATAAATTTTAGGATTTTCTACTACGACAATTTTCACGGTGTGAGTTATACGGTCGTTTAAGCCTTTTGAATCGTCACCGGTGTCCTGACCTTTTCCAGTGAAAAGTAAGACTAGGGTTTCTTCCCGTTACGGTTTCTTACGAGTTTGATGCCGTGTTGACGTGAGTAGAGTGTGCGATCGTTTCATTAGTAGTTTTGGGGAGTTCGGTCCGAAGTTGTCATACACTTGACTCTTGAAGGTTTACATGTTCGACCTAAATCTTTTTCGTCTCCTTGATCTCTAATTTGACGGTTGTAGGAGGCCTAGTATCTTTTTCGTTCTCTTAAGGTCTTTTTTGTAAAAGACGGAGTAACCGATACGATGTCGGAAACTGGTACACCTAGTGTTGTTTGACCCATTTAAGAATTTCTTTACCCTTATGGTCTGGTGGAAAGGACGGAGGACTCTTTGAACATACGTCCAGTTCTTCGTTGTCAATCTTGACCTGTACCTTGTTGTCTGACCAAGGTTTAACCCTTTCCTCTTGAAGTTCCGACATATAACAGTGGGACAAATAAATTGAATATATGTCTCATGTAGTACGTTTTACGCCCGACCTACTTCTTCGTATTCGACCTTGGTTCTAACGGTCTTCATAGTTTATTGGAGTCTCTACGCCTACTGTGATGGGGTTACCGTCTTTCGTTTCCCCTTGATTTCTCGGAGAACTACTTTCACTTTCTCCTCACTTTTTCGACCGAATTTTGAGTTGTAAGTTTTTTGATTCTAGTACCGTAGACTAGGGTAGGGAAGTGTCGTTTATTTCCCCTTCTTCACCTTCGTCACTGTCTGAAATAAAAGAACCTGAGGTTTTAGTGACGTCTACCACTGACGTCGGTACTTTAATTCTGCAACCGAGGAACCTTCTTTTCGAAACTGTTTGGATCTGTCGTATAATTTTTCGTCTCTGTAATAAAACGACTGTTTCCAAGTATATCAACTTCGATGCTAAAAAGGTATAGTGTAGGTCAATACATACCTACACTCTCAACCTGGTACTTCTCCCGACTCACGACTTAACTACGAAAACTTGACACCACAACCTCTTCTGAGAACTCTCAGGGAACATGACGTTCTCGTTCGGTCGGTTAGGATTTCCTTTAGTTGGGACTTATAAGTAACCTTCGTGACTACGACTTCGACTTCGAGGTCATGAAACCGGTGGACTACACTTCTCGACTAAGTAACTTTTTCTGGGACTACGACTTTTTCTCACTTCCGTCTTCCCCTGTTCTCTTACTCTACCAACCTACCTTAGTGACCTGAGTTACCTGCACTTATACTCGTTTGAGGTCCCCTATGGACCACACAACATCAGGTACCCCAACGTCTCAGTCTTCGGGGAGATCGAGATTGGAAACTTGAGACAACGGACACGAATTAGTACAACCGAAACGTGGAAAAGATTGTCTTATAACGGATATCGGACTTATATGTCCTATCCGATAAGAGTTCCGAGACTGGAAACGTGAAAAGGTAATTTTTAACATCTTGTCTCTTATTGTGAACAGAGCCTCCAAATATCCGACTAACGAGTGGAAACTTAGTCGGACAATAATCGGCTAATCGTGTCTCATCTCGTCGTCCTCCATTGACATGAAAATATGCAAAAGATTTTGTGAGGCAGTCGTTTGGACGACAGAAAAGACCCTCGGGGATCCAAAGGACGGAAGCCAATCACCCCGAGTGTCACCAACCGAAAAAAGTCAAAGTGTCGGTGACGGTAAACCGGTATCTCCTAAGCGTAGATTCTGGCAGACTACCTGTACAGAAATAAAACAAGGTTTAGAGTTTCGTGAACCCTCCATAAAAATGATATTTTAACAACACCAACAAATAAATAAACCCTTCCTACAAAAATGGAATTCAGAGAAAGTTGGATAATTCAGTTAAAAAGTAAGAAAATAACAAAAACCAGCCAAAGTTCCTTCTCCTATTTTCACTTTTTACAATAATAAGATAGTATAGTCTGATATAAACGTAGGACAATTGTAAATCATTATAAAGATTTTTATGTGTACTTTATAATTGTTCACTAAAATAATTTCTTGATTCAATGAGTTACGTGGATTTTATATCAAAATGAAAAGGATCGTAATAAGTGTGTTAAAAGATCCTTAACTGTATATCGATAATTTTTGGTGAATGTTTGACTATACTTTCTTATGGTAGGTTATCGACGTTTTACTTTTTGGTATGGACACTATTTTTTAATAACCGACATATGTTATAACTATGAATAAAGATTTAAATAAAAGGAAAATACATTCGTATAAGTGTTATTTCAACATTCACCATTTTTATTTCCGATATTAACAGTCCCAAGTCTTTTTTTTAAAGTGTGGGGCTGTGGTGGATCTGAGAATTTGGAACTAACCCTTTATTTCAGTTTATCTCGGTAAACTCAATTCGACGACGGTCGAAAATGAAGGATTTTACCCCTATTTAAACCTTTGAAAGGGAAGTTGGTAGACGTGTCCACAATCTGTTACGAATTGCAGGAAAGTTTGCAACATTGAGGTATTAGGTTTTAAAATGGTAGTAAATGTGGACGTCCCGAATTAAATAGGGTACAAATATTTCGGGTTGTTTTTCGTGTTTAACAGTTTGATTTTTAAAATTTTACTGAACGATGTGAATAAAAGATATAACGAAGTATCATCACAGAATTAGGAAAAGACTAAGTCTAGAAAGCCTAAAGGTGGTTCAGACCTCAGCGTCTGCACGAGTCGTTCTCATTTGCCCAGAAGTACAGAGGACCTGTCATCACGGGGGAATAGACACCGAAACGAGACACGTCAAAGTCAATGGACGTCAGTTGACGTCGGGTTTTTGGTATTAAGGGTCTTTCTTAAGTATTGGAAATTTCACGTACAACAAGCCTTATCGTACTGATTAGAACGTGGTAGGACCAGACCTGTAATCAGTGAATCCTCTGTGTCCCTACGTCACGAATGTAATTGGTTGAGAAACGAAATAAATTATTACAGGGGTCTCGTATTCTCATCACTACGACCGTTAAATCTTTACTGTTTGTCACGAAGGAAATTCAGTTTGTTACTGTCGAGAACTCTTGTTCCCCTTTTTTTTTAGTAGACGACTACGACGATTCTAGATACCGTTTTTCCTTAGAAGATAGGTGTTTTGACACTTCGTTCGTTTAAGGACTATCAAAACGACAGGGTGAAGTTCGACGTTCAATCCGGGTCGGTGCTACGCACCATTCAAGAATCAATTCTACTTTTTCCGTAACATAAACATTTCATAGAACTCTCTCTTTCGTATAAGTACACTGAAAGTAATCTCATATAACAATATTAACAAGGTAATAATCAAGAATTAGAGAATTGACACGGAGTAAAGATTTGAAATAGTGTCCACGTATACATATCCTCTTTTGTATCATATTACACTCCAAGTTGTCTTGCATGGACGATACATATTCCTGTGTACTGACATAAAAGAGAATAAATGGTCCTGTAGGTCAACACTCAAGTCTTTGAGTTTTTCAAATACAAGTTCCAATATGAATTCGTTGGTTCGATACCCACCCATCAACCCCGAACCCTTTTGACATCAGTCAAAATTTTAGGAAGACATAAGATAAGAGTATAGAAATATGAGATGAAACGAGAAAGTTTAGTCGAAAAAGGTCTACTGTCTTTTTACATTGACACCTCTAGAAGGTACGACTCTGATCGAGAAACAAAGTTTGCAAATTTTAGAGTTAGAGACTCAGTTATTTTCTGAAGGTAACCCGTTTCGTGAGAGTCGAGGTAAAACTTGCCTTCTGTTTACTTTCCTCATAGAGGAGGTTTCTTTCCCTACGACGTAAGTTTTTGTTCCCGTCTCCTAATGACACGGAAAAGGTAGACGGATGAGAGATAGTAGAGGTAGTGACGTTCTACAAAAACTCTTCTCCTTTAATTGGAGAGGGTAAAAATTTTTAGATGGGGTACCGTTTGTAAGGTATTCCATGAAGTATATTTAGTAAAGTTTAAGAGGGTCATGATACTCCATCCTTAATAGAGTGTCAAGGTTGACTTTATTTTCTGAATGTTTCCAAGTCCTTTGTAGTGTGTTCAGATCTTGAAAATTACGGAAATATAGAAGGACAAACGTGACGACATAAAGCTGACGTTTCTCAACCTGTGCTGACTCGCTGATTTTGCCAAAATAAACCTTTTGAGTTTCATTATATTTGATTAGAAACAGTATGAGACGTCATTCGTATTCGACTTCAATTACTTTTTTATTATTTCTGGCTGTGTTGACCGTTGTGATAAGAAATAAAAGAAAAACTTCCTCTTCGTACGAAAAATGTCGTGGACATTTGTTCAGTCACTTCAGATGACAAGACTCAAAGGGGTATTTATATATAATAATAAAAAAACCTTACAATCTTATGGTGTTGTGGTTGACGTAATGTATTATCTATGACTTCCACTCAATCCGATATTGTTCCCATTTTAAAATACCGATTTTTATAAGTATCGTCGTTGAAAATTTTTCTACTAAAATAATTTAGTTCAGTAACGTGGACCAGTAGAATAACGATGTCGTTATGTTCCGGTAATTTAAAATTGTGAAGAGTAACGACTAAACTTGACTAACAGAGTAAGATCAGTATGTAAAGTTCAAATTTACGTTCGTATTTTACAAATGGTTATGTAGATCTCTCGTGAACCCAAGAACAAAAAGAGACACTAGTGTCATTCTTCGTATTTTTCTCTTAGGAGACAATATGGTCCGGGTAAGAGAGAAGGATAGAAGTCTGAATCTGAAACATCTCTCCATTATCGAAATGTCTTACTGTCTTCGGATCACCAGTGTATGTATGTGTGACATGTAGATTATAATTTTATATTAAGGCTTTTAATCATTATACTGCATAAAGTTTCTTGTCGTTTGAACTTGTTGTGTAAGTGATTGTTAAACCGTTACTGTCTACGGTTCGTCAAGTGGAGAGACAGTAAATATGAGTGAGTAATAAAAATTTTTTCTCTTTTTCTAAATAGGGGTTCATTTTCGATAATAATAATGTGTCGTAGAACACTATACTTGAAATGTCCTTAATTATGTTAAGGATATAGTTCTCGTTTATGACCACTTAACGATCTAATTTCATTAGTAAAAAGGGAAACTTAAACAACCCAAAAGAAACGATAAACCAGTTCCCGTCCTTTTGTCTATACGATGAAATAATAAAAAGTTAAGATTGACTCGGTTTGTGAAATTTACAGAAAGACGTAAGTACTGGTAGAACTAGAATACGTGACCACTCTTTTACTAGTTGTTTTTGAAATTCTTGTTGGAGTTTAGGAGACCTTTGAAGGGGATGGGATAATAATCCCACCCGTCCTCAGGGAAGTATTCTGAAATGTCAGTAGTTCGACTTCCTACTAAAGGTCTTATGTGACAAAAATAAAGATGGATTCTTGAAAGTATAATTTTCTTTTAATCTACGTTAAATAAATTCTTCTTTCTTTAGTAAGTAAACTGTTCAGTAAATTTTTGTAATCTACTCCTTATTTGTTAAAACAAGTCATCACCGGAGTACTCTTCTCGGGTTCCTGAAATTTTTCAATTTTACATAAGTGAGTTATGTGTTAGTCTAAAGGGGGGTTTCTACTTTCAACACCTAGATTGTAGTTCATTAATACATAACCTCAAAGATAATAAAAGATAAAGTGAGAAGAAAATAACCTCTGTTGTACTGTTTTAAAGTAATTGTGTTCTAAAGTCATGACATTCTGATTTTGAATGTCCTTTTTATAGCCAAACCCCCAAATTTGTTATGGTTTATCTTCGTACTATCTACCATGAATTTTAGACTTTCAGTAAACGATATTATTTCGAATTTCAGATTAGAAAAACGTTTTTTT
This sequence comes from Capra ibex, assembly GCA_006410555.1. Taxonomy (NCBI): domain Eukaryota; kingdom Metazoa; phylum Chordata; class Mammalia; order Artiodactyla; family Bovidae; genus Capra; species Capra ibex. Next base: position 24,174,367 of record SJYO01000647.1, read on the forward strand.
TTTAGTTTAAAAATGAAAATTATATTTGAGTGTATACAACTCCGTATAATAGACATCTATTGTAAAATTTTACGAGTTCACAAGTATTCACTGAGACTTCTTAGACGAGAAGTAGGTAAAACACTTTTACGTAAAACTTTTACCTGTTGATATAAACCAAAATTTATTCGAAATACTAGATGATCTATGAGAAAAATTTCAACCATGGATTTACTATCGGGTTTTGTAGAGGTGGTCAATCAAATCAGATCGTCCATTTAATGTGTTACATTTTGGACTCATATATGTATTACTATCGCGTAGTTTCATACTTTTGCCTGTGACTTCAAGACTTTAAAACAAAAGATGTAAAGGTAATAATTTTTAGTCTCCGTCCCCGTGCTTCTTAATTTAGTGTTCTTGTACTTTACTCAATTATAAACTCGGGCATTTTATTCGTCTCTTCATGTCGTTATTCCGACCACAAACGTATAATATACACGACAACAAACATCCGTGTTCAAATTCCCAATTTAACTGTAAAAATCAAGGAATCTGGAGTACATTCGAATTTTATATCGAGTGTAAAAGGGGTTATATAAATTGTTAGACTATGTAAAATTGATTTAAGGAAAATACTTAGGATATCACGTTCGTTATATTTTATAAGGGTTTCAACTTCTTCAATAAAACTAATAAAGTAATCAATAATGATATACGTACCCACTCATTAGACCAAGTATCGATCCTTTGAGGATAAAGTAGTGGGTCTCATGTTTGTCGTGACGTTTGTTTGTCCGTGTTGTCACAGTAGGACCCAATTCTTCGATTTGTATTTTTTATATATATATGTTTCAAATATAGGGAATACAAAATACCCTTTTCATCACCGATGTAAATGATATTTCGATTTGACAGGGAGAGTTTACTATATAAAATGTCTAATAAACTTTTCTATGGTGGTATAAATATCATATCTAGAGAAATTTTTATTATGTTAAAACTAAATTTTTTTTTTGATAACACTTGAAAGAAAGGAATAATATGTCTAAGTCATCATAAAATTTCGTTTGATTTGTTTTTTTCAAACGTTAGGGTCGTGTATTCTTTATTCCGGAGAAAAAAAAAAGTATAACCGTTTTGTTTTATATATTTTTTTTAAGTGGGAGGGCGGATGTTGAAAAGATATCTATATTATATGATATAAGTATATCATATACTCAAGTATATGAGTATAAGAAATAGTGTTGTAGTCGTAAACAATAAAGTCAACTTCAAGTATCACAACGAAGACTTAGGGACCTTGTAACTCTTATGACCCACGGGCAGTGGAGTCCTTCTGTCCTTACGAAAAAAGTCGAAGAGATAAAGGTGGATTTTATGTTCTGTATTTAACTCGTTGTCTATTTTTAGAAATGAAATCATTCCACACAAATAAAAGTAGGATTTAGCTCTTCTAGACTAGGATTAAAGTTCGGAGGTCTAAAACCAAAGGTTAGATTTTAGGTTAAAGGTTACCACACTATTTATGAATTTTTCAAGTTGTCTTCTTTTACAGTGTTACGTTCAAGGAATCACCATCCATTGTTGTTGTTGTTGTTTCATGGATGTCGACGAAAATATCTCTTGTTACAATTCATTACATAAACTTCTAGACATTCTTTTAGAAATCGGGACGTTTCTTGTTCTCGTAGGAGCTTTGGTTTAATTCTTTATATGAGCATGGACATTAATGTGTTTCACCCGTCATGTCTTAAAAAAAAAAGGGTTTTTCGTCCTGGTCAAATCAAGATACAAAAAGTGAATGACGAATCTATTATAACCATTTAGTGAATTGGAGTGAACCAGAGTTAAAGGAGTTGACATTTGTTCATACAAGATCTCATTCAACGGAAACTTCGGGTCCTTATGTATATTTAAAGTCACTTACCCAATATTTATAAAGGTGGTAATCCATCTTCTGTAAGAAGTGAATTATCTTTAAGTACTAAATTCTGTGACTTTTCTTTCAATCTTTTTAAGTGTTTTAAAAGTGTTATTGAGATCTCAACAAAAAATTAAAAATGTATTATGTTTATTGATTCAACTCCGATTTTCTCTAAGTTATGGTGTGAACACTAAGGTACGTCTTGAAAATTCCGAAATTTTCGGTGTCGAAAACATGAGAGAAAGGTTAACATAGGGGAAGTACCTAGTGTCGGAACAGCACCTCTTCCCTGAACATATTGAGTTACTTCGATACTCGGTACGGTACGTCCTGTCTGTCCAGTGTCACCTCGATAAAACTAGTAGAGACTGGAAAGTGACGTACATCTTTGTAAATCCCGGATGGAAGAGGAATGTCGTAGTAGGGAGAGAGGGTAGTAGGGAAAGGGGGTATTCCGTATTTCTATTACGTACAATGCCGATTGAAGACTGTTTGTCAAGTAATGATTTGCTACTCGTAAAACGTTGACAGTCTTTCATGTTTAAGTTATTCGAGTGGTAGAGGATTCCCTAGGATTGGTAAGTTCTTGCCAAACAAATAAGGTCCTATAAAGGACCATAATAAGAAACTGATTCTGCTAATAATCGATTTGTACAATCGTCGTGACCTAACTCTGTTTTATCGGAGTTAGAAGTCGATCTCAAAGAGAAAATCGTACAAATACAAGTAATGATCTAAAAACATATTGAGGTGTCATAGTAAATTATGATAGACTACAATTACAATCGCGAAGGGACCATCGAGTCACCATTTCTTAGACGGACGGATAGATACGTCCTCTACACCCAAGTTAGAAACCCAGACCTTCTAGGGGACCTCTTCCTTTACCGTTGAGTGAGGTCATAAGAACGGACCCTTTAGGGTGGTTGTCTCCTCGGACCGTCCGATGTCAGGTACCCCAGTGTTTTCTTAGCCTGTATTGAATCGTTGACTTGTTGTTGTTTACAATTAGGATATCATTAAGTTTCATAATAAAAATTAAACCTCCTTTTGTATCAAAGAGGAAATTTTGATACTAGGATTTTGAGATAACGGAAATAATTTCATGTGAAAACGTTTATGTTCCCAGTTTAAAAAGGGTAAATTTTTTTAAATATTGTACCCAGTCATTCTTCGATTCGTTGTCGACTAAAACGACCCTTTGTTTTTAATCTACTTTAAGAAGTTTTATTCTTTGTTTATTAAGTAAACTGAAAAGTATTAACAATACTGTTTAATTCAGTATCCATGTTTAAATCGTAATAATCAAGGAGAACGATTGTAATTATGGAATAGAGGTGTATGCTTATAACAATACATATTTTTATATTCCTTGTTGTAAGTTCTTTGTAATTTTTTAAAAAAAAGTTACAGATGGTACGAAATGTGACCCTTAAATTGTATGTAAATCTTCTATAATACATAGAGGATGGTAAGTAATCACACTGTTTTTAAACAGTCGTTAGATTATACATATGTCGTGACATGATTTTCGATACCCGTTTCTACTTTGTCTTTTTCTAGGGTAGAAGTTGTCATGTCTTTACCCGTTTTATTCATATATTGTATTTATCGTTGTTCTATCTTTTAATAATGAATAAGTAGAGGATATTTTGATTTGTTGTACTTAAACTTTATTCTTTTTGACGAAAATTAGTCTCCTGACCGCCGGTTGAGTTACTTACAGTAACAAACTCGTCCCGGAACTCTTAAGATGTCTTGAACCCGTACTCTTCTACTCTGTTTTCCCTGTGGGTACTTTTATGTCATCCTCGTTTTTAAGTCTGGTCCCTTGAAGGACCGTCAGGTCACCAATTCTGAGACGTAAAGGTGACGTGTCTTCACTCCCAAGTTAGGGACCAGTCTCTTGATTCTAGGGTGTGTGGCGGGTCGTGTCGGTTGTTACTATTTATAATTATTAGGTCCGTTTAGTTGACATTCCCTGTTGACCCCTATTCTTCGTTCACTCGTTTCTTTCTATTTGATCCTGACCCTGTATTTTCTGAAGTACTCTCTTTGTTTGATTTGTCTTCCATTCTCGTACTCTTTACCTGTCTTTACCACCCTTATTCCCTCTTCAAAGCCTTCATTTCAGTCCTCTGGACTTTTCAGTCACCCTACTCTTTTCTGTCTTCAGGGTGCAGACGCACTGATCTTCCCGTTGTTTGAAAGCTGTGTTTGTCTTTTAGTCTTAGACTTATCTTCCAAAGTACCCATTGTCCCCTGTACGATTCACCTTGTAAGACCTTCTGATGATCGACCTTTGTGTTCTCTCTTCGACCCTTTTCTTCTTGATCTGAAGTCACCTTCTACGTGGTGTCGACTAGCGGTATGAGGACCCATGTCCACTCGTGGCACCTATGTCTCTCCTCCCGACTCCTATCGTGACGTCCTCGTGGAGTGAATCCACTCCCCTCCTGCTCTTCAGTCTGACTTCTTACGTCCCAGTGTCTTGGGTCTTGTGTGAAACTTGTCATCTTTGGACTTCGCGACCTCTTTGACTTCTCTGTGTCCTCGACGGAAGTCTTTGGGTTTTACGTTTCCCAATTCCTGATTTAATTTTCGCTTCTTAGTGACTGATGTTTATGTACGAAAAGAACACGAAAACGTTGTACTTAGTGTTTACTTTTCCCTTTTGATGTCTAGTTCTCCCATCGTTCTGGATTTCCCCCCGAAAGATAAAAATCTTATTTCTCCTTTTAACTCATAAAAGTCCGTTTCTTTCCTCTCATGGTTATGTCCCATGTACAGTCTATTTTTCTCCTTTTTACCTCAAAACTATTGGACGGTTTATGGAAGTGTATATCATAGAGTTGTTCATTTCGATTTGATCCATTCACTGAAGGAGTAAGTTCGACACATTGAATTATGGATTCTCGTTTCCAAGACTTCAGACCGACGAAGACAATTTTTTACAATCGAGGTGACGACTGAATTGGTAAGATTTGGGATCAAAGGAGTGAGAATTTTATCCTTGTTACTACGAATGTTCAACAATACACAGGTTACTCTGTTACAAGTCCTTCACGATTCAGACTGTATATCCGTCAAGACTTGACTTTCAGTGTTCCGATGCAGTCTTCTCCTCGAGTTCAAAAGAAAAAATTGTTCAAGGTACAAACGACAAGGTGTCACTCTTGTTTTTCTTTGTCCGATTTATTCTTCCATTCCATTTTATCCCTCCTCATACGTTCTGAATTTATGTTTTACCCTTCTCGGAGAAGTTTTTTCCGCCTTTGTGACTCTATACGTCTTTTTGTGAGTTTGTGTTTTTTTATGTTTACTTCTGTCTTCAGTCACTCCTACCTTTTTTCCCTTCTATTTATTCACTTTGACAGTCAGTAGTCGTCTCACTTCTACTACTGTAATCGATATTTCATTTTAATTAAGTCACTCTTTCGCTTCAGTCGTTTAGATTTTGACAAAGTAACGGTAATGGTGATAGGGACGGGGGTTCGTTTTTTTCCCCTTTTTTCATATTGACACTTCTTTTGATGTCCAGTTCTCTCTTTGTCTCACGTTTTCTAGATCTTGATCTGTGAAAGTTCTCTGTTCTTGCTACAGACGAAGTAAGTTCTCGCGTAGGGCACACGGAGTACGGAGTTTTTGTAGACGACTTACTTACTTACCTTACACCGTCCCTCAGTCGTTCTCTAATTAATTTACCACTGGGTACCATCCCTCACAGGTTGGTTTCGTTCTGTCGTAGTAAACACCACCTTGGTTAGCGGGTCAACCCAACCTTTTTTGTACAGATCAAATACGACTGATGTTAGAGTTACGACCTTCTTTACTTAATGGAGATCTAATGAAGAGTAAAGGAAGAGAAGAAGGTTTAGAAAAGCATCAAATAGGTCAAGAAAGGATTTTTGTTTCAATAAATAACGACAATTCAGAAAGTTAATTATTTACATAAACTGATTCCGCTTGTTTAGACAACCGACTATAGGGTCTTGTGTCCTTTTTAAAACGTTTCCTTTGTTGGTACAACTAATCTTTTTGAAGTTTAAGAGATCGACTTTGTTAAGCTTTACTGTCAATTTCGTTTTCGTCCCGTTTAGACTCTCTTCCTTTAAAAATTCACTGATGTCCATTAAAAGGTATAAGTCAATAAAACTCAAGTCGAGTGTATTCCACCATTTTACTTACACTTTTATACAGTGCCCCGTTTTGTTCAATATCAAAAATTATATTGTTTGGACTTGAAATGTATACAGAAAGAGAGAGAAAAAATTTGAATTTATAATGTAATTTGAGGTTTTAGGTTTGGTTATTGTTTTTTGAAGTCGGTCGTTAAGGAGAGGGACATTGAGCAAAAGTAAAAAGATCTGAAGATAGGAAAATATATCAGTAAAACGGAAGATAAATTAAAAGGTTCTCCTTAAGTTCTGAAAATTTCATCAGAAACCTTTCTGAAGATTTTCTAGACTATATATACGAAATTTTATATCCAGTAATTATAAAAATAAGTAAGATGTCGCATAAATTCTCGTAGATGTCCGTTAGATATGTACATAAAGAATCAAGAATTGTCGTGTGCACCGTAGTTTTTACATTCTACAAGGTTGGGTAAATAAAATATTTACTGGTTGAGTTGGGATCGTTTTTCACTAGGTTCAGGAGCCTCTTCTTTTGGTTTATATGTACGTCTGTATAGGGTCTAGGTTTTATTCTACTTAGAATAAACGATCGTGAAAATTCTGATTAATTGGGGATACAAACTGTAAAGATCGAAGTTTAATATAAAAAGTCCGAATAGACACGATATTGTACGTATTGGTCGAGTGAAGACCGACATCAGTCCGCGAGGTCGTATACCTACCTGGTGTGGGACAAAGAAGTAAGGAGTTGACTACCTGTAAATCCAACAAACGTGAAACCCCGATAATACTTATTGTGATATATACCAAAAACAAACTTGTAAACAGAAGTTAAGAGAACCTGTCGTAATATGGAACCTCTCCTTGACGACCTAGTATACCCTTGTACTGTCAATTGAAAGACTCATTGTCAGTCCGACAAAAGGTCTCACCGACATGGTAAAATGTACGGTGAGCGTTGCATACTCCTAAGGTTAAAGAGTGTAGGAACGTTTGTGAACAATAGCGAGTATCAAAAATGATATCGGTAGACTCACCCGTGCTTTATCATAGAGAGATACTAAAACTGAACGCACACGATTATACTGGTTACCACAACTTGTAGAAAAGTACACGGATGACCGGTAAAAAGATATTAGTTTGACGACCTTGGATCAGATATTAGCTCGATGATGAAGGACAAAAGTGACCAAAAGGAAAAAGTATTAGTCCGATCCAAAAGAATAAGTTCGAGAGGTTAAGGATTAGTCTTATTAATCTTATTGACTCAAAGATTAATAAGACAAAAGATTAAGGTCGAAAAACGGTTCTCCTCTCTCTGTGATAATTTTTTAAAGAAACTTTTGTTTGAACGAGTATGATGTTTGCAGAAATGAACTATATTAGACCTTCTTGAGAAATGTTCACACAATTCGTCATGAGTTTCTTGTGTTTCCGATGAATGGGTACCAGGAAAAAGTCACGAAGGTGTTGTATGTCGTTAAGTTGTTAGACTCGAAATTCGAGTAGGTTCCTTAAAAGACGAAGATGGAAGCGAAAGTAAAGATTACCTCAATCTTTTCATCGACATAAACCAAATCTCCATGAACTTCCACAACCTTCCACGTGTCCGTCGACTTTTGTATTATTTGTCTTTACAAAATAAAATAAACATAAATATAAATTATTCCAGTTTTCTATAAAAAATGATGTTCCTCTATTTATTGATTTCATTATGAAGGTTCTATTTACTATTTGGACTTTTAGTTTTATTCGTCGAACTACAAGTGTTGACCTTTTTTGGTGATTTACTGGTTTCTTATTTGGACATTAATGATTCCCAAAAAGACTCTTTACAGTTTCCAAAGTAAATTCTTTTTTTAGGTAATCTAAATAGAATACCAACGACTCACCTCGTAGATCTTCGTTCTTATATTTTCGTAATAATTCCATGATGAAACTAGAAAGTATAATCAATGACAAATCTTATAGGTTTCTCGAGGTTACGTTTCGTTGATATTTCTTACGTCATCAGGTTTCTCCGTAATTTTACTTAGGTACCGGACTATGGGAAAAGAATAAAGTGAACCCATTGTCGTCCATAACTATTTTAAAGTTGTCTGACGACAGTCGACTCTCTTAGTCTGATTCACATAGACTAGTAGACTTACCGTCAGTCTACGGGACGTTACTTAGACTCCTCGTCCTTATCAGAGGAGTTTGTATTCAAAAACGTTATGATAGAATTTAATTTACCGTTCCCAGATCTTTTCCGGGAGTTGTGGTACATTGTCTACCTTCTTAGGTCCAGTAAGGGCACAAGTAAGTCACAAATAATACCACAGTTCGAGTGATACTACATTCCTCATTTCTTGCCAACCGAAGACGGCTTATCGTACCCAAAATTACCCTTTACTTTGTTTACATATCTAGGTGCGGAATTTTTAATACTTTGTACATCGTAAACACGATGAGTAAATTTTATTACATTGGGAGGATTTTTCTCTAGACGTCTCTTATTACGTTGTAGTTAAATTGTCATTAGTAAAATAAAAATCATCCGTAATAAAGAACCGAATTCTTTATTAGGAAGGACTATCTGTGAAAATTTCGGTCATTAAGACTACAAGTGTTTCTTGTGATGTTTAATACGTTTAGAATCTGGTGTTACGTGGAGTGGAAACCTCTCATCGTACTTAGGAAGAACACAAGTCTACCGAAATCCAACCATGACAGTAGAAGAAAACCATTGAAGTTCCAAAAAAGACCCGACACTCAACCGATTTACTAAAATAAAAAATTTAGTTCTTTGTCTTTTGTGGTTTCTTTTCCATCATTCGTAGACCGATTATTGAAAATAGTGACCAAAGTCGTCGATGACAAGGTCTATAGGGCAACGAGAATTATCCTACAATGTATTAAAGTACGACTTATTGTATCAACGTATTGCTTTCGTACCTTTTTGTCGAACAGATAATCGTCGTTTTTTAAAGAGATGAATGTAATTGAATTTTCGTATTATCACGAATTCTCCATTATATACTTATGAATTTCATGATGGTCATAGGGTCTGCTACATGTCTTTCGTATTTTTCTTCAATACCCCCACCCCTTACGAGAGCAAAAAAGGACTTCACTTGTGCATGGTGAGTTAAGATTAATGACAACAACCTGTTCATCTAATGTGTCCAGGGGACAGGGGAAAGCTGTGACACGAGATACCAATACCAGAATCCTGTTGAGGTAAGGACTAAGACATTAGAAGGTAAGGTGTAAGACGCCTTTACTTGTCCAGAGAAAGGGGCATAGAGAATTTATGTTGGGAACCGGTGAATACATATCGTCAGAAAGACTAAAAAATTTGAAGTGACCTTGATATTTAGGGGGGAGAAAGAATAGAAGTCTTCCTGAGACCTAAACGATTTACCAGACACGAAGTGTTGTCATTTACATTGAGTGTCTTACAGGCGGTAACTTCGCCGGCCCGTCAGAAGAAGGTCCGTAGAAGCCAGATAAACGTCACTCTACATCATTCAAGAGACTCCTTCGATACAGTAGTTTTAAATGTTCTAGACCTCTTATTTTCATTTGTATAGATAATTCTCTATTGACGTGTAAAGTTTTCCATTTTTTCTTACAGAGACATAAAAGTTGTTTGATATTTTAATCTTTCTCATGGTGATTCTGAGTGTTCAACTGGACACGAAAAGTATACGTAAACCTTTTGTTGTGAGTGGGAGTTTGTGATTGTAGGAGAAATGGACTATGTAAAATATATAGTTGTTATATTTCAAGTATCATCTCTGAATCTGGAGTTGTTTCAAGAATGACTTCCTATATCTAGACATAGTATTCGACACACACACACAATCAGTGAGTCAGCACAGGCTGAGAAACGCTGGGACACCTGACGTCGGACCGTCTGAGGAGTCGGGTGTCTTAAAAGGTCCGTTCTTATGACCTCACCTAACGGTAAAGGAGGAGGTGCCCTAGAAGGACTGGGTCCCCGACTTAGGTCCAGAGGACGTAACGGTCGTCCAAGAAATGACAGACTCGGTGGTCCCTTCGGTCATCATACTTTTTCGGTTAGAAGGGTTCAAGAGTGAATGTCTTTTTTTTTGGATGAAGTTGCGTCTTAATTGATGTTGTATAGTTTTTTAATTGAGTACCTTACACATAATTTCAAGTTCATTATCGGATTATAATTTTAAAATTTTTGAGGCAAAATAGACCTTAGGACGACGAAAGGTTGATGTAAAGAATTCCATTTCTATTTCACATTAAATTACAGAAATATGTACATACACGTATCATATGACATCGACCCGGAACTGGACAAATATGAAGTGACGTGAAGACAAGTCTGTCGTAGGTACACATCCTTAGTCTACTGTCAGTATTTAGATTCCGTTTAAGTCTATCGTTCCCTTTTACGATATATATAGTGGGTACACGAAAGGGTAGTGGTTTCCGACCGACTGGAAAGTAAGTCATAGAACTCAAATTCCTGTTTGGATCCAATTAAACGTAGAGACTTTGTTACCATATATTATGGAAGGGAAAACGATCTACTAGGTCTTTTGGAACGAATTCCTGGACTAGAAATTAAAACTTCGGGTCTATAGGTATTCACCATATTCTTGGGATTCCAATTAAGGTCTGTGAAGGTGATAATAATTTTAGAGGGAGACCGGGTCTAAGGTTTGTTTCTTATAATTAGCGTCGGTTATACGGTAGTGAGTAAAGCCGTCGTTCCGTAGAAAGTGGAACAGAAGGTTCATACCTTAGTAAAAAGTGCGACGGTAACGGACCTTCAAATTTTACGAAGGACAGTTTATAAATGTACGTGTTTAAGTTTCTTGAATAAAGAATTTTCTTCAGGTTTCTGTCAATAGTAATAACGGGAATTTTGAATTAGTTAAAAGTATAAGATTTATTAAATCTCTTAAAAAAAATTTTCCCTACCTTCTGTGTTTCCATTTTGTCCTTCTTCCAATGATGATGAACCGTTATACGTAAGACATTGTTAACATAAACAACTGGAGACAATTGAGAAAAGGTAGAAGTACAAGACCCCAACGAAATATACAAGATAGAATCTAGATCAGTGATCCGATTATATAGTGTTGTCCGTTAGATTATACGAACCAAACTAAAGACAGAACTTAAAAAACCAAAATTCACAGGTGTTTATTAATATTATATGTGATTTCGTATTATTCTTTGTGTCGCCGAAATTGCCTTTTACGTAATATATTACACTCTCTAGAACTCAAATTTATATATAGATTTATTAATGATGTATTTTCTTCTTTTGTCATAAAATTTTCCACAATTTTTATACGATATCAAACTTTCCAATCTGTAACGAAAAATGTGACTATGTATATATGACTGTTGGATGTTTTTTTTTAGAACTTTTCGTGTTAGGTCATTAAAAACGGATACCTCTAATAAAAGTTTACGTATAAATTCGTTGTACGTTTTTCTTTTTCTTTATTTTGTGTTCTTCTCTACTTCGATTTACTTTAATTTTTCTATTTACTTTCCTTCTAAATGTTTTAATATCTAGTACGAGTACATTTTACGGAAGATATACAGGTCAAAACCCGGTGTTGTGGTTCTGTTCATTAAAATGATAAGATTATGAGAGAGTCCAGGAGGTAAATTCAGTGACCCAATCACTTATCACGTGTAAAGACTAAGTACCATACAAACTTGCAAAGATTAAAACGGATTCTCACCATAGTCACTTAGATATAAAATGTGTACCGTATTTTTCGTACTGTCAGTGAATTGAGAACGGTAGTGTGCCGGTGAGACGTCAGGCACATGTGAAGATTTGTGACGGCTTCTGTACCTTAAAAATTTTTAGTTTTACTTTATATTTTAAACCCCTCTTTTATTTGACTGAAAATACCAACAGTTAATTTTTTTTTGAAAATAGTTTTCTTATAAAATTTGATTGATTAGTTATTTTTCAAAGGTTATACTTAAAGTAAAATAAAATTTTACCTTTTGGTTTTCCCAATCTTATCTGTCTGTTTGTACATGTGAAATCATTTTAGTGTTTCTTTTGAGTTACACGTGGTGGATAAATATCACTTATATAATAAAACTAAAGAAAATATTTAACAGTAGAATGGTTTTACCTCTTTCCATCCTATTAAAGGACTGTGCATTCTTCCCTTTGTACCGTTTGTCCGATCCTTTGTTTTAGACCTTTCTTTTCAGTTCCTATCCTTACAGATCTTTCTTCTGATTTGGTTTTTTTAATAAAATGTTTCGTCCTTTTTCCTTGTCAGCATTTACTTATCTTGGTAAAGTACAAATCGTCTATAACGTCAAATAGATTTGAATGTAATCCTACACATAATCTAAAATCTAAATAAGAAAACACAAAGTATTTCTTTTTGATACTAATCATAATTAAAGTTGTATGTAATTTGTTCTTTCTTCGGAAAAAATTTTAATGAGTGAATTGTGGTGCTGTTAAAGATTTTCCTACGAAATCATGACTTTGATCTCCAGTCTCATTATTTTAGTTGTATAATTGTTGAGTAACTATATAAACGTTGACTTTAATTTGGTGGAATATCAGTTCAAAATCAGGAGTCGTCTACTATCATCAATGTCATTCTGTCCGTTAAAATTAAGACCATATTATCCTTTTTTTTTTTCGGTTTATAATAAAAATTTATAGAGTGGTATTTTTATGTTGAGTTATATTGTGAATTTTAGAGGGTGTCTTTGTTTCCTTTTAAGTTAACACGGAATACACTTTGAGAGATATTACTATAATAGTTCCTTTAATAATAATCTTTTATTTTTTAAAATTAATGACGGGAATAAAGAGTCCATTTAAGATGTAAAACCCCATGTCACAAAAGAAAACCGAACTTAGGATCGAATCTACGTTCAAGTGAAAAATTTCGTAGATGGCGAGTTGTCCGTCTGTAGTATAAACTTTTTAGAGTGGTATTCAACTTATTTATAACTCTTTAATTTGTTTTATATAGTTAATCATTAATCTTCACTTCTCTTTCTTGTGGTAAGATGAATTGTCACTACTGAAAGTCTAGTTTATTACATATATAAAGATTATAAAGAAAATTACGTTCTTCTTAAATAGTGTCTTTCTATTAGTTTGTCCTATTTTATGATATGAGATTCTTATGAAGTAGTTAACAGGAAAGAGTTACTTTATCGACAAAGGTGATTTAAAAGATAGACCTTCAAATTTTGATAAATATTTGGTTAAAATGAAAGACCTTTTGAATGATAAAATCTTTATAAATCTGATACACTTGAAATATTAATTGGACATCTTCGTCATTCCAATAGGATTTGGTTAAAAACTACTTCACAACCTTTTTCTCTTCTTTTTTTTTACTTTTGTAAGAAACTGTCGAGACATTATATGTCACGTTAGAAAATAGTATACTCTTATAAATGCTTCTTTGAAAAATTGTTTGACTTTGTTTAATTCATAAGATCCTTACAAAAAGAATGTACTTATTCAGTCTGAGTTATAAATATATGTACTTATATATACAAATATATACCGAAATATATATTCCTTTAGTTTAGTCTCTCATCCCTTTCCTTAAATGTAGGAATTGTCTGTTCTCATCCATGTAGTCTCTATATTCCCTAGTAAGTTAACAATCTATTCACTCTTTTGACTTCTTTGTACAGTTAATGGATGGTTGATTATTAAATTTTGGGTGTAAAAAATTGTCGTTTAAGATGATATAGTAAAGTGGAGTTTAATAATGAAATGTTTTATAGATTTAAGATTCCTCTGAAAGTACATACAAAATATGAAAGACCTTGAATACAATTTCCCGATCAAAGTACAGTAAATTTTTTAAATTTTGGAATGTGACGGGGTACATACATTTGATTTAGTATGGAGTTACGTTCCGGTTTAAACTCTGACATAGACCATTGTTCGTGTCAAGAAGAACAAAAAATTCCACGGTTGTAGAGCTTCTTCTCCATTTTGTTCATGGTCCAAGTAAAATATGATGTTGATGATTCTTGTATTATAAGATTAAATTTTTTTTTTTTTTTCCTTTATTCTTCGGAGACTAGACTCCGAACTTTGTGTTCGATGAGCGACAGTCGTCGTTACGGAGAATAGAGTCGTAGGATGAACACGGGTTTTGTGATGACGTTTATGTGTGGACGAGTCATTTATAAACGCTGAATTATACTTGAGTTGAAGGTTTGAAATATAAAAGACTTGAAGTGTCACACATTCACGTTATGTGGTTTCCGTCACACTGTCACCTTCTATGTCTGACGTCGAACCTTCAATTGACAATCAAAAAAACTGGTACATATCAGAAGTCAAGTCAAGTCAGCGAGTCAGCACAGACTGAGAAACGCTGGGGTACTTAGCGTCGTACGGTCCGGAGGGACAGGTAGTGGTTGAAATAAGTAAAGTTGTTTTTTCGATTGATCTTTAGTCTTGTAAAGTTTGGGACAAGGTGTTTCGGAGATTAAAAATTACTTCTTATTTATTACCAATACCTATATTCTGTTCTTTATCCTGGTTCTTTGTTTCCCTTTTTTGTCTTGAAAGGTTAGTGGTCATCCGTGTATACAGTTCCTTTATTTCGAACGATCATTGGTATATATCTATTCCAAACCCCTTTTTTCACTTTTTAAATTGAATGTTTCTTTGAAAAACCATTAAAGGTTCTGATACTCCTTTGATTTATCTCGTTTACAAATTCTTACTATGTTTCATTGTTTTTTATGTCCGTCCTTTTTTTTTTTTTTTTTCGAGATTTATAATGTGATAGTCGATGGTTTCTCTGAAAAATTAGTTTTAGGTCTTAAAGATACTATTTTCTAACGTCTTTTGACGTCTTTAAGTTTTCTATTACGGTTACCTAAAAAAATATAGGTCTCAAACACATATTAAAAAAAAATGACAACTTTTGTATAAAGATCGATGTAAATTTTAGTTTGTCTTTTATCATCCTTGATTATCTTAATATAAAAAATGATGATTGGAGTTTAAAATTTTTTTAATTTCCTAAAAATTTTCTTATATTTCGACTAAAAACAAAAATAAATTGATGGTCCTTTATTCTTGTTAAAAAAGTGGTTTTTGTATGACTTATATGAAGTCACTTGCAGAGATTTTATGTTAGTTGTAGAGTTAAAGGTCTTTAATAACTATTTATACTGAAGTAGGTCTAATCCGTCCTAGGTTTATATACTATTTTCTAGATATTTTGTAAGATTAATTTTTTGATGTCCTCCGATACGATTTCAGTCTCGAAAACATGAGGGTTTGATTTCTCTTCCTTCTTTTTATGTTAGTGGAATTTTTATTCTTTCCTTCGTGTAAAATGTTATGTCACTATTTTTTTCAAATCACATTGACCGGAAGTTCAAATTTACATTTCTTTACAATTGAACTTCGATTTTTTATGTAATTCTGTAATTTTTTTTTTAATTCCTTTATGGTCTCTTGAAATTCCCCCAAATTTCTCAAGAGAAGACAAATATACTAGAACTTGTAAACGATATTGACTTTGAATGAAACAAATCTACGTTTTATCCCCTTTTACGGTAGACGGAGAATTTCAGTCACAATATTCTTTTACACAAATTTCACACTTTTTTGATTTCTTGTTTACGGTTGACGATGTTTTGTTGGTAATGGTGTTTCACTACGAAAATCGTCACTCTGGAAATAGACCTGAAATAGATCTGAAGAGACTACGTTTTTCTTTTTCCTTTTACTGGAGAGTCATAAAGTAAAATATTGACTCTTCATATTTTCTGGTCCTCTGTTTCGTCTAATTATCCGATTTTTTAGTCACGATTTTGACTTCCTTATTATAAATCGATTTCTTCATTTGGGACGACATATATATCTATCTCTGTCTCAGTACTTTTCAGATAAAAAGTCTTGACCTTTGTTGTCATAAACCTCTAAAATCACCCTTTTCTTTTTATAAGAAGAATTTATATTAGATCATACCGTGACTTTGAGATCAAGTAAGTATAGATGGGTTCAATCCACTATGCCAGCAAGGTGATACTTCCCTATCTTGTTATTTGCCGACTAGAAAATATAGGTAGAGTCAAGAGACTGGTCACTGTTTCGAATACGCTTGGTCTTTATAAAACAAGCAAATATAAGAAAGTCAAAGTAAAAGATAAAACCGTACTCTCTAAAATTTGTTTAAAATTAATTTAAGGTGATATAGGTAAGTGTTTAGAATATAAGTCATCAAAGATTTGACATAAACGTGAAAATAAAGAATACGTGGTAGAAAGGTGTACAATTGAATGGACAAAGAAATCTCGAAGATTGACATTTACTTAGATCCAGATGACTAAAACCAGATTCACCATTGACAAGTCTTAGATCGAAACCAAAACTATGACCGAGTCGAAGTTTAAAACTACTCGACCATCTTTGTAGAGGTAATTAGGACTTCACTCTTTTTACTTTGTGTACATTTTTAATAAACATAGACTTCGTACTGGTACAAAAATTGTAACACTGAATTGTTGTGATATCTACAATATCACATTGTGACCAAAAAGAAAAAGCAGATATTTTAATAAAGGTATTTGTATTTGGAGATGGGATTCTGGATAGTATTATTTTATTCTTTACATTTATTTTGTCAAATTGTATCCACATAGACGGATGTCACTTGTATTCTAATTATTGTAAATTGTATCTAATGTTAGATATGCTTTTTCTACTTTTCGTTCCTGAAATTTTTATTGAAAACTCTAATTTTTCTGTTATCTCGGTTTTAATACAGTTTTCGTTCATTTAGTTCTTTGATTAAATTTCAATCTATTTTGGATGAACCGATGTCCTCCTCCACCTTCTTGGCCAAAGAGTCCCGCGAAACCCATGTGACGAGGTCTAGAGTTATTTAATGACCGAAACCACCCACCTTGTCCGAAGAACCCACCCTGATCACCTCGTCGACCAAATCTTCCAAAGACAAGGTCGTAACTAAAAAGTAGGTTAAAAAGATAATAATTTTTTATAAATCTTTCAATGATTGTTAGTCTTGATAAAAATTTCGATTATAGTCTGATCTTTCCACACTTTGTGTCTCTCTGTGATAAGCACATATACATGTGACAAAGTAGACAAAATTTCAACATTAAATTTAATAAATGCTTCACAATCAGCGAGTCAGTACATCCTGAGAAACGCTGGGGTACCTGACGTCAGGAGGTCCGAGAAGACAGGTACCCTAAGAGGTCCGTTCTTGTGCTCTCACCCCTCGGTAGGGGAAGGGAAGAGGTCCCCTAGAAGGGTTAAGTTCCTAGCTTGGACCCATCGGACGTGACGTCCGTCTAACAAATGACAGACTCGGTGAAATTTGAATTGATAGTAAAATTTTCTGAGATGGGTTTTTTTATTTTTTGATTTTTTTTATTTTTATTTTTTTATTTTTTTTTTATTTTCTGAGATGGAACCATCCTTCCCTCTGGTGACTATTAGAAGACTAATTGTTTATTACGGACGAAGAATGACAGAAGGGTGGTAGGAAACGAGAATCCAAACCATAAGATGAGGTCATATTAGTACATATTAAATGCGATTCGTCCTTTGTTGTAATAGATCGGAATTTAGGTCAGGTGAAAGATTTTGACTTCATATCACTTGATTTTTACT
This sequence comes from Capra ibex, assembly GCA_006410555.1. NCBI lineage: Eukaryota > Metazoa > Chordata > Mammalia > Artiodactyla > Bovidae > Capra > Capra ibex. The sequence continues at coordinate 24,192,068 of SJYO01000647.1, forward strand.
CATCTTTGAGATCACGGTAAATAAATATTTATTAGTACTATTGTTTTTAAAAGAAACTTTTTGACTCCGATCTAACTAATCAACGTCTATTCTTTTACTGTCCGAATATAAATATTAATAATAGTAATATCATCCTTACAATAATCATGGTAAAGTGAATTATTAAAATACTCTATCAATTCTTTTATACGACCCCTTTTTTTAATTCTCGTCATAGTACAGTACAATTATTTTTAAAACAGTGGTTTTTCCGTATCAATTATGTATTACTGTATGAACATTCAAGAACAAGGTATAAAATAGTCACCAGTGAACCTTTACGAAATCTCTCTTTGTGTCATGAGGTGTTTTTCATCCTTCATATAGGAATTAACTAAGATGAAAGGATTGTAAAATCTTTTCAAATCCTGGTTTTTTTTTTTTTGATGGGAATAAATAGAGTGACTTCACTGAGCTTGACCTTGCACTACATAAAAGTCTTCAGATTCATGTTTCAAGTTCCTCGATAGTAGTGTCCTTGTGTAGACTCATTGGTGGTGAGGTCGGTTCTTGATTCGGAGTCGGTGTAATTCAAGGAAGAGAAGTACGGAGAAAGGTTAGTGGTGGAGTTACGAGGTTAGGTTTCCACAGAAGATTGTACTGTCTAGTGAAGACTTATAAAATTCAAATGTGGTTACTCTAGTATTATACGACGACACACTTTGAGATAATATAAGTAAACAACGATACGATACGGATTTCTTAGGGTACCTGTCTCCTCGGACCGGCCTATGTCGGGTTCCCCAGCGTCTCAGTCTGTGCTGACTCACTGATTGTGTGTGTGTACGATATGACATAGGACCGTGGACTTACATGAAGATACATAAATAGGTAAGTTGATGACTATCTGTAAAACACGAGAAAGGTTGACTCCCAGTTACATTTGCTACGATACTATTTGAAAATCTCAGAAAACCACATGTATACCTTGTGTGTAAAGAACACTCATATATTAATCTTTATTTTCACGACCCGTTGTCCCAGTTGAAATCAAGAGTTCCCATCTGTATTGCTGAATGTAAGGGTGGATGTTACATACTCACAAAACTATTATACCTAGGAGTGGTTGTAAATCATAACGACGACGACGACGATTCAGAAAACATTTTTTTAAGTAAGTACAACCACTCTTAGAATGAAACCAAATTTATTTTAATGTAAAGGAACGATCCATTACTTAAAGTCATTGAGACAGGATGAGACCATTCTTACTTCGTCCGATGACTTTCCATACAGGTCCTTTCAGAAGGGGGTTTCGTCCTCTTTTCGTGCACGAGGAGTCACAACCCTAGTAATGATAGGACTCCCTGTTGTACATACTACTCGTGTCATGGAGACTCTTTTGTCACTCTTACTACGACGTTTCGTCCAAACTCTGTTTTGGTACACCTCCGATCGTGTCCCTCCTAAATTTGAGGTGAGAATACTAGACCTTTTCCCGGGGCACTCTATTATCCCTCAGTAGATTGTCAGTTTCCATTCTCCACTAGACAAAGTACAAAAGACCCTCGAGGTGAAGATAGGAGTAGTTATTCCGTCCCAAAAAGTGTCCTGTACGAGACACTTTGCCTCTAGTTCTTTCTCTATTTTCCTTCCTTGTGTACGACCTCCGTGTGTGACATAGAGGACAGTCTTCCGATTCCAAGGAGGTTCACCTGGATCGATACCAAACTTTTTCGAGAGAGACAACTGAGACCTTGTTCTTTCTCTCTATTTGAACACAAATAAAAAAATTTCTTTATTATATTAGATACAGATATTACCCGAAGGGACCACCGAGTCTCCAATTTCGTAGACGGACGTTACTCCCTCTGGACCCAAACTAGGGACCCAGTCCTTCTAGGGGACCTCTTCCTTTACCGTTGGGTGAGGTCGTAAGAACGGACCTCTTAGGGTACAGATATTATCAGTCTGGGAGACTTAACTATGACCGAGAGGGACTTTCGATCAATTATCCGTTTCGTGACTGTAAGAAGAATAAAGAACGTAGTCTAATTTCAGTACGGTTCAATTCCTCTTGTAAAAGTTTTATAATTCTTAACGAAAGGAATAACATAAACAGAATAAAGTGAATAAATTTTTAAAGAATGTAAACATGTGGATTTGAAACTTTAGTTGTGAAGTATCAATTCGAAATTTTAAAAAAGTCACTTCTCAAAACCACCAAAACCATTGTAAATGTCTATTCCCCCCTTTTCCAGAAAAAATAAGTAAGTGTATTAATGGTGAAAACCGTAAGTAATGAGACACATGTAGGTTTACGGTTGTGTCCTAGTAAAAGGAAGACGGTTTTTCTTGGAGAAATTTGGTAGAGACACACCATGTATGTCCAGATGACCGTTTCGTAAGAGAGTCTAAAATAGAGGTTCAAAATTAAAACGGAGGTGACGGACTTTTCATTAAAACGATTCATCTCTGAAGTTCCAACTGTCAATAAAAGAAAGTCCGGAATACAAAAAGAGAAATAGTGACGAAAAGTGTCTTGAATAATACTACACGGAATTCCACTATACGAAAGACAAAAAAGACGAACCTCAAGTGACTCGTCGAACCTAAACACCCGAAGTTCAAAGAGGGTTTAGACTTCTAAAAAGTTGGTAATAAAGAAGTGTATAAAAAAAAGACAGGGAAGAGAGAGGGTAAAGGAGTCCCTGAGGTAAGTATGTATTCGTTTAGGTAAAAGGAAGACGACGGACTTTTGACGAAGATCTGTTATTCGACCCCATTGAAATCCCAAACGGAGTAACCAAAGTCACTATTGAAGGGAGTCACTATTGTCGGGACACAGTGGACAACAGGTTACAGACTTTGGTGACAATTTATATAAAATGGGACGAAGGATCAACAGATTGAGTTCTCCCGTTTAAGTCAGGAACGGTGAAGGAGTACTGTTCCTAAAACTTTTTTATTTACATTATTTTTACACAATGGAGGGTAAAACAAATATTCTAGGTGACTAACTAAAGTCCTTTATGTCTTTCAGTGATGGAATAAAATTGTTTTGGGAATGGATGAACTATTTCCCCTAATGTTTTCTTTATTGTATTACTTTTATTAAATCATTGTTTGAAGAATGTACACATACATACACACATATATATATAGAGATACTACCAAGATATATAGAAACATACCAATCAAAAAGTACATCCTGTCTATAATATTGGTTCATGGTTTTATTTGACTAAGTTCTACATCTGGATTGTTATCGATAAGTCAAGTCAAGTCAAGTCAGCGAGTCAGCACAGGCTGAGAAACGCTGGGGTACTTAACGTCGTGCGGTCCGGAGGGACAGGTAGTGGTTGAGGGCCTCAAGTGAGTCTACGTGCAGGTAGCTCAGTCACTACGGTAGGTCGGTAGAGTAGGAGACAGTAGGGGAAGAGGAGGACGGGGGTTAGGGAGGGTTGTAGTTTCAGAAAAGGTTACTCAGTTAAGCGTATTCCACCGGTTTCATAACCTCAAAGTCGAAATCGTAGTAAGGAAGGTTTCTTTAGGGTCCCGACTAGATAGTGTTCTGATTAGTTCTTTATAGAAACGTAGATTTAAAATTTTAGAGTTTACATTTTTTTCCTCTCAACTCTATATTTTTGAAAGGTACCACTCGGGTCTGTCCCTCTTTCTCTATTTCGATACTTCCATATGCTGTAAGTCTCAGTCTCACACCAACGATGTAAATCACTTATTTCATCTTCTATTATGGTTTTTGCATTAGACCCTAGTAAAGGATTGTTGTGATTTACGCCTGGTCCTACACCTCGTTGTCCTTGAGAGTAAGTAACGACCCCCCTTACGTTTTACCACGTCTGTGATGCTTTCTGTTAAATTGTTAAAGAATGTTTTGATTCGTACGAGAATGGTATACTTGTTCGTTAATGTGGGACACCATAAATGGGTTCACTTGACTTTTGAATACCTGTGTGTTTTTCTAACGTGTTCAAAATGTCGTCGTAATAAGTATTGACGGTTTTGGACTTTGGTTGAAGTCATCCACTTACCTATTTGACGTGATGTAGGTCTGCGACCTTATAATTAGTTGTGACTTTTCTTTACTCGATAATTCGGTACTTTCCTGTAGCTATTTGGAATTTACTTATAATGTTTCACTTCTGTTACACTTTTCCGATGCATCACATACTCAGGTTAATATACTGTAAGACTTTTGGTGTTTTGATCCCTCTTTTAATTGTCTACCCGTCGAAGTCCCCAACTCCCTTCCCTCCCTACTTTTCGTGTCTTGTGTCTCCTTAAAATTTCTCCACTCTGACAGGACATACTGTCGTGTCAGTATGTAAACAGGTTTGAGTATTCTACGTGTTACGGTCTCCACTGGGGGGACACATTTGGTACCTGAAGTCTGCTAGGACACAGTCACCTCCACGTGACTGACATTGTTCCCTTGGTGACACCCCACGTGACTACCTCCCCTTCCGGCACGTACGGATCCCGTCCCTCCTATGCCCTTGCGACACGAAAGACGAGTTAAGACGACACTAAGACTTTGAAGATTTATTTAATTTTTTTTTTTTGAAATTTTTTAATTAGACCATTGTTACACNTGGTACCTGAAGTCTGCTAGGACACAGTCACCTCCACGTGACTGACATTGTTCCCTTGGTGACACCCCACGTGACTACCTCCCCTTCCGGCACGTACGGATCCCGTCCCTCCTATGCCCTTGCGACACGAAAGACGAGTTAAGACGACACTAAGACTTTGAAGATTTATTTAAATTTTTTTTTTTTGAAATTTTTTAAGTAGACCATTGTTACACTTTATCTTCGGTCTGATCCCTGACTTTATTCTCTTTAGTAATTCAATTCTCTTATGTAATTGTGAAATTCGTTCTCTGTTCTTGTCTTCATCTTAGTTGTGACCGTCATCTGTGGTTTCATAAGTCGTTGTCACTGTTCAAAAAACGTTCACGTATATTGGATGAGACGATCTGTACTGGTGACGTCTAGAACACATGTTCGTCGTCCATGATTGTTATTGTTTCGTACACTACAAAAGTTTGTTTTATGCATGGAACCTTATGGAAAGGTTCAAATGTACTATTTATATGTGTCACTTTTAGTTTGTTATGTACTATTTAGTGAAGGTACAAAATCGATTCTGGAATGAGAATATGGATTCTTTTTTTAAAAAACTATATAAAGTTGACCTTGTGATACTTTTATTATTCTCATATTGACAAATTACAAACCAAAAGAGTGTGTAATAATCTTTATTGACTAATTTACGATGTAGGAATGACTTCACTACCATATTGAAAGAGTACTTACATTTGACCATAGTCAAACTCATTTTAGAATTAAAGGATAACTAGACCTGTTTGAGGGAGGGTCTTTTGGGGTTCTTAAAGTATTATGTATTACTTGTCGACAATTTTTAGTCACAGTCACTGAGTTACACCTCTATGTAAAAAGAGATGTGACTATTTCTTATTAATAAAAAGACTATGACCTTCTTTAGTGGAGTGGAAAAAGGAGTCCGAAACATCCTTTTATGAAGAAGAGCCATGGATGGTCGAGTCCGAAACTTTGATTTTCCCCCTTATTTCAATTATGAAAATTTTTTTCTATCAAAATCTCGTGTTTCTATTAATATGAGGATTTTTCGTTTTCAACTTTTTTATTGCATTCTACTTTTGTACCAAATTCTCTTACTTGTTATTTGACGGTAGTGAGACACAGATTGGGACTCGGACGGTGATTGTGGGACTCATTCCCTGTCGTGACACCTGACTCAAGGATGAGCAAGTTCACTTCCTGAAGTGTAGGAGACGTTGGGGTGACGAGTCCTCTTGAAGGACATTACTACCTTTATGAGACAAAAACATACCAGGTTATGACTGGTGACTCTGGACTTTACGACGATGACGTTGGTTAATTGAAAATTTAAAATAAATTAAAATTAATTAAAATTTTCGGGTCATACTGATCATCGATTTTTGAGAGGTTACGGTCGAAGATGCTTTTAATGGAAATTCCATAGGGACGAGACTCTATTCCAATCGTTTGTGTTTCGACTTTGATACCTCCTCCCTTCCTGAACACAATGAGTTTTTTTTCGTTTAGAAAGTTCCTTTTTTTTGACCTGACGTGTAAATTTTTAGTCTTTAATACCCAATCTTGAATTTCTTTATTCTCAGTCTAATATTTTGTAATTGAGATCTTTTATGAAGTTTCATGAGTAGAAAATACGTTGACAAATTTTTCCTTTTTGTTTTGAGAAGGTCAAACGAATTCGTAATAGTATGAGGAACTTCTTATATATTTATTTAGTGATGATCAAACACTGTGACTTTTTACCTAATGTAGACTTTTGAATAGTCGATCCATTTATAAATTCTAAATTCGAATCAGTTAAAAGAATTGAGTTTTACAGTATTTTATAGGTTTAATAAAAGTTTTAAGATTAAAATATACCAAATATGAAATTTTTTTATGACTATAATTATGTGTACTTGTGAGTTAAAAATATATAATTTTTTTAATATATATCACAGTATCGTAAATTAAAAACGATTGTTTTTATTTACTAAATGTCTTCTGGGTTAAAGTAGTAAAATCTTGAATTTTGATATTTTATGTCTTTTGACTTATTAGACAAAGAATGAATGAACCTGGGAATCGTCCACCACCACCAAAGAAACCAAAGATAATTTTATTATTAACACTTTTGTCATTTTGTAAATGTATAATGGATAAATATCAATTTGAGACTAGTATTTATTAGATTCAATGTATTTATGGAGAGGAATAGGGTAGGGACGATCTTTAATATTTTACCATTCTAGGTTTGTTCTAGTTTCTGTTTTTTAAATAGGATAATCTTGTTTACGGAGAAACTAGTTTTAATTTTGTAAAGTTTTTAATAGTGACTGAATTTGAATTTTTTCCAATTACTACTCGTCTTTGTAAGAAGGGATAGAGGGGATAAAATTCTAAAGATACGTGGTAAAAATGGAGAGAAATGGACCGTCCCTTTCTTTCTATGAAATAAAATTTTCTTCTTCTTATGGATTATTTATATATCTCGAAAGTGAAAACTAATAAGTCCTGAGAGTTTTTCTTGTATTTCCGTTTCCAGATAAAAAATTAAATAATTTTAAGAGAACCCAAATGTTCATAAGTAAGTAAAAACGGAATTTTTTGAACTTTGTGTAAAGATTCAAACACTTAAACCAAAAAGGTTTAATTTTTATTGACTATTGGTTATGAGGTACTTGTAGATTATTTTCAGTTTTTTTCTTTTACTCATGTAATTGTTCTCATATTTCACACATTTTTATTTCATGTGGACTTCGGACAACTTAATTATTACTTACTTTAAATCGGTTCCTTCTTAGAGTCTGTCATAATCGGAAGTATGTAATAGGAAAACATTAAATGAAATTTATTTTCTAAAGTTTCCAATCTCTAACGACGTGACCGAATTTAATTTATACCGTCTGACGGAACGACCCCAAACGGTCGAGAGACACATTTAGAAAAGGAGAACAAATTTTTAAGTAATTAGGGAGGTACCCGCCTTTTTTCCCCTAGTTTGACATCTTTTCGTTTTCTAGTGACTGAGTCAGAGTGAAATAAGTGACACTCTTCACTCTAGCTATTTAATTTAGGACATTCCTCCGATTTATTTCGGAAGAGTGACAGGGTTTTTACGTCACTGTCTCATTGTCATTGGTTGTCATGGAATTTTGCTTTAAAAGTCGTTTTAATTTATATCACTGAATGTCAGTTCACGATTGAACAGACTTATCATGTCGGTCAGAAAAAAGAAAATTAGTATTATTTCATTATTTCAGATTCAATTAAAAATCAGTTTCCTTTTCTTTTTGTCCTTCACTATTTGTGTCTTCACTATGTGACAAAATAAAATGGTATTAAGTTTATTAAAAATGGACTAATATATTTAGACTTTAAGGACCTTTTAAATGAGTCATTGATACATTTTTTGAACAAAGAAATTCTTTATAATCGTTTTCCAAAAAATTGAATAGTAGTAGTGACTCTTTCTTTTCGAATGTCCTTTCAGGAATAGGTCAAGTAAATAGACTTGTCGTTTTAACAGACCTTTATGAGGAAGAAATGGTAAGTCAAGTGGGAAGGTGGTCGGTCAAAGAGGTCAGAGGATTTGGCGTTTTACTTCTTATTCCTATTATCACCAATATAGATTTATTCTTTTTTTCAATCGTTGTTTTATTCTTTTGTGACTTAAGGTAATAAAAATATTCCTTTTTTATTTCTGGAATTCGTCTGAAACTCTAGGATGATTTTTTTACATAAAGAGGTGTTGTACTCCCATTTTTATTAAAGGTTTTGTAGTTAATATTGTTATTATCTGTTATTTGCAAACGAAATTTTTTTAGAAAGACTAGTGAATGATATGAAGTCCAAGACTCCAGTGTCGTTATTTGTACCGTTTCGGGTCCAGAAAGTATCGAATGGAAGATCACACTTACGTTCTGATGACTTTTTTATGAAGATACTTATTCAATTCAATAAGTGACTTTTCGGACTCTTCATAGAATGGAACGAATAGTTGACATAATAGAGGGGGAGAAATTTTCAGTCAAGTAGAAGTAATCATGGAAGTATCCGTTTATCGCAAGATGTCATAAGGAATCGATTTTGCTTTTTGTATTTATTTCAAATATATATTTAATGAAGAAAGTTGTTTATGAATAATTCGGAGGTAAAACAGATTTCTTTACTTGTGATCGAAAGTCTCTACTAAAGTTATTAAATTCGGTTAAATGAAGTACGACTTAATTTATTACTCAAAGTAACTAGTAAGTAAGTAAGTTTATCAATGATACACGGATGGACAAGGTCCGTGTCGAGATTGACATGACCTATGTAGTTCCTTGTTTTTTGTAGGTTTTTAGATACTGGAGTACCACAAGTGTAGATCCTCCTAAATTATGAGACTACTTCATCATGTTACATTGTTCACAGAAGTTGTTTAGATTATTATATAAACTCGTACGAAGTAAGTTGTACTTGTAAAGTAATTTTTTGAATGGAAATTAAAATGGAAGTCACAGACAAAAACAATAGAGGTGTGAGACTCAAAATCTAGGATCACTGACACACTAATTTCCGATCTTGTCTTTCCTCTCATAGCAGATAAAATTCAACATTGTTTCGATTATTACAATTTGTTTTAAAGGTAATTGTTAATAGATCAAAAGGGATTGTCATGAATATCGGTCCAATCATTATATTGACTTTTGAGACGGTACTTTACTATTTATAGACCTTTCGATAAATTTACTATCGGATCTTGAAGACCAAAATTTTGTGGGACAGAATTCCTATTGTTTGTATGAGACTATGGGTTTTACGGCACTAAATAAAATCTTGGAGGTTTTGTTTATTTTTATCGTAAACTTTTACATGGTACATGGTTAGAGACTCGATTATTCGTGAAACGACGACGACGATTCAGTGAAGTCAGCACAGGCTGAGACACGCTGGGGTATCTGCCGTCGGGTGGTCCGAGGGGGCAGGGACCCTAAGAGGTCCGTTCTTGTGACCTCACCCAACGGTAAAGGAAGAGGTTACGCACTTTCACTTTTCACTTTCCCCTTCAGCGAGTCAGCACAGGCTGAGAATCGCTGGGGTACCTGACGTCGGGTGGTCCGAGGAGGCAGGTACCCTAAAAGATCCGTTCTCATGACCTCACCCCACGGTAACGGAAGAGGTTATTCGTCAAATGTACGGTACATTAAATTAGGAGTCTTGTTAGTCTTATTTCATCCGTGATAGTCAGTGAGAAAAATATTCAATCTTTCGTCAATTTATTGAACTGGTGTTATTTTTATTAAATCGTCACGTCGGGTCTAAACTTGGAACTTTCAAGCTGAGGTCTTCCACCCGAGAATTTGTTGTCTTGACTTGAAGGAATGTTACTCTGTCTCTTCTTTTCTTTCAAAAATATGAATGAAGTTACGACGATGGTCTTACTTTCGTAAATCCATTACAATGTTGGGGACATTGATATATCAGGTCACCTGTCAAAAGGTAACATTAGTTGATGTCATTCGGAAAGTAGTACAGAATCACAAAGGAATTCAAGAGAAGAGACTGCATTGTGTTGTAAACTGGAATCTAAAGTAATCAATTTTTAGACTCGTATGACGATTGACCATTATAGTAACACGTAAGATAAATAGAAAATTTTATGAGTGAAATCAAAGAGGATTGAAAAGAGGTAATATAGAAGGTTAGACCACAACGGATGTTTGTGTCGTTTACACGAGGGATGAAATAGTTAAGGATCCAGTCACTAGTTTAGTTCAGAACCTTCCGGTAGAATGTGTCATTAGGACTCTCACGAGAGTGAATGTTGTTGAGAAATGACTTGTAATAGTTACCGTTTCCTCCCCGAAGGAACCACCAAGTCACAACTTCTTAGACGGAAGGTTACGTCCCCTATGCCCAAGTTAGGGACCAGGCCCTTCTAGGGTGCACGGTACCTCGTTGATTCGGGCACGAGGTGTTGATGACTCGGGTGCACAACATTGAAGACTTCGGACGTGAGGAGTTCGGACATGAGGCGTTGTTCTCTTCGGTGATGTTGCTCTTCGGACACGTGGTGTTGATCTCTCATCGGGGACAAGTTGGGTTCATCGTTTTTCGGGTGCAGTTACTTCCGGATCGTGTCGGTCGGTCTTTAAAAAATTTTTTACCGTTTCCTTTCTAATGGTCATATTAGTTATTAGTCTATTTCAATAAGCTGTATTGGTATTCGAAATCTCAATCTTTCCCTGGGGTCTAGGAGATCGGATTATAGGGAGTATTACGTCTGTGACGAAGATCTGTAAGGATCGACAATGTCCTGATATATCGTGGTAGGGTTGTTCTTAAGACTAAACATGGAAATTTTGGTTCTTGCTTGACCCGGGTATTAGGATTACAGTCTATCAGTGTGTCGATCCTCTCCCGTCTTCTCTTTCACATTCGAGAGAAAGGGTTTGGATTGAATAATAATATATTCTTTTATACACTGTCCGACCCTTTCCTTCCTTTTTTTTCAACTTTGATTGGTAAAATCCTCTTTTAAAGTCTTATATAAAGTGGTTGGTTTTGTCAGAATTATCACTTTACATTGATTTTTCTGTTCATTTATGATTTTGTAAAAGTTTACAGTACTCAATTTATTCTGCATTGTTTCCTCTTGGTCTTCCCTTTGTTATGAAATTTTCAGTTCCCTGTTCGGAGGAGTTCATTCATGAGTTTGATTAGAGGTTCCACAATTGTGGTCTTTGTTCTGGACTTTACTTGTAGGATTTCTGACATCGATAAAGGGGGGTTTAATCTACCATGTAAGAGAAATAAAGTGTTCCGGTCACTTTACGATCATTTTGTATTTCACGAGATATGTAGATCCCGATTACTAACCATCTCAAGTGGTGATGATTGTTAGGTCTCTTTTTAATTCGTTCCGGATTAAATTGAATTATAGGGTGACACTTAAGTAAAATTTTACCGGGTAAAATCGCGATGAAGTTTGACTCTCCGTTTTGTATTAAAATCTAAATTTTCCTTCTGTTTTTACATAAACGGAAAATATAAAAATGTGATATTATTTTGAAATTTTAAAGGTGATTCTTTTCAAACACAATTTAAATGACCGAGGGGGTAGGTTAAAATATTCTTAGTTTACATTTGTAATTGCCTTCAGTGAATTCGAATTTTTCAAAGAGTGTCAGAAGAGTAAGTATTGGGTAGTGGTCGTTAGAGGTTTTTTTTTTTTTCATCGTCTCAACGTTTGATTAACACTGTAAAATTTTTAACAAATTACTCTCTTACTTCCCCCACTTAGATTCCTTTCGAGTCGTGATGATGGAAGAGACCAAAAAAGAGGAGACAGAGTGATGACCTACAAGAACAGGAGTCAAAGTGTCTCGGAAGAAACTTTTATAGAGGTTTAGGTTAAGGAGCCTAAAAGAAACCGACCCATTGACTAGGTCCACGTGAAAGTCAGGGTAAGGGGTCTCTCTCCCCATTTCCACTCCATCCGGGTCAGTCTTGTCGAAGACTTTCCTATTGACCAAAAATTTCTTACTGTGGATTTTAGTGTTTTTGGAACTGTAAGGTGAAGGTGTCATAAATATAGGATATTGAGGATTATTTTTTTTACCATCTTATTTTTATTTTAACGACTCATCATTTTATAGGATTCGTGAAATATGACTTAAAAAAAGGGTTATAAATCTTTGTTAAAATCCATAAAGATTAAACATTTTCTGGTTAGTCTTTACGTCCTTTAGTATCATACAGTCAAAGAATTCTTCTCATACAGTTTTAAATGTCGAGGAAATGTTTCCACTGTGCCCTGTCTTTGTCGTTCGCACGTGTTATACGAGTTACTCGTAAGTTACGTGACTCGCTTGTTTATATATTTACAACTGAATTAATTTATTATTGTAAATATAAGTCTTAAAGGGAAATGAGTGAAGTTACAAATTTAAAGTCTAAACCCTTATGTGACCTAGGTACCCTTTACGGTAGTTTGAGAATATAGTGACGAGTATATAGAGTGTGCCCACTTTCATGTACTTTTCTGTCAAAATGTCCGTTCTGTCTTCCTGTGAGATTTGTTGTTTCCGATTCTTATAAACTGTTTTACTTTCCCGTCAGTGAAGTAATATTTTTGACTTTATATTGTGAAGGGATCTCTTCGTTACGAAAAGGACTTTAACTGACGATTTTTCTATAATTAGAACTCTAAAAATATATCTTTGGTGATTCATTATCTTGTCTAATATTTAAATGGTATAAGGATAATTTTTTATATTTTTCCTCGAAAGAATATCGAAAATAAGGTGTCAAGAAGTTACTTTTGTCTCCCGTACTTTTATTTAATGAGTATTTCCGAGTCCATTATGACAGATGGATGACAGATCTCAGTCTTAATAGAAGAATCGTCATTATCGGTCTCAAATTGACCAGTTTGGTACTTGTGTAGGGTATATAAAGTAAGATAGATAATTTTCTTCCTCACATTTTTCTTTGATTTTATTTACGTCACCTATACCGTAAGGTTATGATATTTGTTTTGTTTTTTCTTGTGTAAAATACTACTTGTCAACCGTTAAGGACATTGTCAATAGACTTTATCTACGACAATATGACTGATTTCTTCTGACAGTTTGGTAGTCAATTGTGTTTTCTACAATATAACGTAAGAGATTCTGGGTTACACATTCTATAGTTTACGAATTTAATTGTGAGTTTCCTGTGGTACAGAAGTGATTTCAAGATTTCTGGAATATTTCACGAGTGAAGAACCGTGAATGTAGTTATACGTTTTAGAAAGACGGACTTTTAAGCTCAAATTTTTTTTTCCCTTTAATGTCACATGAAGTTGGTGACTGAAGGGTGGGGTATTAGTGTTTCGAGGCGTAAATCTTACGTGACAATAACATTTCCCCAATTCGTTCGTTCCTTCATGTAAAAATTGTCTAATACTAAGACGTTCCAATGATTTTAAGTTTATTCCGACTTGTCACGTTCCTTTACGGGTTTCATAATATTAATACTTCATTACTTGATGTAGGTTTAAATTTAAGCTAAAGAAAACGATGACTGGGGAATACCTGAAACTTAAAGTATGTCATAAAATTCCCGAGTCAAATATACCGTAGTATTTCTGATAAAGTGAGGTGTGAATTAGTGTGATTTAAAATTGCAATTTTTATTTGTAGTAATCTAAGTCATAGATACTGTGAATTATGGTTATATACGGACTTCATTAAGTCCCCTGTCACACGTTTCATCATTAACAGGGACGTTGTAAGGATACAACTTTAGGATCGAGGGGTTCACTTCTCCACCGGGAAGTCTCTCCACTAATCCAGTACTCCCGTCTCGGGAGTCCTTACCCTAATCACACAATGTTTCTCCGACGTCTGTCGAGGGGACGGAGAAGGTTGAACACTCCTGTTTCACTCTTCAGTCGTTGATACGTGGTCTTTCCTCGGAGCTAGAACCTGAAGGGTCGAACGTCTTGACACTTTTTACTTAGAGACAACGAAAATACGATGGATCTAACACCATCAAACAATGTCGCCGAGATTACCTGATTTTGTTGTCAGAAGCATAGAACTGAGATGTGACAGAAACTTTATTTTTTCGTGATAGTTGTTAGAATTCCAACATACAGATATAGAGTAATAGATACTTAGATACATTGGTAATATTTTGACGGTTTATTGTGTTCACATGTTCACAATTAGGGACTTGTAAAAGTGATGTATCAAAAGGTATTTCTTTTTATAGATGAATAGGGATACGGTGGTACAGAGAATTTTTTTTTAGAGAGGATTTAGGGAGTCGTCAAGTGTCTACATTAAGGTTCAAAACCCTATTTCGAAAAAGTTAATATGAAGACTTGCCACTCGTTTAAATTCTTTTTAAATATCCACTCAGAGATTTACTGTCTCTAGTGTTTTATCGATTTAATGTAAGACCGATGTGTGCCTTTTGTTTTAGATAATACACTTATGTCTTTGAGTCTCCTTCTCAGAAAACTTGAAGATTATAAAGAATTCATCAGTCCGGTAAATGTTTGAGACTAGTGTTGACATATATTCATCTGGAATTCACCCTTCTTTAGTCCATTGCATTCGTCATAGTAAAGTATTATTCCCATGACATTCAAATGAAACCCAACTTCGTCTGTAGTCTTCCCTTTTGTCATTTAATGGATCTTCCCTTATCGATGGGTGAGGTCATAAGAACGGACCTCTTGGGGTACCTGTCTCCTCGGACCGCCCATGTCAGGTACCCCAACGTCTCAGTCTGTGTTGACTCGCTGATTGTAAAAGTGAAATTCAGGAACAGTATTCAACGAAAAAAAATTTCACCTATTTGATTTCGAGTATCAAGTTTTTCTACTCTCTGATTTTTATATGTTTTACTTGCGATCAGTATATTTTTTAACCAAATTTAGATAAGTTTAAAAATTTTGTCAGATGGACTTAGAAGGACCCGAAGAACTCAAAGTTGTAGTAGACAATGGAGATTAAGAAAGTGTTTTAACCTCCCTTTGTCAGGGTTGAACAACAAGTCCCAAGGTGAGGTGGTCGGAAGAAGATGGACTTTCTCAAGTGTTGAGTTTTTATTATTATCAAACAGAATTCAAAAGTGAAGGGGTTGTCTTTTTAACTCGATGTCTTTACTTGTCCGTGTTTCAATCACCATGTTTTATTAGGGAAATTTAGATATTCTTTTTTGTTTCCCCCTTTTTTAAAATTCATCTAATTTAGATACACCTAACTTAATTAGTATGTGCCTAATTAGTTATCGTGGAACGTTGGGAAGGTGTTACTCTAGAATATTATTTAGTGTCTTGTCTTTATTCGGTAGGTTAGACTTAAGACCTGTGTGCATTGATTGTTTGGATTGTTTTGTCACAAGAGACGGTGTTTTAAACCTTACGACACAGGACGTTGTTGTCCTCTATTCGGTTAGGGAATAGACGACACTAAGGTGGAATAAACATTTTACCCTCATTTTTAAGGATAGAGGAATCCAACAAGTCTTTGAATTTACTTTATTATTCAAACTTTGTGAGTCTTACCACGCAGTCCGTATTACACTCGAACTACTTGTGACGATAATAACGGTGGACCATCTGTATTTGGTCTTGACGGAAAATATATTTGTGTAACCTTAAATTGTTTTTGATTGCTATTTAATGTACAATAGTTTGTTTTAGTCAATGTCACCGTTATGAACTATAGTTTTATGTATGAGACTTTTACCGTAGAAATCGACGATTTATTGTGAAACTATAAGGAAATTACTATTTTCATCTATATACTTTTCGATAAAAACTTTATAAAATTTTAGAATAAGATTCTATAATTTTACTCCGGTTCACAAAACCCCAATTATAAACTTGCACTATTAAGTTTGTTTTGTTTCGAAAATGTAAGACGAACGTTTGTAGAGACGACACGTTTTCCATTTTTAGAAAGATAAAAATACCGAACACAGATTTCACTTAAGTCTTAGTTTCTTTCCAAATATACGAATCGATGAATCTAATGTAGTTAAAATCGAATTTTTTTCTCGAATAAAATAAAAATTTCAGTTTCTATGTTTAAGTCATGTGTTTATAATCCGTAACGTTCCTACTTATTTCGAAATAAAGATGTTAATTTTTTGGAAGGAAATCCGGTAATTTCTAGGTGAAATTTTGTGCATAGAATTTTAAATTTTTTTTTGACCGTTTTATTTAAAATTTTTAATTATAAGAATGTTTCGTAAAAAGATTATGGGTCTCGTAATTAAGATTAACGACGAAATAGAGATTGTACACAAAAATGAATGGAGAAGTGATTATAGTTATTATAGAGGGTGAAATTCGAGGTCAAGTAGGAGTAAAACACCTTACATAAGTTTCTCTTGAAATGTGACTGCGAAGAACCAGAGATGTCCTTCAGTGTATTTTTTTAATTCTTTCTAGAAATTTTGTTTGTCATCGTGCAAATAAATGTATTTCACAAATAACAGTTTCCTAAACATACATACTTATTTTTGTCTCGTACCTTCGTAAGACTTGTCGATTGGTATTAGACACAACAGACCGAAAGGTGGAACGGGGGGTGGGATCTTCGAGAAGGAAGTAGGATTTTATTTAAGTTCGGTTGACGTTTATTCCATCCGAGAGTCTTTACTTTAGTCTAGGTTGACTAATCTGTTTTCATTTTAAAGGTGACGGTTAAACCTTTGATCTTTGTGTCTGAATTCTGTGATAACCGTATTGTTTAAATATTGTTTAAATAGTCTGTTCAGGAAGTTTGATCACTAAAAGTCTGACGAAGAACTAGTTTTAGATCCCTATGAAATTTCCGTGATACAGTTCTCATAGACACGAATTTTTTTTTTTCTCTTTTACGTGTTTAGATTTTACATAAAATGGAATAAATTATTAAAAAGACTGTCTATTTTTGTGTTCACTTCTGTTTTTATTAAAGTGAAATCACAAAATTTGTTCGGAGTAAATAAGTCTTTTCATTACTAATATATTACATCCTGAAGTTTTCTACATTGAACTAAGAAAAATTACTTATAGTCATAGAAAAATTTATTAAATTTCAATTATTTCTCATAATTAATCGGGGAGACGGGGATTCGTATATACAGTTAATTGAAGTTCGTTGAATCACTATAAAATTAGTTTTCGAAACAAAAATAGAACAGAAAGTGTGATCGTATTAAGAGGTTAAAAAAAAGATTCTCTCATACGTTTTAATAAACGTTTCCTTGAAGAGTAAAAATTTTCCTTTTAGGTGTGACCTATTTTTATAGATTTATCGGGGATGGTAACGGTGTTTTACACTCAGTAAATAAAATTTTTCTTTTTAAAAACATACTAAGGTATAAAAATATGTCGAATGAGAATACAATCTTACTGACGGATGTGACTTGAAAAGATAATCAACCGTCGTGTTCAATTCTTTAAACCTCTAAGAAGTGTAAAGTTTACCGTGTATGTTACAGATGGATATGTATAACCAGTTATTTATAAATGACTCAAAGATTTTACGTAGTCTTGGAAACCATTCGTGTCTTCTTTTACTTTAATTTCTCATTTTGACAGTTATTTTCCTCCACATCGTAAGTCAGCTAAAAAATTGACATCATAAAAGAATTGTATTCATTGAAGGTATGTCGAAAAGTCTTGATGTTTCTTTAATTACTATTTCATAAAGAAATTTAGTCAGAAAATATTCATTTCGATAATTATTCTTTGGTTTATTTCTTCACATTGTTGTTTCCGTCACTGTTTACAAATAATGAGGTTCAGGAAGTACTTGTGAAGGGTGTGTTTTCTCGTGTTTTGAACGATCCTGTATAAAATAGTTCCTCTTTGTCCTTGAGGAAGGGTGACGTAGTCCGACGAAAGAAGTGTCTAATCTCACGAAATGGTATTGAGTACATGGGATCAGTACAATCTAGGAATGAGAGACTTTTATGGTATCTGAACGAATAGAAGTACCCAGAAAGTTTCCGACGTTAAGATTGACGTTGCGGTATGAGAGGTTAAAAATACACTTACTATACAGGATGAATTTCTTCTCGAATTACTGTGAAATGAACTACTGAGACCATATCTTGACGGGAAAGTAAACTTAGAGTTGACGTGTAAAACATACAAAGATCAGTAGTTCGTTTCTCGGTTGAGTGACCTTTTCTAGGACTACGACCCTTTCTAACTTTCGTTTTTCTCTTTTCCCGTCTCCTCCTACTCTACTAATCTGTCGTAGTGGTTGAGTTACCTGTACTTAGATTCGTTTGAGACCCTTTATCACTTTCTGTCCCTTCGGACCGCACGATGTCAAGTACCCCACCGTCTCAGTCTGTACTGAATCACTGACTTGTTGTTGTTCTTCATACCAAGAATTATCCTAAGACGACGACGATTCAGCGAAGTCAGCACAGGCTGAGACACGCTGGGGTATCTACCGTCGGGTAGTCCGAGGGGGCAGTGACCCTAAGAGGTCCGTTCTTGTGACCTCACCCAACGGTAAAGGAAGAGGTTACGTACTTTCACTTTTCACTTTCGATTCAGCGAGTCAGCACAGGCTGAGAATCGCTGGGGTACCTGACGTCGGATGGGCCGAGGAGACAAGTACCCTAAAAGGTCCGTTCTCATGACCTGACCCCACGGTAACGGAAGAGGTGAATTATCATATTTTATGACGTTATTGTTCATGTCTGTAAATGTCTCGTAAAGAATATTATAAATGAATTGTACAATTATGAAACTTTTGGGATGTTCCATTAATAATGATAGTAGGAACACAATCTCATTGAACCATAAAAGGAGACAATTTGACACTGAAAACTTAGTAGGTATAGGTCAAAAATAAACCGTCTAAACTGACAGGTGTAATTGTGACGAGAATGCCAGAAGTATGGGTGTCCACAATGTCATAAGTAGTGTATTTACAGTTTATTAAAGTCTTTTTGGAAAATTTTTATAAAACGTAAAAGTTTATATTCAGTAGTGTTTACCCTTCATATCGTACCAAGAATTTTTTTCTAGATTTATAAGTCCAGTTTATCTCAAGAATTCATGAAGAATATAATAAAGAGTAAATTATTGTGAAAATTAAAAAAGGTAGTTTACGATTTTACTTCTCGTATAGTATGAGTCTTCAATCCTCCGACTTAAGGTTTTAAAGTCTCTATCGTTGTTTTTCTAAGGACTAGATGAAAATCAAGGTAAATCAAGACCTTTCATTTAGCAGTTTGAAATAATGCCGTAAAAGATTACATTTTTGTTAAAAAAAATAGTTAAAGAAAGAGATCATTCGTTTCCATTAGTAGTTTTCATTTCTTTGTAGTTCTGACTCGGTAAACGATGTACCGACTTAGAAATTTTAAAAAAAGAATAGTCGTCGTTATTTTTTTAGTATAATTCGGTCATTCACTTTTTAAATTCGATAAGTTCTAAGATCGATATGACGACTTTATGTGTGAATTCTAATAGTTTTAGAATCTTTTGTAGTAGTAATGGTGATAGTACTCCTTTTTTTGAGTACATGAATCCCTACTTCATAGTGCAGATTGGTGTATAAAAGTTGTCTATATATTTCGGTTATGTTGTTTTGTTCGAAGCCGTTTCTTATATGGCACAAATCGTCTGTTAATAATAAAGTTGAAGAGAGATTCTGATTTAAAAAGTTTTATTTTATTTTTTTAGTTTTTTGGAATGGGGTAAGTATACTCTCCAACGTCGGTCCCTCGTCAGAAACCTTACTCCAAAATAAGGGGAGGAACCTCTTCCTTTACCGTTGGGTGAGGTCATAAGAACGGACCTCTTAGGGTACCTGTCTCTTCGGACCACCCGATGTCAGGTGCCCCAGCGTTTCTCAGCCTGTGCTGACTCGCTGAAGTGAAAGTGAAATAAGGGGAAGATTCAGTCTTATAAAGTTACAGTTTCCCGTCTCGGACGTGATGATTATACGGGGAAGAAAAAGTGTACATACGACGTTTCTACATATTAGTCACTGGTATGAAATAAGTCTTTAAATAGAAGAAGTCATGACTGAGTTTCAACCCTCCGTACAATGGTTTGCAACAGACTCTTACTTTGTGATACACCTAATATAAGATCAGTTGGTTTAAAATTACATGGTAGTAAATAAAGACATGTTGATGGTTACTAAATAGTTATAGTTAGAGTTACGTAGAAAACATAAAGTTTTATTGATCTACCTTTTAGTGAAGACATCGTACTTAAGGGTGATTATTCCTTATGTTATACGGTACTCACCTAAGTATCGACCATAGTGCCAAAAGGTTTATGTTTCACCTTATAGGTGATTATACGGTGTGACGTGTAATATATGTTAACACTACGACTTTCTGCAGTTAAGAAATGAGGTTCATTTTTATAAGATGTGGTAATAGAGACACGGGCTAAAATGTTCCCAGAGTCGTCAGTACGGTAAACATGTACAAAAACGATATTTTCACATTTAACCAAGATAAGATATTAAAATCGTTGAAAAATGTTAGTTGAAACAGGACCTTTTAAAAGACACGAGTTAGATTTTTTATTGACAGACAGAACGAATTAAATGTACGTTATCGTTTTCAAAGTTACCTAGTACTGGTCTGAAACGTGTGTCTTTTTTTCGGTTGCGAAAAACCGAAACCTCTATTTTTATCGATTGTTAAGGTCAGAGGTCTATAGATAGTATAATTGATACACTTGAAAAGGAACTCCAACGAATCAGTTTTAAGCCGTGTGTACGTCTAAGCGAACAGAACCGTCTCTAAACTTGACTTGGAAGTGTTACGTCACGAATGGTAATAGTTGGAAATGTTACCAAACCCCAAAAAAATATAATTGTCATAACTAATTTTCCCATATATGATGATAAATTGTAATGTTACTTGGTGAAAACTTATTGACTAGATAAAGTAATTGGTTCCTTTACTACGTTTGATTGCCATTGTTTTTTTTAGACTAATTTTTTTTTAATCGACGAAAAGGACCTTTTCATTAGACTTTCGTTTTTGTTGGACGTAGGACAAAATTTACAATGAATCGTGTGGTTCACTGATTAAATCAGAAACGTCGTGTAATTTTTGTTCACTTTTTCGGATTCGAAGAATCGTTGTTGATATATTACCAAAGAGAAAGAATGTTCTTTTTACTACCTGTCGCAAGAGTTTCTTCCATTTCAAATCGCAGGAAAGGATAATCCTCTGTTTTATTTGAACTTCGGGAGACAGATCGGAGATGAATTCTTCTTCACACAAGGAAATATCGAGTGATCTCGATTTCTTTCATCGTGTGCATAGAGTGTTGTCTGTCTCTAGTACTTATTGACAAAGTACCCAGATTTTGAGAGGAACACGTGTCTTTAAGATGCATCTCTAAGGGCATGTCCTACCCCTTTATTGAGGTAATAGATAAGGGGTTAGAGGTTTTGTTTGTCAAAGTCTTAGGGCCTGTTGATCTTGATGATTTGTCAGGCGGAAGCCCGTCTTCTGACTTCCGTTACACCCACTGTAGATTTGTAACAGACATGTGGCGTAGATGACCCTCTTTTTTTCTTGTCCATCATGGAACGTTGACCAGAGAGAGACACAGTACTTTGGACAAGTAGAAATACTTTTGGACAAAAATAAAATACTTTTATTAGTTCTCACTATATTAGATCTTTCATCTCTAAAGGGGATTGAAGTGTCTGTCATCGTGTCTTTCATTGTCCATACTCTGATTTTTTTATTTTTTATTAGAATGTAAATACTTTGCATATATTTGTTTTAAAGAAATATAATATCCGATGAACCATGTGTTCCATCGTTGGTCGTAGTTTGTGTTGTCTGGGGTTGTAGTTTCTCTGACTACACCCCTCACCGCTCCCTCCCTCTCCTCCACCCAAATTTTTTTTCTTACTAGCTTCTACTATCACCTATTTATGAGTAAATATTGAATAGTTTAGTTTGACTTGTATCATAAGTTAGAGATTACCCCGGAGTCCAAATGATACCATTTTGTGATAGACGAGGGTCTGAACTTCATGAAGAAACTCATCGTCAGAAAGGTTTCTGATTCAAAAACTGTTGTCGTTATAATGATCAGAAAAATAAAAAAATTTGGTGAAAAGGTGGTCGTCATGTTACTTTGAGTTGTCAGATTTACTAGATTCCAGTATTCTGTCTAAGTTTGATTACAGACTAAAATTTACACCGTGAGAGGGAGATATAATTTGAGAAGAGAATTGTATAAATGTGGTTTATGAAGTTTCCGTGAGACGACCCGGTTGGTGGAACCTTTTGACTTATAAGTACAAGTCTACCGATTGGTCATTTCTTTTACGTACTAGTTTACGAACGTAGATATGACGAATTCCTACTCGTCTGTAAAATCGTAGGGTAAATTGTAAATTATTTTTTATAAGTTCATTTAAATTCCGTTTCCTAATTGATGGGTTGTCTCGGACATTCTGATTGTTCTTTTGTCAGAAGGTAGAATTAAATGTTAAGGATGTCTGTCGAGTACGACCTAATGGTTTACTTCTGACTATTGTACCCGGGTATTGATCATTGACTTCTTATTCGTCCTTCAAAGACATCAGACGATGTTTTCCAACTAAAAAGAATTGTGTTGAATAGTTGTCAATCAATATTTTGTTTGAAGATAAAACTAAATTTACTTCTTCTTTTTTAATAAATGTATGAGAAGAATTACAAAAACCAAACACCTTCACCGACTTAAGGAGGTCCGTCTTCAGGTATCCACGAATAAGCAACATGCTCTAAACGATGTAAGGGCACGGAAAGGGCGGACTACCCGTTTGACAGTAGGAACCTAAGACAGAGAAAGAATTAAAGGATGTTTTCCCCTTTAGTCGTTTATCCGTTTAATTCGACATAAAGTAATTTAATTTAGGAGTTTACGTTTTATGGTTTTGGTCCATGTAACTAATAATATATTTTGTTTCATAGTTGTCAAACGTTGGAAAAAGAGACGGGTGTGTATAGATTTCTGATGGTGTGTGAAACCAATGTCGAGGTTGTTTTAAAATAAATACCTGTGATTTTAAAGTTAAAGTATATTAAAAGTGTACAGTACTTTATGACGAGGAGTAAAGTGAAAAAGGTTGATAAATATATTGAGAATCGACCGTAAGAGTCAAGTCACTGTGATATTTATTTGTCCACCATAAATCTAAACCGGGTACCCGACAACAGACTATTTGGGATAAGATTCAATGTGCAGATTTTCTTCTATCCATTTAGAAGTGCTTTTCTTCATACTTCAAAATGACCTTCTGTATTTTCTTCTGTGTCCTTTCTTTTCAGTACGGTACAAGTCTACAACTTTTGAGTAATAGTATTTCTATCGTAAAAAGGGGATTTTAACTACGTGACGTTAACTTATCTATACAGTGTCTAAACCCTCTCGTTAATTTGATCAAGATTTAAACATCTCTTCTTGGTTACTGGTTCTTGTCGGTTTTATGAAGTTACTTTTCTTTCACTCCCCTAAAAAAAAATTTGATTCTTTATTTCTTTTTGGTATGCTATGATGCTTAGTCACACATAACCGTGTTTTTAGGTATTTGTCTTTTTACTAAATGTTGTCCATTTTTCCCTCCCCTTTTATAATTAGAATTTTATATACCACGTACGTCACAAAGTATAAATCCGTCGTCCCTTACTTTGACCTAAGGACGGAGTGTGTGAATCATAATTTTAATTGTCAAAGACAAGTATTTTTCATTGGTGTTCTTTTGTCATTTAGGGATTGGTCTTCCATAAAAAGTGTATATTTCAATTGTTTCTTAGATATAGAGGTCCACAAATACAGATGACGTTACAATTGACTAATGAGATCGACCATCCTAAAGTCTAATAATACAAACTACGAACGAAAAAACACAATGAAATTGTTCGGTATAGTAAAACGTTTGTCTTTTAAAAAAGTAAAACCTTATTGACAATTTTACTACTCTTTGGTACTTTTGATAATTTCATATTTAGTATCTTCTGTGTCTTTAAAATGACCATTACATACATTCCTTTTGATGAAGTTAACGATGATTATTATTTACTGTGTGGTATACTTTTGAAGTCAAAAGTCTGGTGTAATTCATAAAAAGTTTGATTATTTTTATACTTTAGATACGTTTTTGATCATCGACGTTGGAGTTGTACGGTTTCTCGTAATTAAAACCTAAGAGGACTTGCAGAGTACTCAATGGATGTAAAATTTTTCTGTTTGTAGCATACAGACTTTTGATAACAAAGGAGAGACCATGTTCTCTGGTTCTTGAACCGAACTATAAGTTTAGAATAAGGAGATTCTTTTATTAAGGTCCAACTGGGTTACACTCTGTCCTCTGTCTAAGTCCTCTTATATAGGACCCATATTTAAAATATAGGACCCATATTTAAAAGTAAGATAGGACAAGTTTCCGATTTATCTATAAACGCAATGGAAAATTATTTTTAATCGGAATATTTGTCCATACTATATGTTCTGTTATTGTTACAGATGGTGAAGATTTTTATATTTAAATGTTGTATGACGAGTTCTAGATCTTTGTAAGACTCCTGGAAGTTATAAGTGACTCTTTAGTGTGGGCACTTATAATCTATATTATGTAGAAGACTCTTGTTTTCTGTGTTTTTCTCCTCCTTTTGTTTTTTATATATATATATGTTAGATGTCACGGATTCCTTTTGAGTCCTAATGTCGGAATGTATATGTGTCACGGTTGATTCGGTAATAGTTTTCATAGTTCACTCAAATCCCAGATTCGTTTTAATGTCTATTCCATTCCACGTGAAATCCGAGGTGGGGTGAGGTAGAGACCTTGGAGAAGGACGATGTCAAATGATGGTGGTCTATATGTTAGAGAAAGAGAGAGAGCGAGAGTGAGAGAGAGAGAGAGAGAGAGAGAGGTTAGAGAGAGGGGGAAATAGAGGGGGAAGAGAGAGGGAGAGAGAGAGATGAGATAAGGGGGTAAGGACCTGTGTGTCACGGAGGTTTAATAAGAAGTCGATAGTAGAATTTATCGTTAAAATAACTCGTGGATACTTCCCAACAATCATTCCGAAGATGACAAAGAAGGAAGACGGGAAATAAAACTACGATGTGTTCACGACGTGAGTTACACGGTCGTTTAAACCTTTTGAGTCGTCACCGGTGTCCTGACCTTTTCCAGTCAAAAGTCAAGTTAGGGTTTCTTTCCGTTACGGTTACTCACGGGTTTGATGGTTACTTACGGGTTTGATGACATGTTGACGTGAGTAGAGTCTGCGATCGTTTCATTACAAATTTTAAGAGGTTCGGTCCGAAGTTGTCATGTACTTGACACTTGAAGGTCTATAAGTTCGACCTAAATCTTTTCTGTCTCCTTGGTCTCTAGTTTAACGGTTGTAGGTGACCTAGTACCTTTTTCGTTCTCTCAAGGTCTTTTTGTAGATTAAGACGAAATAACTGATACGGCTTCGGAAACTGACACACCTAGTGTTATTTGACACCTTTTAAGACTTTCTCTACCCTTATGGTCTGGTGGGCTGGACGGAAGACTCTTAAGACATACGTCCAGTTCTTCGTTCAATCTTAACCTGTACCTTGTTGTATGACCAAGGTTTAGTCCTTTCCTCATATAGTTCCGACATATAACTGTGGGACGAATAAATTGAATATACGTCTCATGTAGTCTCTTTACGACCTGACCTAATTCGTTTTCGACCTTAGTTCTGACGGTCCTCTTTATAGTCATTGGAGTCTATACGTCTACTGTGGTGGGAATACCGTCTTTCACTTCTCCTCGATTTCTCGGAGGACTATTCGTACTTTCTACTCACTTTTTCGATTGAATTTTGAGTTGTAAGTCTTTTGATTCTAGTACCGTAGACCAGGGTAGTGAAGTGCCGTTTATCTACCCCTTTGTCACCTTTCTCACAGTCTGAAATAAAAACCCCCGAGGTTTTAGTGACGTCTACCACTGACGTCGGTACTTTAATATTCTGTGAACGAGGAACTTTCTTTTCAATACTGTTTGGATCTGTCATATAATTTTTCGTCTCTGTAATGAAACGGTTGTTTCCAGGTAGATCAGTTTCGATACCAAAAAGGTCATCAGTACATACCTACACTCTCAACCTGATATATCTTTTGACTCGCGGCTTCTTAACTACAAAAACTTGACTCCATAACCTCTTCTGAGAACTCTCAGGGAACCTGACGTTCCTCGAGGTTGGTCAGGACTTATAAGTGACCTTCCTGACTACGACTTCGACTTTGAGGGTATGAAACCGGTGGACTACACTTCTTGACCGAGTAAATTTTTCTGGGACTACGACCCTTTCTGACTTTCACCCTCCTCTTCCCCTACTGTCTCCTACTCTACCAACCTACCGTAGTGACTGAGTTACTTGTACTCAAACTCATTTGAGGCCCTCAACCACTACCTGTCCCTCCGGACCACACGACGTCAGGTACCCCCAGCGTTTCTCAGCCTGTGTTGACTCGATGACTTGACTCTGACTCTTAGTCGGTCATTTATTTTATAACTGTATAATTGTGACATTGTAGAGAAAGGATGTTTAAAGCGAAGGAAATACCTGAAACTTTTACTGAGGTCTCTACGTCATTCTTACTCGGGAGTGAATTTTGTCCTAGTACATGACTGTTTCGTTTCAGTCTTTTGATTTGGAGTGACATGTTTATTCCCTTCAGAGGATGTGTTGTCCATTACAGTTATGTCTTGGTCAGTTCCTTTTTTATGTCGCACCTACTAACGGTATATCTATTCTTACATCATGTGTAACTAAACGAACAAAAGTATTCCTATTCTTTCATCCCATTCCTCATCCTTCATTATTTAATTTCCTTTTCTACTTTTTATATTCGTTCATTCTTCGTCGAAATTTTTCCACCTTTCCTATCAATGAGAACTAGACTCCATTTCTTCTTATGAATTAAGGTTAGTGTAATTAATTTTTTTCTATCTTCCAAGTAGTTATTTTAAGTACTTGGTGAGGTAGTACAACTTTATATGGATAAAATATTAAACTAATAGATTAGTACCGGTCACTTGCTGGTACTAGACTTTTATCTCTCGTTAATGGAGATCTTATATCTGCGTTTCCAGTGTTTCTTATTATTTTTGGTCTAGTCTACCGTCCTCGTAAGAAAATGAAGAGTCTACTTTCTCCGTCTATTGGTTGTTTAGAGATTTACCTCAATGTCCAGACGAATACGATTAATTTTAGACTCCTTATGTCATCAGGGAGGAGTAAGTATCCCAGGGTTTTGGGGGTCACCTACGAACTTTTACGTCGTTTGACTCAGAATGTGTATGATATAAACAAAAGAGGATACGCGTGTATGGATTCTATTTCAAATTAAATATTTAAGTTGTGTCATTCTCTAATTGACTATTATTTTATTAATATTGTTATATGAGATTATTTTTCAATGTGCTTACGCCAAAGGTAGAAAGTTTCATTGAATGTCTCTATTACGGAAAACGTAGAATTGATACGCGAATAGTGTATGACACCGTCATTGAAAAGGTCAGACTCCATTCTGTCGTTTTGATCATACTTAAGGAAAAGAGAAGAAGTGTTAAAGTGTCTGTCTTCTAAGTAAGGATGGCATCTAGAATCGTTGGAGTCGGCTGCTGAAAAAGAACAAATAATTCGAAAGTGTGGAAAAGTGAGTATACGAAAGATGACCGTATAGGCTCACCAGTCGTAGTGATGAGAACGTGAAACCCCGGTAATAATTTATTTTATTCCCAATGAGCGGGTATTTGTGACCCTATGACTCTGTTGACTAGACTATTAGTTCTCCCGATGAGGATTCGCTGATTACCCATCCTCTGCGACCTGTTTCCCTACTAAGTGTAGGGTCCGTCTTCCCACGTGTCAAATTTTGCACTGAATAAAGACCTTAAAAGACGAATTCATAAAAGTCTGGTGTGAACTGACACCCATTGATTCCGAAGTCTTTCGTTTTGGTTCCTATTCCTCCCCTGATGTGAATTAATGAAAATTGTAAGTCCTAAAGGTTTTCACAATGGATTTTGATCATGGAAGTTGAAATATCTTCATATTCAGTCTTCTATACTTCACTATAATGATTTCTTTTCTTTTTATTCGTTCTAATGTACAAATAAACTATGTGTAGGTGACAATTTCCAGTGTATTTTAGTTTGGCAGTAAATAAAGTGAGTTTATTATTAAGAAGGATACCTTTATGACCTTATTCTAAAATTTTGATTTAGTTTTACACTATAAATTTTTTGTTTGTTTTTTTAGTGACTTTGAGAATGTTTCATAGGTAGAGTGGTAGTAGAATAAAGGGTATAACGATGAAGTGAAAAAAAATTTTCGTCAAAATTTGTCTACACTTATTTCTAAATTACAGGTGAATCGGTAAATTGAATACTTTAGATCTTTATTTTACTTTTCTTTGCAAAAACTTCCGTTCTATTCAACAGTGTGATGTATTATAAATTCTTTTTTCGTCCACGTCACTAAACTTATAAAAAAAGATTTGGTCTTTTTTTTTAAACAAGTCTTTAAATCCAGATTTGTTCTCATTTGTCGACTTACTAAAAATGAATGAATGACCGATTTCACACTTATTGAAGACAAAGGAACAAGGAATAATATGGTCTTTCAGATTTTGTAATAATAGTTCGAGACTGTTGAGAAGTTTTCCCTGTTTTTAGGGTGAAATATATTTTTTATATTTCTTGTCGTTAAGTGAATGGTCGAGACTTTGTAGAAGACACCTGTATGAGTAAATAAAAAATTTCGTGATTTCATTTTTGGCATAATGATTGTCTAGAATCTTATTGGACATCGTGGAGGTGCCATATTCATATCACGAGTGTCCTTTCGACGAAGTTTCGAGCTCGTAATCGTAGAGGATGGTGTTTGTGAGAGCCCGATTATGAGTTCAGGTTGATTATTTTTATTAAAGAAAAGTGGAGGAAATATAGAATAATGTAACCATAAAGAGACCAAGGAGGCATGACGGGGCACAAAGTTGTGACCAGTTTGAAAGTTCACATGGAACTTATCATTTCGAGGAGGGTGAGAGGACGGGTTGGAGGAGACTGAGTGAGAGTCACTTAGTCTGGTACCGGAGATGGTATGGGCTGTGAGGAGTCACTTGTCTCAGGTGATTGCGAATCATTTACGTATGTTGATCAGTCGACGTGATACTCGATGAGAGTACCAATAGAATTGGAAGTCTTTTTCACTTTTGACGAGTCAGTACAGGTTGAGAAACACTGGGGTACTTGATATGTCAGGTACCTTAAGAGGTCCGGTCTTAGGACCTCTCCCATCGGTGACAAGGGAAGAGGTCCCCTAGAAGGGTTGGGTCCCTATCTTGAGTCCAGAGGATGTAACGTCCACCTAAGAAATGGTCGACTCGGTGATCCTTCGGGATTGGAAGTCTTCTTTCCATATTGAATTTCCCATAGTTTATACGAATAATGGAAAAATGACTTGTGATTAGATGAGAATACAATTTCCATTGATTATAATGTAAAAAGACTTGTGATCGAAATATTGGTGTCGAATTCCCTTTTTGTCGATAAGGTTGTGGTGAAGATTTTCCTCTTTGTAGATATGACACGCTCAAAAATCTGACAATTTTTGTACGTAATATTAGAGATAATTTTACGTAGTGGTAGATCTAATAGAACACCTTTCTACCTTATGTATCTGAAAAGGGATGAAGAGAGTGATTGGTGTCAAATTTAAGCCTTGTAATGTATCTGTATCTTATGTCTTATTTCTTCTTTTAAACTATCGTAGTTTACAATTACTCTTGTAATTTCCTTTTGTGAGTAATGTGGTGACCATCCTCAAATTTAATCACATAAATAAATCACTCTTTAGACTGTCAACTACGTCGTTTAAGAATCGATACGTGTATTAGATGTTTCCCTACAAGTAACGTCGTGACAAAAATTATCGATTTTTAATCTTATATCGATTTATAAGTATTTTATACGGTTTCTGTATTTTACCTTGTGATATACCGATAATGTTTAACTTAGGATTTCCTTTACTTGGGACTTATTAGTGACCTTCCTGGTTACGATTTCGACTCCAAAGTGATAAAACTGGTGTACTACACTTCTCGGTTGAGTAACCTTTTCTGGGACTATGACCCTTTCTGACTTCCGTTTTCCTCCACTGTCTCTTACTCCACCAATCTGTCGTAGCGGTTAAGTTACCTGTACGTAGACTCGTTTGAGATCCTCTGTCATTGTCACACGACATTAGGTACTCCACCGTTTCTTGAGCTGTGTTGAATCGCTGACTTGTTGTTTCCTTGAAGACCGTATACACGACGACGACGATTCAGCGAAGTCAGTACAGGCTGAGACACGCTGGGGTATCTGCCGTCGGGTGGTCCGAGGCGGCAGGGACCCTAAGAGGTCCGTTCTTGTGGCCTCACCCCACGGTAAAGGAAGAGGTTACGTACTTTCACTTTTCACTTTCACTTCAGTGACTCAGTACAGGTTGAGAGTCGCTGGGGTACCTGACGTCAGATGGTCCGAGGAGGCAGGTACCCTAAAAGGTCCGTTCTCATGACCTCATTCCACGGTAACGGAAGAGGCATAAATACGTGTCCATTTATGTATATTTTGACACAATCTTCCTATGTGTGTCGAAGTCTTGTGCCCGTTGACCCTCTTTCTCTTTACTCTTCTCCCATTATTCTTTTTTTGAGTCACAATATACAGTACAAGAGAAATAATATTTCAATTACGAGACTTCGTCTTTTATTGTTTCACTGTTGTGAGAATGTAATTCAAGTGTCTAAGAACAGGATGTCAAAAACATTTTATAAAAGATTTAGTATATATGTCTACTTGATTGTAACGTTTCTCTGTGACTTTTGTCTGTACAATCGGTGTGTGTTTTTTAAATGTCATAGATAGTACAAAGTATTGTCCGATGTTTGTACTACACTGGAAAGATAGGTAGAAGGTCGGGATAAATTTACGACGAAAAGTCATGTCAATAAGTTTTGTTATTGTCGTCGTACTCAAAAGGTGTCCTTCGGAGTGACATGGCAGCTGTGGTGTCAAGACACAAATGTTTCGTGGTATGATGACAGGGTGACTTTCGAATAAAAGGTCATCTGTTTTTTTAATGTTAAAAAGGAACTTTGAAGATTACGCGTAGACTTTACTATTTCGGTTGATGGAATGATTTGACACCTGAGAGGTGACAACAAGTAATGGACACCAATTGAAAAACTATTTTTAAGACGAAAGTCGGAGAAGTTATTTACCCCAACCCTTTTGACCTGTTCATGTACATTGTTTACTTTAATCTTGTGAAGGATTGTGGTATGTGTTTCTATTTGAGTTTTACCTAATTTCTGGATTTGCATTCTGGTCTTTGATATTTTGAGTCTCTTTTTGTATCCGTCTTGTCAGTTACTGTATTTAATTTCGTTCTAGGAGATACTGGGTGGAGGATCTCATTATCTTTATTTTTGTTTTCATTTGTTCACCGTGGACTAATTTGAATTTTCGAAAACGTGTCGTTTCCTTTGAGATCGTTCCATTTTTCTGTCGGGAGTCTACCCTCTTATATTATCGTTGCTTTGTTGACTGTTTCCTAACTGAAGGTTTTATGTGTTCGTTGAGTATGTTGAGTTGTGGTCTCTTTGTTTGTTGTGTGGGTTTTGTACCCCTTTTCTAGATTTGTCTGTAAAGAGGTTTCTTCCGTATGTCTGCCGATTGTGTGTGTCCTTTTCTACGAGATGTAACGAGTAATGATCTCTTTGTGTTTAGTTTTGATGATACTCTATATAGTGGAGTGTGGTCAGTCTTACCGGTAGTAGTTTTTCAGATGTTTGTTATTTACGACCTCTCCCATACCTCTTTTTCCTTACGAGAATGTGACAATCACCTTTACATTTAACTATGACGGTGATACCTCCTGTCATATCTCTAAGGAATTTTTTGATCCTTATTTAAGTAGTATACTGGGTCGTTAGGGTGAGGATCCGTATACGGGCCTCCTTTGTTTTGACTTTTTCTGTGTCCATGGGGTGATATGACTGACGTCGTGATGAATGTCGTCGAGATTGTGCCTTCGTCGGATCTACGGGTAGTTGTCTGCTTACCTATCTCTTCAAGACCAAGTATATGTGTGACCTGATGATGAGTCGGTAGTTTCCTCGTGTGAACTCAGTCAAATTACTCCACCTACTTGGATCTTAGATAATATGTCTCACTTCACTCAGTCTTTCTCTTTCTCTTTATAACATACGATTGCGTATATATACTTTAGATCTTTTTACCATGACTTCTTAAATAAATGTCCCGTCAATTCACTTCTTCTTGATTTCTCGGAGAACTACTTTCTCTTTCTCCTCTCACTTTTTCGACCGAATTTCGAGTTGTAAGTCTTTTGATTCTAGTACCGTAGGTCAGGGTAGTGGAGTACCGTTTATCTACCCCTTTGTCACCTTTGTTGCCGACTGAAAATAAAAAGACCCGAGGTTTTAGTGATGTCTACCACTGACGTCGGTACTTTAATTTTCTACGAATGAGGAACCTTCTTTTCAATACTAGTTGGATTTGTCGTATAATTTTTCGTTTCTGTAATGAAACGTTTGTTTCCAGGCAGATCAGTTCCGACACCAAAAAGGTCACCAGTACCTACCTACACTCTCAACCTGATATTTGTTTCGACTCGCGGTTTCTTAACTACGAAAACTTGACGCCACAACCTCTTCTGAGAACTCTCAGGGATCCTGACGTTCCTCTAGGTCGGACAAGTAAGATTTCCTCTAGTCAGGACCCACAAGTAACCTTCCTGACTACCACTTCGACTTTGAGGTTATGAAACCGGTGGACTACGCTTCTCGACTGAGTAAACTTTTCTGGGACTACGACCCTTTTTAACTCCCGTCCTTCTCTTCCCCTACTGTCTCCTACTCTACCAACCTACCGTAGTTACCTGTACCCAAACCCACCTGAGACCCTCAACCACTACCTGTCCCTCCGGACCGCACCACACCAAGTACCCAGCGTTTCTCAACCTGTACTGACTCGTTGACTTGACTTGACTTGACTTACTTCTTTGTCTGTATCTCTTGTCTG
Organism: Capra ibex; assembly: GCA_006410555.1. Classification (NCBI taxonomy): domain Eukaryota; kingdom Metazoa; phylum Chordata; class Mammalia; order Artiodactyla; family Bovidae; genus Capra; species Capra ibex. The sequence continues at coordinate 24,225,270 of SJYO01000647.1, forward strand.
AGTACCTGCACCCCACCCCCCTCTTCCACTCTACATACCTTTCTTATTGTACCTTTGAATGTAATGGTATACATTTTATCTATCGGTTACCCTTAAACGACATACCGAGTCTTTTGAGTTTGTCTCCGAGACATAATTAGGTCTCCCCACCCTACCCCTCCCTCTACCCTCCCTCCAAGTTTGTCCTCCACTATATACGACGCACCCACGTCCTCCCGGATCTCCTCGATAAGGTGCAAGTTCCAGTCCTCCCCGTCGCCACTCCTCTATGGAGACCAGGTTCAATTCCTCGTCGCCGACGCGAAACGACCTCGTCGGTACTTCTCTATGGGGTGTAGGTTCCATTCTCTTTGGGTTCATTCTGCCATCCACAATGTTCACCCGTAGTCTCCCGTCTGTGTGACTTTGGTATTATTGTCTTTTGATCAGTTAGATTAGTGTTATTCTGGTGTCGGAACAGATTGAGTTACTTTGATTCGGTACGGACTCCCCGGTGGGTTCTACCCACCCAGTACCACCTCTCCAGACTGTCTTACACCAGGTGACCTCTTCCCTTACCGTTTGGTGAAGTCATAAGAACGGAACTCTTGGGGTACTTGTCATACTTTTCCGTTTTACTATGATTTTCTCCTTGAGGGGTCCAGTAATCCACGGGTTATACGATGACCTCTAGTCACTTCTTTATTGAGGTCTTTCTTTCTTCCCTACCTCGGTTTCGTTTTTGTTATGGGTTGACACCTACCCTGACCACTATCTTCGTTCCAGGCTACGACATTTCTCGTTATAACGTATCCTTGGACCTTACGGTCCAGGTACTTAGTTCCGTTTAACCTTCACCAGTTTGTCCTCTATCGTTCTCACTTAGTCGTTTGATTTTACCTGACCTTACCCACTCAAATTGAGTCTCCTGGTAATATAGATGATGACGCCCGTCCTTAGGGAATCTTCTTTACCTCATCGGTAGTACCAGTTGTTTTCTCAGGCTTTACGTCATGAACCTACGTTAGAGTTTTTACTGTCTTACTAGAGAGAAGCAGAGGTTCCGTTTGGTAAGTTATAGTGTCATCAGGTTCAGATACGGGGTTGGTCATTACGACTTCTTCGACTTCAACTTGCCAAGATACTTCTGGATGTTCTGGAAAGTCTTACTTGTGGGGTTTTTCTACAGGAAAAGTAATGTCTCCTGACCTTACGTTTTCATCCTTTAGTTCTTTGTGGACCTCATTGTCCGTTTAAACCGGAACCTTACGCCTTACTTCGTCCCGTTTCTGATTATCTCAAAACGGTTCTTTTGCGTGACCAGTATCGTTTGTGGGAGAAGGTTGTTGTGTTCTCTTCTAAGATGTGTACCTGTAGTGGTCTACCAGTTGTGGCTTTAGTCTAACTAATATAAGAAACGTCGGTTTCTACCTCTTCGAGATATGCCAGTTGTTTTTGTTCTGGTCCTCGACTGACACCGAGTCTAGTACTTGAGGAATAACGGTTTAAGTCTGACTTTATGTTCTTTCATCCCTTTTGGCGATCTGGTAAGTCCATACTGGATTTAGTTCAGGGAATACTAATATGTCACCTTCACTCTTTATCTAAATTCCCTGATCTAGACTATCTATTCTCACGGACTACTTGATACCTTACTCCAAGCACTGTAACATGTCCTCTGTCCCTAGTTCTGTTAGGGGTACCTTTTCTTTACGTTTTTTCGTTTTACCGACAGACCCCTCCGGAATGTTTATCGACACTTTTCTTGTCTTCACTTTTCGTTTCCTCTTTTCCTTTCTATAAGGGTAGACTTACGTCTCAAGGTTTCTTGTCGTTCTTCTCTATTCTTTCGGAAGAAGTAACTAGTTACGTTTCTTTATCTCCTTCTCTTGTCTTACCCTTTCTGATCTCTAGAGAAATTCTTTTAATCTCTATGGTTCCCTTGTAAAGCACGTTTCTACCCGAGTTATTTCCTGTCTTTACCAGACCTGGATTGTCTTCGTCTTCTATAATTCTTCTCCACCGTTCTTATGTGTCTTCTTTTTTCTAGACATGTTTTTTCTAGAAGTTGGTTCTATTAGTGCTACCATACTAGCGAGTGGATCTCGGTCTGTAGGACCTTACACTTCAGTTCACCCGGAATCTTTCGTAGTGATGCTTGTTTCGACCACCTCCACTACCTTAAGGTCAACTCGATAAAGTTTAGGACTTTCTACTATGGCACTTTCACGACGTGAGTTATACGGTCGTTTAAACCTTTTGAGTCGTCACCGGTGTTCTGACCTTTTCCTGTCAAAAGTAAGGTTAGGGTTTCTTTCCGTTACGGTTTCTTACGAGTTTTATGGTGTGTTAACGTGAGTATAGTGTGCGATCATTTCATTACGAGTTTTAAGAGGTTCGGTCCGAAGTCGTTATGCACTTGGTACTTGAAGGTCTACAAGTTCGACCAAAATCTTGTCCGTCTCCTGGGTCTCTAGTTTAACGGTTGTAGGTGACCTAGTAGTTTTTTCGTTCTCTCAAGATCTTTTTGTAGATAAAGACGAAATAACTGATACGGCTTCGGAAACACACCTTATTTGACACCTTTTAAGACTTTCTCTACCCTTATGGTCTGGTGGACTGGACGGAGAAGTCTTTGGATGTACGTCCAGTCCTTCGTTGTCAATCTTGACCTGTACCTTGTTGTCTGACCAAGGTTTATCCTTTTCCTCATACAGTTTCGACATATAACAGTAGTACGAATAAATTGAAGATACGTCTCATATAGAACTCTTTGCGACCCGACCTTCCTCGTGTTCGACCTTAGTTCTAACGGTCCTCTTTATAGTCATTGGAGTCTATACGTCTACTGTGGTGGGAATACCGTCTTTCACTTCTCCTTGATTTTTCTGAGAACTACTTTCACTTTCTCCTCTCACTTTTTCAACCGAATTTCGAGTTGTAAGTCTTTTGTTTCTAGTACCGTAGGTCAGGGTAGTAAAGTACCCTTTATCTACCCCTTTGTCACCTTTGTCACAGTCTGAAAATAAAAAGTCCCGAGGTTTTAGTGACGTCTACCACTGACATCGGTATTTAAATTTTCTGTGAATGAGAACCTTCTTTTCAATACTGGTTGGATCTATCGTGTGACTTTTCGTCTCTGTAATGAAACGGTTGTTTCCAAGTAGATCAGTTCCGATACCAAAAAGGTCACCAGTACCATACCTACACTTTCGACCTGACACTTCTTTCGACTCGCGTCTTCTTGACTACGAAAACTTGACACCACAACCTCTTCTGAGAACTCTCAGGGAACCTGACGTTCCTCTAGGTTGGTCAGGTAAGACTTCCTCTAGTTGGGACCCTAAAGAAACCTTCCTTACTACGATTTCGACTTTGAGGTCAGGAAACCGGTGGAGTGCGCTTCTCAACTCAGTAACCGTTTTCTGAGACTAGGACCCTCCCTAACCCCCGTCCTCCTCTTCCCCTGCTGTCTCCTACTCTACCGACCTACCGTAGTGCCTGAGCTACCTGCACTCAAACTCACTTGAGACCCTCAATCACTACCTGTCCCTCCGGACCGCACGACACCAAGTACCCCGGCGTCTCAGCCTGTGCTGACTCGCTGACTTGACTTGACTTGACTTGACTACCGACTAGGGACAACTCCAAACGGTCTTTTGTTGTTTAAAGACATTTCGTTAATAGGAAATTATTTTTTATTTAAGTAGTATTTATTTATATGCCGATTTTCTTTTAAAATTTTTTAAGACAAAACATTATTAAAATACGAATGTCATTTCAACGGTTCCATGACGGGTGTCAAGGGTATATAGAGGGTATATATACGGTGTAACTATGGACCGGAATGAAATAATGTGAACAGTTTTGATTCTTTAATTGTGATCATGTACTGATGATCGTCTTGGTGACTGAATATGTCTAAAGTGTCCAAAGGGGATTGTAGGACAAAGACGAGGTCGTCGGTTAGGCCCTGTGGTGTTACGTACAGAGTGATACCAGGAGTCAGAGAAAAGTTGTAGTCAGAGAGTCCGGAAGGAACAAAAAATTACTGGAAATTTAAAAACTTTTCATGACTAGTCTATCAACATTTTACAAGGAATTGAACCCAGTCAGACTAAAAAAAAGAGTGTTTACCTGACGTTACTATCCAAACCCTCTTCTTATTTATGGTCTCCGAGTCATCTATGTACCATAGTCGTATTAAATAATGACTACTACAGTCGGAACTAGTGAACCATTTCCGTCATAAACGACTTAAAGAGGTGACATTTCAACGGTAAAAAGAGAAAGTAGATAAGAAATCAGGTTGGATGTGAACTTCCTATGAACCCCCACCCCTATCATAAATGTTTATAATAAACCTTATTAAGACATTCTAAATAGGAAAGATAAGGTAATGAATGTATTGTTAGATAAATATAGTCGTAAATAAATAACTCTGAGCACGTAATAGATAGAAGAGAAGTTTATGATCCAATAAAACTACAAGTTGGTCGAAAGGTCAACCGTGGTTACAACGGAACTGTACCGGGTAGTAAAACAAAAAAGGTTTAAGAATGAGAACCGTGAGGATCGACGAGGTCCGAGTAGGACACTTGTAGCACAACGTCGGTGTCCTAGTCGGTATCCTAGTGAGGAGGGTCCTCGGAGGAAAATGACCTTTTACTATAAGACTTTGGTTCTAGACTCGTGGCTCGTATGAGTGACCATGACCACACAGTGACGAAGGTCCGGGAGTCACCTTCTTTACTCCTTATATATATACGGACACATGACTGGCCGCATATTTGTGTGTGTATATCTTAATAAAGACATACATAGACATATATAAAATTTAATTTGTACTCAAGTACGATTACAGAGGGTTGAGATCAGGTGGGACACCAAGTAAAATTAGGGTCTAATTCGAAGGGAGGTAGAGGTTCGTTTGTGTTTGTCGTAGGAGATGATCGTCCGTCAAGTAATTTAGGTTCAAGATGTTAATTGACTTGACATTGTCCTGTCCTTTTATATAAAATTCTACCCTCAGGGTACTGTCCAGTAGAGGTGATGACACTGGTGTACAGTCGTGTCTCTGATGGATAGTCGTGTGTTAAGTTTTCTCTTGGTATCATTATGAAGAATGATTCAAGGAAAAAAAAAATTGGTGACAACATAATAAAGTTGTATAAAAAGGACTTTTCGGTGAAAGGGGTGAGTGGGGGTTTTTTTCTCTCTCTCTCTCCTCTCCGGTTACAACGTCGAATGATGTCTGTCTGATCTGATTTCCGTCCGGTGAAATTTTCCTTCTTTTGTTTTGGTAATACACTAAAAGGAACATAGTAAGATGGTTGTTTCCGTCTAAATTAAACTGACACAAATTTAAGTCAATAAGATGAAGTTAAAACTGTCGTAGACGAAATGTGAGGTAAAATCTAATCTTCTTTCAGTTAAACATTTCGTTTTTTATTTGTTTTCTCGAGTTAAAGATGATGTCGAAAAGAGCCCAGAAAACTCTCCATTTTACATCAATCAAGTGGAAGAGATTTTAGTTAATTGTTTCATACACAAGTATGAATCATTTTGGCGTCGACTCGTTTATAAATGCTTCGTAAGTGTGACGTGTCTGTAAGATTGTTGATGAGACATTCAACCTGTTTGGTTTACTCTCTATCTGAGCTCGGAAGGGTCTTCTCGAGTGTCGGTGTCTAAGTACTCTTCTCCCTACACCGACTTACATTCTTTTGATTAGATCTTTTATTTCTGTTGATATCGTCACAATCAACGAGTCAGCACAGGTTGAGAAACGTTAGGATGCTAGACGGGTACCTTAAGAGACCCGTTCTTATACCGCACCCAACGGTAAGGGAAGAGGTCCCGTAGAAGGGTTGGGTCCTTAACTTGGCCCTAGAGGACGAAACGTCCGTCTAAGAAATGACAAACTCGATGGTTCCTTCGAGACCCAATTCTGATAATATTTACCGCACATTTATGTGTCTATAGAAAATGAAGAAAAAAGGAGGAGATTTGAAGACTCTTGAAAAAATCAAACATTATATAAATTTTTAAAACTAACAAAAGACCGTCTTCACTGATCTTGTAATAAATTTTTCCTTACTGACGACGTTACGATTTCGAATTTTTATTCTTATGTTCTAAGAGTTTCCCCAATCTTCTCGTTGTTTTGGGTCCTTCACAAAAAGGAGCGTGAACTCATTTCTCCGTTGATAGAGTCTAAAGCCAAGTCTAAGACAAAATAATCGATTGGTTGGAACCCATTTGTGGTAAATTGGAGAGTTGGATGTACAGTAACTAAATTTTACCCCGATAGTAGACGGGATGAAGGAGGTGTTCTGCAAATCCTAATTTACCTTTACATCTATCGTTTTGAGAAACGTTTAATGTTTCACGATGGATTTAATGTCCATCTGTCCATGTGTGTGTGTGTGTGTGTGTGTGTGTCTCAAAATATTAGGGGGTCCTGTGGTCCGTTGTTATTGTAAGTAATGTTACTATGGACTCAGAGGTCAATAAAATTAAGGAGTCTACTTTTTAAATAGATTTTATAAAAACACAATTTTTATACACAGACGTAAAGAAGTTCTAATTTAGGATCCCTCGTTGTCGTTCCTTAATTGGCTCTTACGAATGGAATTGTTTTAATAGTCCTTTGTAAGGAGAGGAGGGTAAGTCAAGGGGAAGGTCGGTAGGAAGGAGGACGTCGAAGGAGTGCAAGGACTACTGGAGGGGTTGAGCCTAGCAATTGAGTAGTAGTACCTATCGTAGCATCAGTATGAGGTGTTATATCAGTTGATTTTTTTTTCTTTGTTTGTAGATTTTTTGAATTGAGTACTTTATGATGATTGGTATAATTATTTGAATTTTGATTCCTTGGATAAATCGTTACTAATTATGTTGTTTCTATGGTAGTTCCGAATGGAGTCAAAAATTATAAACCGATGTAGGCGTTTAAAGAAAAAACGGATTGATATTACGTGTCAAGGTCACAATTCCTCTTTGGAGTTGTGTTGCATGTTAAATAGAACAGTCAATAAGACGGGTAGTCGATATGTAGGAAACACTGTTTGAGATTCCACCAGGGGTGCTATGGGTAGAGAACTATAAGTACGGGAACACATTAGGAGAGAGGAAGTCACACTTGCACTAGATACTGACTGAAGATTAGTTGTCTTATACTGTTTCTACTACCTAACATACACTACTGTATTCTGACATTATAGGGGAACGATCCTTTGAGACATTGAAGGACCGAAACTTCAGCGTTCAACAAAACAACTCGACCGGATACCTCTCCCGGTGCACGTTCATTGACTCCTTCAGAGACCTACTCTCGGGTGTTTGTTGACTCCGGGAGTCAGGTTGACGGGTGTCCCTCGACTTATTAGGGTCGTCGGAGCATTCGGACCTTCGTCTAGGAAGGGGTCGACTCTTCGGCCGGTACTCGTTATGTGACTAACGTCGGGACGTCTCCTGCATCGGTACGGACCTGACTTCTTTGGTGTTTTTGGCACTCTATTTTTTACACATAATAAAAATAGACGATTCAAACACCGCTATAAAAAGTGTCTTCGCATCTTTTACTTATGTGGGACTTTACTTTCGACAATTCCTAAAATTCCAATGTCCTGTCGTATATTCGTATGATAATTGTAAAATTGATCAATATGGTGGTAATGGAAAAGAAGGAGGATATTCTTACTAATTCTTTTTTCTTGTGTATATGTGTTGATGTGGTTTTTTCTTTTTTTTTTCCCTTTCCCTCATATCCGTCTGTGACAACCGATGGTTTGTTTGTCGGTAAGGGTGTGGCTGAGGCTGAGGAGGAAGGAAAGAGTGACTTGGGACTAAAATAAGTCCATAAGACCTTGGGACATGAAAATGTTCACTTCGAAGAGAGTCTGAGTCTCCCAATTTGATAACATCTAGTCATGTAGAGTTTATGATTACATGTTAGTCCAGTAGAACAACTGAAACCCTTAGAACGAATTCGCGTCTGACTCATCCAGGGTCCTGTGGATTGTGAAGACCAGTTCCTCTGTTTCCAGACTTCTCTTGACTAAATATCGTCCACGAGGGATCCACCGAGTCACCATTTCCTAGGTGGACGGTCACGTCCTCTACGTCCCTGTGTCCCCTACGTCCAAGTTAGGGACCCAGTCCTTCTAAGGGACCTCTTCCTTTATCGTTGGGTGAGGTCATAAGAAGGGACCCTTTAGGGTTACTGTCTCCTCGGACCACCCGATTTCAGGTGACCCAACGTTTCATAGTCTGTGCTGACTCGTACGTGTGTCTAGTGTGTGTCTAAATACCATTAGAGTAAGTATAAGAGATAGAGTGAGTGTGTGTGTGTGTGTGTGTGTGTCTGACCAAAAGTTTATGTCCATACTACCTAGCTAAGTCTGGTTATGTTACATTCATCCCCAAGAACTTTCCAAAATAAACTAGAATATTTGTTTTGTGTTCCTTTCTCACAAGAGGATGTCTGAAACCTATAAGAAGTAACTTTTACATTACCGGTTTTGACGATGTTGACCTAATCTGTTCTTTTTGTCGTCTATCCGAATCTTATGTTCTTTCCTTTCTACTTTTACCGAACCTAGAAATGATCTGACTAGGTTGACGATTCGATTGGTCGGGATATTGAAAATCTAAAGAACAATGTCTTCGTCAAAAAAAGGAATTGAAAATTCATTTAAGATCTACTCTAAACATAAACGTCGACTTTTGTATGGTTAGACTCTTCCCTTAATCGTTCTTTAAAATTTAAGGACTTTTACCTAGATATTTACTATTTCGATCTCGAGTCTTTTGAATTCCTTTGATATTGACTCTGTAGTTTGACGAGACGTCTTGGGGTCTTTCCGGTCTTTAATTCTTTTCCTCGCGAGTACCCTTTTTGTCTTGACTTTTATCTCTTTAATTGTAGAGTACCTTCTCTGGGTAATAATTGGTGTTGTCAAGACTCTGTTGTTACCATGTATCCGTCCAATAAAAAGAAGTTTCCATTTTATGATTGCCCAATTAGAGTCTTTGTGTGTGTGTGTGCGTGCGTGTGCGCGCGCGCGCGTGTGTGTGTGTGTGTGTGTGTGTGTGTGTGTGTGATCAGACCCCCTTGATCATTTCGATGATACCTACTCACTACCAAAGGATCTTTTTACTGAAGACTATTGGGTCTTAAATCTCCAGAGGTCTCGTTACCCGCCAAAGGTTGGATGATTGAGATTTTATTTTAAATTTTCAGTATAGGTATATTTCTCGAGGGTTAGCCGAAAAACGAAAAGTAAATAAGTATTTATACTTATCATCTGTTGTCAATTGGTACTTACTACTATTTAACTTTTTGATGAGGACCTACTTCGTGTGTCGTTGGAGAGGGGAAGGTCTTACTAAGTCATGATTTCAGTAATCCATATCTTTTCGTATCATCCCCCTTCCCTCTGGTTCCTCCGCTTCCTCAGACTCTTCCACACTCTTCTGTCCCTAGTCGTTCTCATCTCTTCCATGGGTTTCGATCCCGTCCCCACCGTCGCTGCGGTAGTCTCGGTTTATCCCACTCTTCCCACAGGCAGACACCGCCAAGGGGTTCACGTCGGCTAGTGTTGAGCTTCCATCCCACTCCTTCCGCAGGTACGTCTCCGTTGTACTATACCGTACGGTCCAGGGTTAGTGCCACCACTCCCGTAGGTTCGACTACCCGTCGAACCACTCCTTACAGTCTTCGGTGTGACATGACCCCCATCCCGGTCTAGTGGTACGTCTCCTTTCCATTGGATCTGTCTCCCACCTCCAGTGGATCTTGGTCCAGCTTGTCGGGTACGGTCTCTTCTCCCACAGGTATATTCCCACCCCTTGCTGACCAATGGAGATCCTCTCAAGTAGTTTATTTAATTCCTGTTACCTTCGGTTCAAAGAGATACTTTCCTTCCCTCAATGTTTGTACTACCCTTTTCTGAAGTGAATTGGGATACTATGATTTACCCTTACTTTTCATAGTGGTACTTGAGTACCAAAAGTTATGTATCTGTAAGTGTATGTGTATTTTGTGTTTACATGGTGTGTCCGTATGTTCGAGATAGGTGACTTTCCCGGACTTTGGTGTTGGAGAGTTACTCGTTTGGATTATGACTCTAGAATATTTTTGGTGAAAGATGACTTTGTTTGGTCCTTAGGAACCCTTCTATACGTTAAGATCCCGAATCCGTCCTTTTCATGTTCTATTTGGACCTTGTACTACAATACGGTCTTTCGTTCCTTCAAGAGTTTCTTTCTATTCGACTACAGGTTCCTGTGCCTCTTCATCATAGTCTTGTCTAGGATGACCGGTTCAGTTCTGTTAGACTCGCAGTTTTATTTACTACTTTTTTGATTTTATTTTATTTACTGTCACATTGTTATATGGGGTGACTTATTTCGTTTTTTTTTTGGGTACTCAGGTGTGTATATGTTTATTTACAAATAAAGAATGTAAAATATTAACTTGACACTAATTCATTTTCTAGGACTAGACATCTTTTGTGATTTTATAAGTCCTCTTTTCGTAGTCAGTCCTTTTTTGAGAAACATAACCTGAAATTTGTAAAGATGTTGAATTACAGATTTTTAAAATTTTCTAAATTTGACATGTTTAAAAATGGGAGTTCTCTACATTATTTCAAGGATTTTAGTCTTGTCTTACAATAAATTTTTTTCTTTATACTTTTCTTTTTCGTAAACCGTTATATAGAAGGTTGTTCAGCATAATTAAAAAAAAACGTTTCCATTTCTGTTTGGGTTCTTTTAAAATAGTTTTGTCCATCTCTCTGTATTTCTTTTATATTTTCTTGTCTGTTCTGTGTCTATTAGTTAAGTTGTGGGTTTATTGCCAAGATCCCTTTTTTTCTCTTTTGTCTCTTATCCATTACTTTATTATCTTCTTTTATAAGGTTTCGATATACTTTGTTTAGAAGTTTGTCTTTCCCCAGACACTCTCAGGTCATGTTGTCTTTTTAATTTTTCATTGAAGAACCCTCACCCCCCGCCACTTGAGTCTCTGACCCTGACTGTATATGTGTGATGACTATGATATATGCTTTATCTATTGATTGCTTTTGGATGACATATAGAGTCCCTTGGGATGAGTTGCGAGAGACGATACAACACAAATCAACGAGTCAGTACAGGCTGAGAAACGTTTGGGTACCTGACATCGGGTGGTCCAAGGAGACAGGCACCTTAAGAGGTTCGTTCTTATGACGTCACCCAACGGTACGGGAGGAAGTCCCCTAGAAGGGTTGGGTCCCTAGCTGGGTTACGAGATACCATTGTATTTATCTTCCTTTAGGTTTTTTTCTCCTCTACACATACGTGTGTGTATGTCGACTAAGTAAAACGATATGCCATCTGTGATTGTGTTGTAACACTTCATTGATATAAGGTTAATTTTTAATTAAAATTTTTGTATAGGATCTTTAAAGAGACTCTTCTTTATTTTCCAAGTATATGTTTTCTTACTTTTAGTATAAGTAATCCTCTGAAGAGTGACCGTTGTGGTCTAAGGTTTTTTCTTTTATTTTTCCGTTTCGGTGGATTCATGACTTCTTTTTACATAAGGTATAAGTTCTATATTGTAACAGTCTGTCTGTTCCTGTTTCTTTTAATTAAGGATGTATACGTTAAACCGGTGGACTACGTTTCTCGACGGTTGAGTTACCTTTTCTGGTTACAACCTTTTCTGACTTCCGTTTTCCTCTTGTCCCGTCGTCTCCTACTCTACCGATCTATCGTAGTGACTGAGTTACCTGTACTTAGACTCGTTTGAGGTCCTCTGTCATCTCCTCTCTCTTTTGACCGCCCGACATCTGGTGTCCCAACGTCTCAGTCTGTGTTGAGTCGTTGACTTGTTGTGTTATGTATCCGTTAATGTACATAATAGGCTGTTTTATTCTTGGTTTTCTCTCCCATGTTTTAAGTTCTTGGTCACTTCGGTCAAAATCTCATTCTTTTCAAGATTCTGTCATTAACACGTTGTCTAGATTCCTTGTCAGATCTAATTCGTCCTCTGTCTTTCAACTCCTTCATAAACCCCCGTTTTTTCTTCGTTCTCGGTCTGACACTTTAACATATGATAGGAATTCTTAGACCTTAAGTTTCTCTGTTATTTTGATATTCCTCTTCTTTTTGATTTCTCCGATCTTTGAAGACTTTTCCGTTTCTCGATATGTCACAACTTTTATATTGGTAGTATATGTGATGAACCGACGTTTTAATATTCATAAATGTACCAGTATTTTTGTCTCTGATCAATAATTAAAATTGTAACTTTTGGTTGGATATTGTTTTGTTCTTCTGATACAATACCAATGTCTTGTTTTACATTTATAATTGTTCTGAAGTATAGTATCCTATTTCATTTATAACCCCTCCAACTATTTCTCTTTCCATTTAGAAGTAGTATGTTTGAAGATTCAGGTCTTTATTACACAATCAACGACTTTTTCTTTATCTTCATATTGATATTTTGAGTCTTAAGTCTTTCCATAGGTTCTCTCTTTATTTTGGCATAGTCCTATTTGTTTCTTGTCTTCACTCTAATGTTCATTCGGTTTAGAAATGGATAGTATAGTCTTCCAATTTTTGCGTTCATAGGTTAGTCTCTGTCGATGTATTTGAACAGTAAATCTTTATGTTTTCGGTTTTTTTAGTTTTGACTTTCTAATCTATCAAGATTCAACAAAGGGAGGCCTCTTACTCTTGTCTCCTTCTCTTGTCATTCCGTTCCTTTATGACGAAAAGGTAACAACAACAAGTCAGCGATTCAGTATAGGTTGAGAACCACTGGGGTATTTGACATCGTACGGTCCGAGGAGACAAAAATATCGTATACGTCCATAATGAAGATATTCTAAAAAAAAATTTCTTTCGTGATTCATAATTTCCGCCGAACAGGTTATAATAACATTTCTACAAATATTGAGTACTCAGATACAAAGTATTAAATTTTCAAATCTCAGTTTCTATTAAATAAAGAGGATTTCTTTTGTGGTATACCATTTATTCCAATTTAAGAACGGGAAAATAAAATGGCAGACCGGTGTGGTGCGTCGTCGTACACCCTAGAGTCAAGGGGTTGATCCCCGACTTGGGTACCCAAGTGACCCTCGTGTCAGAATTGGTGACCTGACGGTCCTTCGGGAAGAACGGGAAAATTTGTAGAAATTAATCCGCACATTATAGTAAGATTTATTATTTCCAATATTTTGTTTCCATGATATTATTGAATAAAAACATTTTTCCCTTCTTTGTTTGTATACGTGTCTTTTTATATTTCTCAATGTAAGGTTTTACAATTGTCTACGGACTTCCCTAGATTCTACGACAAACAATAGAGAAAAATTATATTATAAAGTGGAAATCATTTCTTAATTCTGACCCCGCCGTCTAACCCTAAAACCCCAACTGTGCATGAGTAACGAAATAAATCTTCTCTATTAGTTACTCCTGGATGATATATTGTCGTCCTTTGAGACGAACCATAAATAAGGCATTGTCGATTTACCCTTTTCTTAGACTTTTTCTTATCTATGTACATCTACATATTGACTTAGTAAAACGACAAGTGGACTTTGATTTTGTTGTAACAATTAGTTGATATGAGGTTAAAAAATTTTTTTAATTAGAGTAGGCTTTCTCTCCGATCCTGAACCGGAGTAGGACTAGAGATCCTTCTCAAAAAAACAAATAACTCCCTAAGACTTCAAGGAGTCTGTGGAAACAACGGACTTCTGAAATGGTATGTTACAGTAATACCACCCCGAAGTTTGGGACAACGTCCACAAGATGGAGACCTTCTCGATCTGTGATTTTTCCAGTCAATGGACCCGTCAGTTGAGATAGAAAGGTTGTTTTGAGACCTGTGATTCTGAGTTCACTCAAAGGGATCAACCGTTATGAGAGGTACGACAGTGTGTAGGAGTGGTCCCGAATTGCGGTAGGTTCTGAAATCTCTCTGACTGTACAGCCCATGGAAGGACTTTAGACGGGGTCCGAAGGCAGGGGAACTGCTTGGAATTAGACGCAGGAAAATGTTATCTTATGGTAGGGGTTCTCATATTGTCGAAAGTTACTCAAGACGTTTGGGTTGGTTGGTTGACAGTTTACACTTCCGTCAACACCCTTAGGGGTTTCAGACGTCGACAGTATTCACTCTCGTAAGAATCTTTGTCATTGGGTAACTTTATGACTTTTTAGGACTTTACTAAAAAGATGTTATTTGTATGTGATCAATCCATTTTTGTTCAATGATCTTTGCGACTACGAGTGATCTGTCATACATTGTTACTATGCACGTCTTTTCGACTTCGTCAAATTTATTTTGAAGTAAATTAAGTGTTCAGACGATATGGTTCTTAGTCATAGGAGGTATAACACCTTTGAGTTTTTTAAGTAATAAATTTTAAAGTTTAATTTGTTTTGAGAAAGTGGTGAATTTTGTTAACATAAACTGACTGATTTAAATAAAGAAGTGAAATTTACCAACGAATTTCACTTCTTTATGTACAACTGATTTTTGTAAACCTTCCTTTTTTTATTTTCCTTCTCTTGTACGTGTAGGACTTTTTGTGAGGTCCTAATGTTTTCCATATGTCTGGGACAGACAGTGACTACGAGAAGGGGGACTGGATGAGAGGGTGTTTTGGTTAGTAAATTCTACTGTGAAAGACCAACACCTAATAAGTAACAAGTAAAGTTAACACTGACGAAGACTTTCTCTTACATTTTAAATTTAAACCGATACATTGTCAAAGAAAAATTTCACACTTCTTTCGATAGGTTAAATTCGTCTATACTGTAAAATCGTAAATAGACTAGTCATCCCATTATTTCTAAAATTTTGTGTCGTTGTTTTCTGAGTTTTATTTTCTTGTGATCTATTAGACGTGGTTTAGAGTGTCCTACTTTATATTTTTGGGACCTACTTTATATTTTTAGTGGAAGAATCCTTCTAATTTGCTGATTTTTACATCGTTAAAATAGTCTACTTTAACTTCACTCGTGACCTTTAGATGTGTGTGTCAAACTCTGTCCTGGGTTTATTTACGTAGGTTCGTGACATGGGGTCAAATTGCAATACACCCACTGAGTCCTTTGGAGTGTGGTTCTGTTTTCTCTTCTTTGGTCTTGGGAGATGTTGTAGGTCTCTGTTCCTTTATATTCGACTGTACATTTCGCTTTTTTTTTTCTGATTTTATTCATGGATCCCTTTATTCTTTATTGTTTGTAAAGTTACTTAAGGTTTATGACTTGCGTAGTGTATGGCTGAAATTTTACTACCGTAAATGGTACAAGTCTCTATATTTAATGTCGAACCTTTTTGACTGTGTTTCGACTTATCGTGTCTACCACTCTTTTAGTTGAACTTGGTGTTTTCATAAGATCTTAACTCTTTCTGTTATTGGTTTTGTTCCTTGAGTTACCTATTTAAAATTTCATATAATCTGTTCCGACGTCTTTTGATCGACTTTCCGTCTGTCCATTTATCTTTGATTGGTTTTAATTCGGTTCCTGTTTTTATATCTTTTATCTCTACTCGTACATTGTCTTTGTCTTCTATATCATTTGGTCAGATTGTATAAATTAACCGCAGGGTCTCCTTCTTTTTTTTTTTGATAGACTTTTCAATTATCGATACTTGAGTGGTTTGACTATTTTCTATAGTTTGGTGTCTCAGTTCTTCAGATTCGTTAAGGTTTACCTTATTTGTTTTTCTTTGGACGTTGAGTTGTGTCATTTAGACGGTTTATCGTGTCTCCTTTTTCTTTTTTTAAGAGTCTTCTCTGTTTAAAATTTTCCAATGGTTCCTTCGTTGTGAATTTTACCCGAAGAGTCCTCGTTGTCACCTTCGGTCCTTCGTCGTCAAAGTATAAAGGTTTTATGTCTTTCTTTTATCGACGTTTAACATTTTAGACTTGGTCTCCCCTTTTGAGGAAGTTTTGTGTTCTTGTCTGTTCGTTTTTGCCTCAAACGGTGAGACTTTCTTTGAGACTTCCACAAGAGACTCGTGTAGTCCTTTTCTCCTTGTGTCGGTTATAGGTCTCTCTCTAAGTGATTCACTTCCCTCTCACCACTTGTGTATGCGTCTATTTGTGGTTCATTTTATTTTTGGACTGAGTCTTACCTGACTTCTGAATGTTGGACTTTGGTACTTTGAGGAGTGTCTTTTGTGTCCGACATCCGAGGAACAGGAGTCAGGACCCCTTCTAAAAGACCTATACTGTAGTCTTTCGTTTCCGTTGCTCTCCTCTTGGTTTGTTCACCTCGACATAGTTGGATTTTCGAGGTCGTGTCTTTCCTTGAGCAGTTGTTTCACTTTTCTGTTGGATGTCTTACCCTCTTTCATAGACATTTAGTACACATAACTTTCCCTAATTATTCTTGAGTATGTTGAATTTTCGTTTCTGTGTTTTTCTTTTTCGATTGGTTTTTTTTAGACTAAATTTTTACCTGTCTCTTAACCTTCTTTGTAAAAAGGTTTCTTCGGTATGTATGTCAGTTGTCTAGGTTCTTTTCCATGAGTTGTAGTCATTAGTAGTCTCTTTAATTTTATTTTTGAAGGTTGATATTTTATTCATTCAGGACCCTTACATTACGTGTCGTATCACTGAAATTATTTTGTTATGACGTATAAAGTTTCAACGATTCTCTCATTTGGAAAATGTTCAAGGGTAGTGTTCTTTTTTTTGACACATTGATACATACCACTGTCTAGAATCGATCTGAATGAGACTACTAGTAAAGAGTTTTGTATATTTATAGTTTAGTAATACAACATGTGGACTTTATGTAACAACATATTGTCAATATGGGGTTGTTTTTCGGATTTATTCTTCGTCTTTTGCCTCCTCCCTCCGACTACTCCTTTACATTTTATATCCTTCTAATTTTATTATTGTCGACATATTTAGTCCTCAATTTCGTCGGATTCTGAGAACGTACTATGTTTACCTCTCATTTTCGTTATTAATTGTAATCTATAAATTTTCTATTTGTACGTACACAATTGGTGATTTTATTATGTCATATTTTACGGTCTAGGGGTGGGGTGGTTTTGTTTTTTTGAGCCGAACGCTAAAGTCAAGGTTGTACTTTCTTCGAGCCTCTGACAGTGTGAGTGGGAATACTCTTTTTTAAATTTGTTCGATTTGTTAGTTACTGAAAGACACCCGGGTAGTCTCTTCACTCCTGTCCCCCGTTTGGTGGTAGAGTTCTATGTCTCTGTGTCCGTGGAGGTCTCAGTGTCAATTCTAGACGATCTAGTAAGGTTCGTCTTTTGTGCCCGCAGTAGTTGACCATACTTATGACATAATCAAAGGGTCCCGATTGTATCTTTGATAGTGTTCGATCCACTGAAGTTTGTTATTTTGAAAATTTTAAGAAAGTGCCAAAGTAAAAACTACCGACCTTATGTTTTAGTTCCATAGTAGTCCCAACCTAGAAAGACTTCTGACTACCTCTTAACGAGGTACGAGGAGAGAACCGAAAATCCCCGACGGTCGTTAGAGACCGTAAAGAACCGACCGTATTAAGGTTGGAGGCAAAGGTACCGGGAGGGGAAGACACAGAGACAGAGTTTAGACGAAGAGGAATGAGAATTATTCCTAAGGTCAGTGGCCTAAATACCGGTTGGGATTTAGATCCTATAGTAGAATTCTAGGTATCAATGGTCCCGTCCTGAATCTGTATTGTAAAACCCCGGTTTTTCAGTTAGATGATGTTTTTGAATTTTGTGTTTGAAGCTACTTAAAGACCTCCGGTTCACACTTTGTCGGATTCTCGTCTTTTGAGGATCCCTGGTGTCATAGTCGTCCGGGGGTGGAAAACACCCAAAATGGAGGTCCTTGGGGTAGCCCAAGAGTGTCACTTCTTAGATATTTCTAGAGGAACACCAAGACCGTTCCTCCTTTCCTTTTCGTCAGTGACACTTTATTGGTGATTGGGTTTGTTTCTGGACGAGAGGTCCTTTTTCTGAAGTGGTCCAGGGCTCAGGTGGTGACCTTTCCCATATTGTCGAAAAGAGACTAAGGTCAGGGGAGAAAGGAAAGACAGAGTGTGCCTGTTCGCCCCTCTATTCTGTAGTGTCTGGGTCCTGTTTCTGGGTGGTTTTCAAAGTAAAATTCTAATATCCTACGAAGGAGAGGGGTCGTGGAATGTTGATGTGACTACCCCGAGGTAATTATGTTCTCAATTAGAGGTGACTTTCGGAAATGTACTACGTCTCAGATGGACTCTTCCTCACGAATCCCTTTGGGTTCTCCCCCCGTTTTTGTTCCGGTGCTTTCCTTAGACTACGGAGACCGTGGATGGTCCACCTTGCTGCAAGGTCTCATGTGACGAACTGTCTGATGAGATTTTGAAGTGTGTTTTCTGGATAATGGGAGTCGAGGAAAATAGATTATGTCGTACAGGTTGAAAGTTGTTTTTTGATGTGTAGTAAGTGAGTCTTCCGTTCTTTTTGTGTTTCTGTTTCGTTCTCAATTTCGGTCTGAGTTCGTATTGTTTAAAAAACTTTAGTCTCTTAAAATTTATACAATTCCCACTATTACCTTTTTTTTTTTTTTTCCTCCATTCGTTTCTACTCATTCCATTCGTCTATTTCTGGGATTCTATTCGTTAGTTTTGCTTTACTATCTTTAGTTTTTTGTGACATTATCTTTATTTCCTACGGTGACCACCCAAGTAGATGGTTGATCTGTGGTGGTTCTTGTCTTAGTTCTACAAACTTCTGTCTAGTTGTCTTTGAAGAACTTGATTTTGTATTTTTATTATAAGAAAATGTTTTGTCTTGTAGGTTCAAGACAAAGTGGGTTGTTAAAATTTTCTATATTGTATACGTATTGACCTTATATTCTTTTCCTTTTTTCTTCTTTGTTTTGTTTTCTTTATTTACTTCATTATTACCACCTCTTCAAAGGTTTTAATCATTGGATATGGTTACGGTTTGGTATGTAGGTCCTTTGAGTTTCCTGTTTTTCTTTTTCCTTTTCGGATGTGAATTCACATGGTATAAGTTTAGTTTCTGGGTCTTTTAGAACTTTTTTCGGTATTCTTTTTTTGTGGACTTGTTGTCTCCTTGTCTCCTTTCGTAGTGTCGTCCTAAGAGAGTCGTTGCGAGTTCGTTCTTTCCTCACCTCGTTTGATAAATTTGACAACTTTCTTTTTTTGACGGTAGAATCTTAAGATATAAGTCACTTTAATAGAAAGTTTTCTTTTCCTATTTCTGAAAGAGTGTGTTTGTTTTTATTGTCTGGACGGTACTTTTACAATTGTCTTCAAGAAGTTTATCTTCCTTTTAATATGTCCAGTTTTTGAACTTAGATATTTATTTCTCATTTCCGTTTCCTTATTCACTTCATTTTATTTTGGAAAATGAAAAGAATAAGAATTAAATAGATTTTCTAATCAAATTTAACCATTGTCATTGTTACATGACCCGCTAAAAATCGTATACCTATTTACTTACTGTCGTTATAGTATTTCCTGTGTCCTCACCCCTTATGAGACCCTAGACGTAAACTGTACTTCACCCTGTCACGATAAGGTTCCACTTGAGTCTAATCATTAGTTGTATATGACATTTGAGATCTCGTTGATGTGATTTTTTATTAAAATTCATATTTTCCTGTATTTAAACTTATTATATTTTACAAGTTGACTTTGGTCTCTTTGTCTTTTTATCCCTTTTTTGTTACTTTAGTTTTAACCAATAGACTTTTCCAGTTATTTTAACTATTTAGAGATTCTTCTTACTAGTTCCCTTTTTTTTCTCTCTCTTCTGGGTCTGATGGTTATAATTCTTAATTTTCCTCATAGTGGTCTCTGAAGTGTAATTAAAAAATTTATTATTTTGATATTTGTTCTGTGACGGCAGATACCCCAGCGTATCAGCCTGTGCTGACTTCACTGAATCGTCGTCGTATTCGTTCTGTGTGTACTTAGGCGTTTCGAAATCATCAAACTCTCTCAGACTTATTGATAAAAATTTAACTCAGACATCAATTTTCGGAAGATTTTTTTCTTTAGGGCTCTCGGTCTGCCGAAGGGGTCGTTTTAAATTTCTTTAGAGGGTTAAGATGTGGTACTCTATGACGATGTGTGGATAGTCTTACCGATTGTATTCTTTTTTTTTTTTTTTTGTGTGTGTGTGTTTCTGTACTTCGTTAACTATGAGATTATGTGACGACCACGGTTATGTGTGTGTGTGTGTGTTTTTCCATATATGCGAGTCCTTCTTAAACCTTCAAAGTGTATTTATCTGTGAATGGTATACTGAGGTTTGATATGTATGAGACTTCTTCATTTTGAATACAACTGTATTTTTAGATATGTGTTTACAAATATTGTCGAGACAAGAATTGACGGTGTTTGATCTTTTTAGGGTTTACGAGAAGTTATCTGTTTACCTGATTTTTTTTTGACCATGTCAGTAGGTCACTATGTTTCACTATGTTTCACGGAGATGACTACGACCTTTACTAGGGTTCTTTGTCTTTTCAACACTGCGTTTTTTTTCAACTTAATAAACTACACGCAGTCTAACTCTAGATATCGATGTTAACTGGTGATAAAGTTCTATTTGTTTAAGTCCTATTCCTGATAATAATTTAATTTTTTTATTTTCTGTCCTTTAAACACTTCGACAGTGAGTGACGTCGACAGGGTCTGACACTTTTGAAACGTGAAAAATGAGTATAACTTTTACGTTGAAAATTAAGTCCTAACGATATTCTTTCCGTATGGCTGTCTGAGATCATGCTAAGTTCTTTTTATCGTTTTAGTAACGGACTTTTGAATTTCGTTCTCCTTCTACTTCTTACACTTCGACCCTCTTAAATTACGGTCGTTTCCTCTCAAACTATTAAAATCTTTCTCCAAACCGAAATTTTTACAGTTCTATTAACCTCTTTGTCGAAGACGACTGGTTCTCTGTCGTCGTCTCAAGAGTGTACGGTAATTCTTTCAGTGACTCCTCTTTACTATACAGACTTTTCCAAAAATGACGTCTGTTTCCACGGGATAAAACCCCGCCCCCGCCTCCCGTCAGTTTTCTTATAAGTAATCACATTTTTTTTCTCTCTCCCTCTCCCTCCTTCTCTTTCTTCGTTTGTGGTCCTAAATTCTCTCCTTCTCTGACCGATTGTGGCAAAACACGTTTACGTCAACCCAAATACCAGGCCTGACGGGAGGAGATATTTCGATGATTAAGAACTCGGAACTCCCTTTTCTATTTGTAGTCAACAGTTAGAAAACCAATATTTTGTTCTTCCAGGTCTACTCTTAGGTTAGGTCTTTTTCCTGACCAAGGTGACTGTATAAGAGATTCAGTCCTTCATAAACCGGTCACTTCTTGATGAAAAATTTCAAGAAGACAATAACCTGTTACAGGGGACCGGTAACAATAACTTGTTGCTGGGGTACTCAAGTTGTTACTTCCGCAATCAATGGATAAACGGGAGTATGTGTTACAGAGATTAAGTCGGAGATCTAGTCCCCCAGTTTCCTGGAAATTCCGAGTAGCATGTAATCCGATGTCTTATCCAACCGTTATGAATGTCTTCTCCTGGGACTGTCTCTCTAGTACTTCCAGACCTTCCTAATGTGGTGAGTTCTACGGTGACAACATTGAAAAAATTTTCGGTACTTTCGGTAGTTAGGACTTTGTTTTTTAAGGGTCACCCCTTTTGATACAGGTCTACAACATGTACTGAATTGTCGTAAATGTTGTCTCGGTCAGTTCCTTTGGTACTCTCTCATATCTATACCGTTTTTTTTTTTTACACCTCCTACTTCCCAAAGTTCTGTCCCTAGAACGTCTTTAAGTTCTCGATTGTCTGTTATACGTTGTCCTTAATTGTCGTTACGAAGGTTTCTACTGTATCTTTGTCGTCACGGTCTTTGTCTGACTGTCCTCTATTAGAGTGTCTTCCCACGACTAATAAGTTCTGTCAAAAACTGAATAAAATGCTCCACCTAGGAAGATATTATGTCCGTCACTTTGATTTGGTTCGACACTTTCTTCCTAACCATTGATGTCTTTACAAAAATCTTTTACTTTTTCGTTTTTCTCAGTCTGTTTTCAAAATAGAGGCATTACAATGTGGTTCGTCCGGACGGAGAGTCATGTTGCTTAAAGAGTAATTTAATGAGAAATAAAAACAGTAGAACGTCTTATTCTCAACTGAAAGGATATAAAATCGGTGAATTTTGGAAATAAGTTTTCAGGTTGAACGTTGTTAGGTACAAAAAAGGTCATTTTAATTGAATTAAGTAATTTTTAGTCAAACAGTATATGTACAATTTCATCGTAAGATAAAAATTAAAAAGAGTCTATTAGTTTGATATAAATTTTTTTTTTTGTGATCGTAGAGTGAATAATCTCGATTCACTTGGTCTAGAAAGATTTCAGTCATTTGAAGTTTTATTTAAGTAGGATCTATAGACCCATATAAAAAAACGGTTATATGCTTATCGGGAAGATTGTAGATTATAGCTTTTATACATATAAATTGACCACGTAAGGTGGTTCACTAGAGTTTGTCGTGATCGTGACAAGACCAATTGGGTAGGTCGTTAGGTAAAGGTTTCGTAGAGTTTTCTAACTTATGGAGTTTCTTCGGATAGTCCTACTCGTTACTTTTTATTTGGCCTCGGTGTTCTCTAATGTCTTGTGTGTTTCTCTAGACGGTTAAGTTGTGAGATTTTCCTCTACGACGTCTCGACCCGGTCTGAGTCGTCAGGTCACCGTACACTCTTGAATCGGTTTGATCCGAACAAGAACCTACACGACATTTTCAAGGTTCGGATTTTTAGAGTTACTTTACCTATTTAAAGATAAAATTTCTTTTTGATCAATGAGTTCTTTAAAAATCTTTAGCTGTCTAGTTAGGTCCTTATTTTAGTCTTTCACCAGAATTTTTTACTGAAGTCTTTTTCAATGATTTCTTTCTTTTTTTTTGAACAAAATTTCCGAAAACGTTTTGAAAATATCTTGTGTTTCCTGTAGATGTTTAGAAGTAATAAATTTTTATTAGTCATAAACTTTATTAAACTTACAATAAGTCTGGTTTCTAACGTGGGTCTTTACATGAGAGAGTTTATCTTTACCAAGATTTATTTTATAGTTGTTTCCCTTAAGTTTACGTATTAATCTATTAACCGATAATGTTGATTCGTTCCAGATAGTACCCTATCCAAATTAGGACCTTTTAGATTAAACAGTATATTTATCTACATTATACTTTTTGGTGTACTAGATGTCTAAGATTTTATTCGTAATTTATTTTTAATCGGAAACACATAATCAGATACACTTGGACTAGGGGGACCGGCGTCATTTTTCAGGTGACACACTCCAGAATTGGAGTTCGAAACGGGGTCTTTTGCATTCAAACCCCGATTTTGTCGTTCAGTCACAGAGAGTCCTGTTGATCTAAATCTTGTATATTTAAGTCTTGATTAAATATAATCCCGTTACCAAGAGTTGGTTCTATTAAGACGGGGTATCCCCTGTGAAACCTTACAGACCTCTGTAAAAACCACCAATTTTGAGTCCCTTAAGATGACCGTAGATGACCCATCTCCAATCCCTACGACGATTCGTGGGTAGTTTTGTGTCCTATCGGAGAGTGGTTCATCAAAGAGCGGGGTTTACAGTTGTGTTTTGGTGGTGTTTTGACACATATTCCCATTGTGTGATGTATGTCTAAAAGTAGAGTATGGTATAGGGTGTCAAGATTGACTCACTTTCTCTTGAGAAGTGTGTGTGCGTGAGTTTGTTTTCCTTCATCTGTCCGTCCTCTCTGCCTTTACCTTCGTTTATAGTTTTAATATCTCTTTCTTCTTTAAAGATTTGATTTCGTTTGTTTGACTTTTGACCCTTCTGATTATTAACTTTCATAAATATTCTTGGTTTTTCTGTTGATACTTTTGGGTCTTACTTTTTCTTCATTTTCTTTCACTTTATAAATTTTTCATGTGATTTGGTGAGATTCTTAAATTAGGAGTTTTTTTTAAAAAATATATTGTTGAACCAACGTTCTTCTTTACTCCACCCCCCATCAAGACCACCTTATACAAAGTTTGTGAATTCAATTTTTATAACTATAAAAATTTTGTTTTTATAGACTTTTGATTCGACTTTTGAGAATTTTTAGGGATTAAAAAATTTTCTAGTACGTGTCTTTATAAATTCTATTATTGTGATATTTTCAACACTGACAAGACGTGATTATTAAGGTATAAAAAACTATTACTTTATGGTAGATTACTTCTTTATTACATTGTTAAGTGTGTTTAAGGTTTATCCAAACTCATCATGCTCGTAAGTGATCCCTTACAAATGAAACCAAACCTAATTATTTTATGTCTATTTATCGTGTTATCGTAGTAGATTGACCCATACAGTTTAATTGGAATAAATGTAATATTGTGGATATATTAATATCCTGAATTGAAATAAATATAATATCGTTGATAATATCATTATTGGAAATAATATCTTTTCAGTTTTATATCTTTCAATGTGTTTTTACTTGTCTTTGTATGAAGGGATATTCGAAATAACGGTTTCTTCATCGACATACTATTTTTTATGAATTTGCCAAGGTTGAGAATAAAGGATGAGTAAAAATCATAAAAGTCAATAAAAGTCCCAATTAAAAAAAAATTGGTATTTGGTTTGTAGAAATGGTCTTTAAATAAAGGTCCGGATAGAAGTGGTATTTACCTCTTTACTTTTTTGATGACAGGATGAGATACACTGTAATACTTGACGTCGCATTGTCCGAAGGGACAGGAAGTGATAGAGGACCTCAAACAAGGTTGAGTTCAGGAAACTTAGTCACTACGGTAGGTTGTAGAGTAGGAGACAGCAGGGGAAGGGGACAACGGGAGTTAGAAAGGGTCGTAATCTCAAAATAGGTCACTCAGTCGAGAAACGTAGTCCACCGGTTTCATAACCTCGAAGTCGTAATCAGCAAGGTTACTTATAAGTCGCAAGTAAAGGAAATCCTAACTGACCAAACTAGAGGAACGATAGGTTCCCTGAGAGTTCTCAGAAGAGTAGTAGTGTTAAGTTTTCCTAGTTAAGGAGTCGTAAGTCGGAAGAAATACCAGGTTGAGAGTGTAGACATGTACTGATGACCTTTTTGGTATCTAAACTGATATACCTGTAAACAGTCGTTTCACTACAGAGACGAATTATACGACAGATCCAAACAGAATCGAAAAGAAGGTTCCTCGTTTACAGAAAATTAAAGTACCGACGTTAGTGACAGGTGTCACTAAGACCTCGGGTTCTTTCATTTCAAACAGTGACAAAGGTAACAAAGGGGTAGATAAACGGTACTTCACTACCCTAACCTACGGTACTAGAATCAAAAGACTTTCGACTCAAAATTCGGTCGAAAAAGTGAGAGGAGAAAGTGGGAGTAGTTCTCCGAGAATCAAGGAGAAGTGAAAGGTGGTAGTCTCACCATAGTAGACGTATAGACTCCAACAACTATAAAGAGGACCGTTAGATGTAAGGTGGAACACTAAGTAGATCAGACCGTAAAACGTTGGAAAATCGATATACGTATTATAATCTTAAAGATATTAAATGAAGGAGTTCGAACAATTTGTGTCTTGACTATTAGTCGTAAAGAATCTCGTCTATTTATTTACGTCAGCAAGAAGTCTATAGTGTGTGTTTTGGGTAGAGAGGAGAGACATAAAGTGTATCTCACACTTTTCATACGTTTCATAGTATATGAAAATGGTGTGTCATTTTCTCTTCTTTTCTTTTACACCATATTTCTTCGAAAATGTATCGTGACGTAAGGAAATTTGTGATGATTTAATCTAGTTATCCACTGTCTGTGGGTTTTTGTTGGAATTCGTTTCAAATTTTTGTTTTTTCCTAAAGTGAGAGTGTTTTTAATTCTTAATCGGGTCTTGTTTAATAGTACACGTACACTACAGAGGAGGGTTTTATTATTTAGGATTTTTGTTGTTTAGATGTTTTAGATAGATTTTTCGTTCATTCAACCTTTTAAGTTAATTTATAAGAAGTCTAAAAATTAGGTGATAATTGAGACTTTTTTTGTGATCTTTAATTAAAATTCGTGTAAACTTCGGTCTAAAAATTTTTATGGTTATTTAAAAACAGTTCTTTAAAATATCTTGAGTGGGGGAGTTTTTTTTTTATTTATTTAGGATACTAAGGGGATAATAACTACCTATTTATTCATTTTCTGGTTCCACATTGTGTCAATTTTACATTCAGAAAACTCTCTTTTATAATTGGGTTTATGTACTTGTTACACATTTAATTAAGTGTTAAAAAACCATTATTATAAATTTAAACAAGTAAAAATTTGGTGTAATCCCCCAAAGGTACTCTTATATATGTACAATAAATTAGTTTTTATTAATTTATAGATTATTTTTTGATTAACCATTTCCGGTTTTTACCAAATAAATGTATTTGGGATGTTATCAAGTTAAGGAATGCATTGATAAATATTGACGTATCATGAATATTTTACAAAAGTGTATGTGAGAGTGATCTAAGTGTTTTCGGAAATTCTAAATGTAAGATTTTGACGTAGTAGATCAGTCATTGGTGATCGGTGTCCATTATACTTCGTGAACTTAGTACCGATCAGGTTTGACTCTATTTACACACTATGTATGATCTAAGGTTTCTGTTTCTTTTCATATGTTTAATTGCTGAAAATATAACTTGTACATCTTTTTTTGTATAGGTTTTGTAAATTAAAGTGGAAAGGACATAGAAGATTGTGTCGCTGATCTTTTTAAAATTAATATATACATTACATAGATAATCCATACGAAGTTTCTTACATACATATCGACGAAGTATTATGGGTAAATCCTACTATATTAAAATATCAAGTTGTTGTAACAAGTTCAATAAAATGTGTTTGAAAAACTTCGTTTAATTCGGAAATATGGATTTAAATACATTGTCCTATTTAACCTCTTAGTATTTCTTTATAGAGAGTTGACTTTTTATTCGTTAAAGGGGAAATAAATCATCTTTATACAATGGAGTAACATTGTAAGTACCTCATCCGTTCGACGTCTGGGTGGACTGTTCTACAAATTATAGGAACTAATGACTAAGAGATGATTTCCCTGAGTTTCTCAGAGTCACTCAGTATGTCCTTTCTAATTTCTCAAGTGTCAACTGGGGACTTGTTGTGTCGCCAATCCTCACGGTTAGAAGGAGTGTCAACTTTTAAATTTATATTAAAAATCAGTCGAGAAACCTGGTCGTCAAGACGTAAGTGTTTAAGTTGGTTGGCGTCTAGGATATCATGACTCTGTAAATGGTGACTTTTTTAGATATATATTCACCTGGACCCTTCGAGTTTGGTTGCCAGTTGACAAAAAATTTTTGTTTCACTCTGGAGTAGGTGAGGTTAATGAGGTTTAATTTTGTGATGACTTAGTGTTTGAACCACTTGTGTGTCGTTCGAGGGTTAAAAGACGCTCAATGATTCTCATAATACAAAAAAATTTGTCATATTTTATTCAATACCCCAGAGACCGTATGTATTCGAGGTCCGTTCATTCTAATAATGTATATTATCTCATTATTATATCCTTAAAAATAAATCCGAAATTTGACACTCCAAGATTAGCGTTCAAGTCGACCCAACGTATCGACACTCCAAGATTATCGTTTAAGTCAACCCAACGTATCTTATATTCTTTAAATCCGTTAAAAACGCCCTTTCTCCAATGGATCTTTAAATTTTATATCGGAAATGTAAAGGTACTGTAAGTAAGACTTTTAAGTAGCTGTCTAAACAAAAGTAGTACATTCCATTAAAAAAATTGACGAAGTTTTTTGACACGAACTATTTTTTACCAGATTAATTCTCCATTCCTTTTTTACCTCAGAAGTAGAATTTATGGAGTTTGTGTACGTGTGCACGTGTGTGTACGTGTGAGGTTTCGTCGTTCCACGTTATGAGTAGTCCGATGTAAGACGACGTCGTCTCGACCTCGAAATTAATTTCGGATTAAATTTTTTTTTTTTTTTGTGAGATTGATAGTTCAGATTGTTGTTAATCCTTTTTTTGCATCTTCTCATATGTAAACTTTCACACAATCATCGAGTCAGCACTGGCTGAGAAACACTTGGGTACCTGACATCAGACGGTCCGAGGAGACGGGTACCTTAAGAGGTCGGTACTTATGACCTCACCCGACGGTGCGGGAGGAGGTCCCCTAGAAGGACTGGGTCCCTAACTTAGACCCAGAGGATGTGACGTCCGTCTATGAAATGGTAGACTCGGTGATCCCTTCGGGTGCGTAAACTTTCTGGTTGAAATTCATACAAAGGATTTTAGTAATGTACGACGATGTTTATATACTTTAAGCTATGAATATTTGGTTTGTTGAACCGTAAACTAATAAAATTGTTAGTCTATTTATGTTTATGATATTCTTGTCTTGAGGCTATTAATTGTTTCAGTCGGATGTACAATTCCTTTAAGACTGGAGTCATGGCCCCCGTGACTATCTGTGGTTCCAATCATGTCAAAATCACGAAGTCCATTTTCCTAGAACTTCTTTTGTCAAGTTTACTTCCACACGAAGTGAGATTTCCAAGTCATAGTCCTCCTCTCTTTTTTTATAGGACCGATGACAGTTCCTGAGTGTTACAGTAACCAGTTTACTCCTCTTTACTTGTTTAGGATAAACGGAAGGTTACGTCCTTAGATATAGGACTAAAAGGAATATGAAGATAATATAAAACTGTAAAGACTGTGACTATGAAAGAATTACATGATTTAAGGGAAAGATTTACCTAAAGACCACTAGACACTCGATTCAAAATAAGGATAATACTATTCAGAATAAGGAAAGTGTTGTGAGTCGGTAGGGTTGGGTGACTATTGTGAGTAGGATAGTGTTGTGAGTCCATAGGGTTGGGTGACTACTGCGAGTAGGATAGTGTTGTGAGTCCATAGGGTTGGGTGACTACTGTGAGTAGGATAGTGTTGTGAGTCCATAGGGTTTGGTGACTACTGTGAGTAGGATAGTGTTGTGAGTCCATAGGGTTGGGTGACTACTGTGAGTAGTTGTTGACCTCCCTTCCTCTGTACGCTCGTAAATGTAGTCTTAGAGGACACTTTAAAAAATTTAGGTTTGCTGAAGTTATTATACGGGTTGGAGATTGTAACGACATTTGGTGATCTACACATGCACAGGGTTATAAGGATCGTAGTTTGTACGGTAATTAGTGTAAGGAGAGTAATTCTGTCTATGAAGACCTAAATAGAGAGTGACTTTCGAGAAAAGAAACTGTTTTACACCGGAACTCTGTCTTGGAAAAAGAATTACAACCACCATTGACAATGACAATGGTGTGAATTTCATAAAAAGGTGACCCTTGAGGATCACTAATCTACAGTGTCAGTGAGGGATTCTTAATGGACCTGTGACCTAGTAGTTTTTCTTGGTCTCGATGCACCGTGATTTTATCAGTGACCTTAAGTCCTAGGATACAATCAGTAGAGACGAAACTTTGAATCAACTCTTTATTTTACACTAGTACTCCCGTTCACCTCATCATTTGTTTTAAAATTTCTAATTTTTGTGTTCAGATGACCTCCGTTACCTGTTCTTACTACACCATATTACTCTAAGGTCCTTTCTCAGGTATTTTGACGGTACAGACTGTGATCTAGTTGTAAAATTCGATCTATAGTAAAATCTTATTACTTATGAATTTATCATCTCAATGAACATTCTCATTCTCGAGGAAATTTATGTTTGTTGGTCATTTGTACGAAAGTCAACTTTATTTTCTTAGTTTTCTTATCTTGTAAGTCTGTTGACTCCAGAAGTCTTTGATAGTTTGTTTTGGGTTCTTTGTCTTTTCTCCATTACAGTAAATCAGGTTTTCTTCTTTGTAAATCTGGGATCTTTCTTTTACGGATTGAGTAGACCCCGATTTTGGTTCATTAATATTGATTTTTGACTTTCATATCGTGTCAGAACCCGGTCTCTTCGGGATCATCCTAATACTTCCCTTGAGATATGCGAATGATCATCACTATTTTCTGACAGTTGATAATACTCGTAGATAGGTCGTATTTGTTTGGATTTTCTTTCGACACCTATTGTACCTCACCCCCTCATACTCCCTCCCGACTTTTCCCGTCTATCTGGGATGATTTTTTGTTTCGTTTTGGTTCTTTCCAGCAAGATTATTGATTGGATTATGGTGAAGTCACTTTAACAAGTCCTTATTTGTTAATCATCATGAAAGTTCAAAGATTACCGAATGAGATAATAAATAATAATTTAACCGTCGATTTTGATGAATTTTGACAATTCGCGCTACGTGAACAAAGAGTTTGTCTTCCCATACGACTTTAAAACATTAGACGAAACAGAACCCACTCTTTGTCTCCTTGTCCACTTTTTTCGTCGGGGGGGGGAGGTTTTTTTTCGTCTACATAGTTTAGGGACTCTGGTTCATTTGTCTCCTTCACGATTTGACACCCGTTCTTTATCGGAGTTCGTGACTCTGTCTTTTAGAGGAAAGTAGGGTCAATGGGTCTTGTTGAACATTGTGTGTGTCTAGGTCGATGAGTACGTCACGGTTCGTCTTTTATTCATTCTAGTTGTCAAATTCTCAGGTCAATGGAACGGTTATAATGACGGACCGAGTAGGATTTGTAAGGTTATTGGTTCGAGGATGAAAACAAGGGTCCTTGTTTATCGAATAGAACATAGAGAGTATTCTTTAGACCTGGAACTGACCAAAACAAAGAGGGCACGATCGAGAGATTTCGGATGACGATTTTGGGTAAAGGAGGGAAAAGGTCCTGTGGTCAGACTTGGAGAGGTCCCACGGGCGACGAGCGGTGGTACGGTTCGGCCGGTGGAGGTGGACAGACACGTGACCGAAAACGATGTGACATAGGGGGCACGACTCTCCGATTGATATCCGTATGTACCTGGAAGTGGGTCTAAAGCCTCCGGTCACAAGACCGGAGAGGTAACTCTGTCTTGATTAAGGCGAACTCCATTTGGACGGATTATCAACCCATAGTTTAAAATGTCAATTACTTCAGTGTCTGGGTAGTATTACTAATGGTTAAATGGATTTAAAGTTAGTGTAGTATAATCCAAAATAAGAAGAAAGAAAAAACTTGTGTTTGACGTTTTCGAAAGTCTAGAAAGTGTTGAACGTGGTCAAATGTCGAAGACGTCGACAGGACGAGGGTGGGTTTAGTTCTTAGAAGTGGAGAAAGAATCGGAGAGAAGTTGGAGAACTGTACTGTGGTGAAAATTTTGTGTGATTTTTACCATAGTATGAATTTTCCATAGAGTGTCTCCTATAAGGTTCTGTGTCTTCTCCTCCTTTTTTTTTTTTAGTGTCTAACCTAATGAATGTTTATTTTTAAACTTCCATAAAAGCTAACTGTTATACCTTACTTGGTTTTCGTGAAGTGCAAAATAGAAATAGAATTTACAGGATTTTAAGTCTAGTAGAATAATTCAATTATTCTGTAGTAGAATGAACAGGTTGGGGAGTAAATCTCTCTATGTACCGTTTGAAGTTCGACCAAAAATACCTTTTTGTATAATACTTACACATAAAAGTAGGATTTACACTAAAATACCTTAATATAGATAGGCTGAAACTTCGTGAATTCTGTTTAGACTAATGTTCATGAATGATTAATTTCTTATGTTGACTAATAAACGATCCTAAGTTCAAACTTTGTTTTAAAGGATTATAAGGTGAAAGCACAAGACCTAATCAAATTAACTTCGTTTAGGACTTTAATTTTCCACTCGATGATCGTCCGTTAAAGATCAACGGGAATGAATAGACCCACTTAGTTCTAAAAGAAGTTTGTGACTCGGTTTCTTTATGTAGTGACATAATATCTTTACGTGTATAATAGAGATTTGGTTGACACATAAAGACAGGTAATTGACGGAGTATTAAATTTGTATAACTGAACAATATACAGTATACACTTTTCAAGTATTTAAATAAATTTTAATTCTTTATAGTTCAGGAATTTTAGGTGAATAAAAAAGTTTTTATTCTTCAATGTATATCATTGTGAAACACAGTTCACGACAGAATAAGGTGAGGTTTTACGTCTAGACATGAAAAGGTTATTCTTTATATTCATAACAGAAAGGTAGAGCGATTGTGACAGGGGTTTAAGAAAGGGTATCTTACGGAGTTTAAAGGAATGTTCGAAAGAAGGTGTAAATTGGTTTACGTCTTTGATCTTTGTCACGAATTCAAATTCTATTTTAAGTTCATTCAGAGATACTCGTGAGTAGGGTGAATCAAAAGGGATGAGATGATTGGAATGATGGTTGTGACCTGAAAGAGCGTCATATATGACTTACAACTTCCAATGGATAAAGACGTAACCATGTTTTAGTAAAGTAGGGTGACTAGAAATTTCTATTATTATACGAAGTTTTTTCCAGTTTGTAACTCGTAATAAAAAAAGTTCAACCACGTTCTTAACCCTTTTGAATAAACTTTTAAAAATAAAATAAGTAAATAAAGTAATAAACTTTTGCTTTTAGTGTCGTTGGTTGTGACCGTGACAAGATTCGTAAAATGTTCATAATTGAGTGAGTTAGGAGGATTATTGGACTCCAACTATCGTAAATATCTAATTCTTTGATTTCGAGTCAGTGTTGTCGAGCATCTGTCTTCTCGTTTCTAAACTGAAATTTGACAGGGTCAAGTCTCGGGTACGAAAATTGAGATCGACATGGTGGATTTACAGTTCTTGGCAGTGAATTGTCCACAGGTTCAATGAAGTTTCACTTCTTTAATGTCTAAAAAGTAAAGCACTATTTAATCTATTTTATGGTACATTTATAAAATTCGATAGTAGAAAAAAAAAAAAAGGACCGGTACGACGTCCCGAACATCCTAAAAATAAGGGACTGGTCCCTGACTTGGTCCCGGGAACCGTCACTCCGAGTCTAGGGATTGGTGACCTGGTGGTCCCTTAGGGAATTTGACAGTAGAATTCGGTATTCTTTAATTCTGAATACTGTCGTTTTAGTTCGTGGAATCTGAATATAATTTCTTTTTTGAGGAATTTACTAAAACTATCAAAATAATACTTATATACTGGTTATTTAAATTTCATATGTAAGTGGACTGTTATAGACTGTTTATGGAAAGTTTTTAATTGACGTGTACGGGGGTTCATTGGTTTGAAATTTTGTGTAAGACCTGTCAGGTCAACTCATGCGTTTGTAGTGTGACATGATTCTATTATACCGTCTTGAGTGGATTCGCCTTGTGTCGTTTCAGTGACTCACTTCCGGAGACCTGTTGGTTTTATCTGTGAGGTTTCACGTTCCTACCTGTGAGTGATAAGAGTTTTCTAGAGTGTGTGATTTGTTCCCAGTTGAGTAAAAAAGGGAAGCGTCTTAATGTTTAAACTAAAGGCATCCTTTTTTTTACCACATCTTTTTGACCACCTCTACCACTTCCCCCTGTAACTAGTGTCATTATTCGTGTCGGTTGTCGTTTCGTGCTTTTTATGAATGATTGAGGTTTTACGTTTCTTTAGACTAGTCCTCAGGATATATGTTAGGTTGTCTATCTAGGAGTTGTTTGGTGTCATTGACTTCCAGTGTTTACTACTGGCATCCAGTAGTTTTCTAAATTAATATGAGCGTAGGATAAATTTTGTCTTTTCTTAATGTGTAAATTAAAATCATACTAGACGTGAGTTTCACCAAAATATTAAACTTCGAATTTCCTATTTGGGAATTAATGGGTCATTCGAGTTGATTAGTTAATCTTTAAGTGACCTTTCAGGGTTCATTGTTTCCAAAATGACAAAGATTCAAATTGTCGGGAAACACGTGTTTTCAATGGACTTTCGTTTTCCCTCCGTAATATTTTCATATTTCAGATCCTTTTGTGTCTTCTCGGTGACGTTGACAGACAATTGTGATACGAATTTCGTAAAGGGTGTTCTGTTACACACCCGTCATCCACGGTGTAGTCGTCAGGACACAAACAGGACGAAGATTTAGTAAACAATCAGAGTACTTAATAATTAAAGTCAATTATCAAACAACTCTACTTCGTCATGGTTGAGGAAGGACTTGACGTTTTTCACTCTCGCAGGAAGACTGATGTCTTGGTTGCGACCCTAGTGAGAATGTCTCGTACGTATACGGAATACCACTGTGTCGAACTAAAAAAAATTTCAAGAGAAAATTTGACGATAAAGTAAAAGTTTCCTAACGCCCTCTATCGCGGATCGGGTGTAGCTTGAAAACAATAGTTTTATTAACAATGTGATGAGTTGTTTTGAGGGAAAGTGTGGTCTGACGTTGTGTAAGGAAGAGATCGAGGTTTGTTTTGAAATTTCGTGTGACATTTATTGTATATTCCGGAGCATGAAAAGAGGGGAAGATCGCTCCTTCAGATTGAGGTTTGTCCTTTGACGAAGAGTTTCCCAAGTTGCGTCTTTAGGATGATTTGAGGTTAGGTCAAGAGTCCTTCTCTAAATTATAAATTCATGGTTGTGTGAACGGACCCATCTTTGCCTCGTTTATGAGTTCGAAAGGACGGGAACTCTATGGGGAACTTTCAAAGTCCGAACCCCCCCGCCCCCATCTTACGGAAAAGATTGTTTGGTTTTTTCACGAAAGTTTCCGGTTAGAGATTTTTCCAAGCGTCTTCTATCTCTTCAACTTTCACGATGCGCCAGTTCAAAAAGCTAGTAGGAAGGGGGTAGGGTGGTCCTAGACCCTGGTTTCCCCGACCCATTCCTCCCTTCAAGCCACGACTCACCTCGACCCGCCCCCCGCTTCACTAGCCTGGCGGGGGGTGGGTAGGGGAGTGGAAAGGGCTCTGGTCCTTTTCTCCACCGCCTTTTCGTGCTCGGCCCTTTTCGTGGGACCCCGGGGCGTTGGTCGAGGAGGCGCTCTACTCGGTCCACCTTCCGTCTCGCTCTCCCCTGTGTCCCTCGCCCGGCAGACCGTCGCGTCCCTGGCTGGGGGTGGGGGTGAGGGCTGGGGAGGGGCGGCTTTAGCTCTTTCCCTCGGCGGAGGGGCTTAGGCCTTCCAGCCTCGCCTACCGCTCCTCGCGTGAGCTCAGGGAATGGGTACGACCCCCGAGGCCGCCCCTCGTCGGGCCGCGGGCGACGAGGAGGAGGAGGGCGACGAGCGCGACGGCGAGGCCGCCGTCCTCCGCCCGGGAGGGGAGCCGAGATCGGGCCGACTCGAGTCCGCCCTGTTCCTCCTCGGAGGTAGGCGAGCGCCGCGAGGGGCCGGTCAGGCCAGGGGTGCCGGGCGTTCCTTGTCCGCCTCCGACGCCGAGGAGTGAGCACCGCCGGCCTCCCGGGAGGGGGCGGGCGGGTCGGCCGCCAAAAGGGTGGGGGCCAGTGAGGACGGTGCCCCGCCCTGGACGACCAAGCAGGACCGGCAGCCGATGTTGCGTCTCGCGGTCGGGTCGGGGCCTCGGGCGGGGACCGTCGAGGCAGCCGCGGGCGGCAGGAGCTTGCGCTGCGGTTTTTCACTCCACCTCTGGCCCTGTCTCCGGCCCTTCCACGGCCCTCGTCCCGGCCCTCCTCCTTTTAGAGCGCTCTTAGGGGTCCGGCGGGGCGGGGCGGGGGCACGCAAGTCTGAGTGGCGGCCCGACCCCGACGACGGTCCACGCCACTGCAGTGCCGGCCCCGAGAGTGCGGCGGGCGCAAGTCCACGCGTCTCGCCTACTCCCTCTGTCCGCCGCCTCGACGCCAGTGAAGAGACGGAACTCCAAGCTTCGTCGACCCTGCCCTCAAAACACACCAAACAGCGGAGGCTACCTAAGTTTTTCCAAAACGACTAACCGTTTCACTCGGACCCGACGGGGTGAAACGTGACAAAAAAAAAAAAAAAAACGTCATGCCGTCCGAAGCCCCCTGGACTTTCTCTGGCGCTTTCTCTGCACGTTCCCATGTCTCTCTCTCTCTTGGGTGAAAGAAAGCTGGAAATCTCTGGGTCGACGTTTGTCCTGGACGTCAAACGGAACGTTTCAAGACATACTTAATCTTCGTAAAGAAGTAGGGTTTTTTTTTTTTTTTAGCATCCGTGTCTTATTTAAGAAAATGTCCTAAGTTAATCACCCAAGGAAATCAAAGACAAACGACTTCCGTTGAAAGATTTATGTGAAAAGACAAAACTTTTATATTTAACGATGGACTACCCCTCGTCCCGCCCTATCAGTATTAAACTTTATAACCGACCATAAAAAAAAAGGATCGGCGTTATACTTCTTCTCGTATCCTGAATGACATTAGTCTGCAATTTTGCCTCATGTTGGGATACCAGGAACGGGGGGTGGGACTTGGGGCCTTTGGTACAGGAGACGGATGGAAAACAGACCCCTTTTGAAATCAGTTTCTTATTCAAATTAGTCTCTTCACTCTTTGCGTCTTTGTTTTGGCGTTTTCCTCTGACTTATTACATCAATAATCCGTATCAGTTCCTGGAAATTAAGAAGGAGTTCTCGATATCTATTATAAAACTCGATATAGGACACTCGGTACAGTATCTATGATCTTGCAGTCCGCCTCTTCACTTAACGTACTACTGGTCTTACACACATATATATATATATATGTTAGTCGGTTGAAAAAAGAGGATGACAACTTCGTTTGGGTTAGGAGTCTGTCGTTGTAAACAACTTACGGTTGAGAACAGATCACTGAAAATTTTGTCAACACAATAAAATTCAGAGTGTTAGTAGGCCCGTTTGGACCAAAAGACTTTGAGTCGTGTCGGTAAGTAAAACATACCCTGAAACCAATTTAATTGGAACGACCCAAAGTCAAAGAACTCAGACAACTTTCTTTAGAAGTGTCACGTTTCGTGTCACAGACCGACTATCACCGTTGGAACATTTATAGGTAAAGGTGAATAGAGGATATACGGACGTAAACTGTAGGAAATTAGAAAATGAAGATTTTTCTGACGTATCGTACGGAAATCTTGTTTTTCACAGTCAATGTCAGTCTCTGGTTATTCCTTTTTTCTTTTTTTTAATTATTCGTACGGATTTTTTCTACATGTATAACCAACACAACATAACTTTGGCACTTTGTCACACTGAAAGAAGTTAGTTGTTTATAAATAACTCATAACACAAGTGGGAGGGGAACGTTCGTTTGTTTATTTATTTGGTTTTTTGGACTTCAGGTCGGGAATAGGAGTTTCTAAACGTCACATTTGTCCTTCTCTGTACTTGTTTATCAACTGTCATACTCCACACACACACATCGATACCCGTTCCGTTCGAAGGGTCCACCGAGTCCCCATTTCTTAGACGGACGTTACGCTCTCTCCACCTAAGTCAAGGACCCAACCTTCTAGGGGACCTCTTCCTTTACTATTGGGTTAGGTCATAAGAACGGACCCTTTAGGGTAACTATTTCCTCGGATCGTCCAATGTCTAGTACCCCAGAGTTTTCTTAGATTGTGATTCATTGTTGTTATTTCCGCTCGAAGTCCTCCTCCCACATTTAACTCGATTCCGAACCTCCTACCGTCATTAATGTTGGACTTCCTCAGGATCTTCATTCTCCACTTTCACCTTTACGTTCCCTTTATAGGACTTTAGACAGACTAAGGAAGTTCGGTATTCTTCAAGTCAAGTCAAGACAACGAGTCAGTACAGGCTGAGAAACGCTGGGGTGTCTGACATCGTGTGGTCCGGAGGGACAGGTAGTGGTTGAGGGCCTCATATGAGTCTGAGTACAGGTAACTCAGCCACTACGGTAGGTTGGTAGAGTAGGAGACAGCAGGGGAAGAGGAGGACGAAAGTTAAAAAGTGTCGTAGTTCCCGAAAAGGTTACTCAGTCAAGAAGAGTAGTCCTCCGGTCTCATAACCTCAAAGTCAAAGTCGTAGTCAGGTAGGTTACTTATAAGTCCTGACTAAAGGAAATCTTACCTGACCAACCTGGAGGAACGTCACGTTCCCTGAGAGTTCTCAGAAGAGGTTGTGGTGTCAAGTTTTCGTAGTTAAGAAGCCGCAAGTCGAAAGAAATATCAGCTTGAGAGTGTAGGTATGTACTGATGACCTTTTTGGTATCGAAACTGTTCTACCTTGAAAAAACCGTTTCGTTACAGAGCCAAAAAATTATACGATAGATCCAACTAGTATTGAAAAGAAGGTTCCTCATTCGCAGAAAATTAAAATACCGACGTTAGTGGTAGACGTCACTAAAACCTCGGGTTTTTTTATATCAGACAGTGACAAAGGTGACAAAGGGGTAGATAAACGGTACTTCACTACTCTGGTCTACGGTACTAGAATCAAAAGACTTAAAACTCAAAATACGTTGGATATTCTTTCGTTTGGTAAATTTGAAACTTACTTACTCCGACTACTCTCCGTTTTCTCCTGAGTATGTTCCTTTGTTTCTTTTTATATTCTATAATATCCTTCTCTTGATTTATGGAATCAGAGGTCCTAGGATCTATAAAATTCTTCTTTCTGGCTACTTATCTTTACTTCTCTCCCAGTCCTTTTGTTTGTCTTCCTCGCCTTTTTTCTTGTGACCTAAACTGTTATTCAAATGGAAACTTTGACATTGAATTCTTACATGTATTGTCTTATGTATTATATATATCGACGTATATAAGTCGCGTATATCTTGTCTTTTCGATCTTCAGTCAACTTCCAAAGTTACTGATTTATTTACTTTTTCTTCACTCCGGTATTCTACTTGAATAAAAGAATTGGTCTTCAGTCCAGCGTATTAGTACTCCATTTTTTAGACGCTAGTCAAGATGGGATCTTTAGAGTTCTAGACATCACAAAAGTAACCTTTGGTGCATAAAATCTTCAAACTTTTAACTTTATCCGTTTTAGTGAGATAGTTAAGTCTTCCGTTTTAGACCAACTCCACTATAACTGTATGACCTAGTATTTTCTTTAACCTTCCTAGTCCCTCATCCTGGTATTCCTACTCTTTTGACTTCATTTCGTTTCTTGGTAGGGTCTCAATTACGATAGAAAAAAGAAAAAACTATTATAGAACAAAAAGAGACAAACCGTCGAGACCCAGAAACGACACCGTATGTCCTAGAAATCAACGTCGTACACCCTAGATCAAAGGACTGGTCCCTAACTTGGACTCTGGGGACGTAACCCTCGAGTCCCAGAATCGGTGACCTGGTGGTCTCTTCAGGGCTACGACAGAAGTTCTCCTCTTCTTCGGTTACCTTTAGGGTTATCTTCTTGTTTTAATCTTTATATAAAAAATTTGAATCTTTTACCATACACTTTGATACAAGAGTTCAACACTCATGATTATTCGTTTACAAAAGTCGATAATTAATGATGTACCTCGAGAAAAGTAGAATATTCAGAATAGTGGTCGGGGGTCCTCTGAAAGTTGGACACCATGAAATAAAATTTGTAAAAATATGTCGATCGTGTAACGAGTCGAGTTTTGTTACAAAAGGAGTTGTCATTGATAATCAACCTACTATCTTTTATACTACTCTACTATTAAAATAGTATATAAATCTAAATTGGAGTTCTTCCTTTACCGTAGGGTGAGGTCATAAGAACGGACCTTTTAGGGTATCTACCTCCTCGGACCATCCGATGTCAGGAACCCTAGTGTCTCAGTCTGTGTTGACTTACTGAAATGAAAGTGGAAAGTCGATTCTTGTTTAATGGAAAAGAAAAACGGGAATACAGGAAATCGAATAATACTCAATCCAAAACAGACTGGAATGGGAAAAAACATAAGGGTCTGTTTACTTATGGTAAGATCAATAAGGGGGAAAAAAAAAAGACGACTTATAACTGGACCATACTTTCTCTTATAATGTCAAAGACACTCTTACTGTTAAAGTTGGTCAGATTAAGTACGGTTTGACGATAGTAAAAAGGGGTTACAAAAGAATCCTTAAATAGTCTTCTACAGACATAACTTTTTGGGTAGATAGAGGAAAGGAACACCACATTTGATAAGATTGGTCCTTCTAATAAGACTTTTTTTAATTTAAGATTGAGCTAACACAATAAAATTTTTGTGAGTAAATCGAGTCTAGAATTTCCGTTGTTTAAAAACAAAGAAATAAGAATCAAGGTTACCTGATCTAAAGGACCGGTCGAAAGAATAACAATAGAACAAAACGGACTCGATCAAACAACATATGAACTCGTGTTTAACGTAGTCACATATTGGAGTTAAGATTTTTTTTAGTAAGAAATCTTTTATTAACATCCTTTATTATTAGAGTTTGTGTTATGGATATGACACTTCAGTCACTTCGACTTTTTACAGGGACGGGTTTGACCACTGGGTAGTCGAAGACTGTTTAGGACGATGAGACAACCATGAAACCCCCTGCATGAGTTTATATACTACCGAGATTCGTGAAAAGTAATAACGTGTAATTCTTTTTCAAATTAATTTTTATATTACTTGGGCAGGTTTACTTAATAGTGAAACGTTCGACTTTTCCCGGAAAAATCATTACAATAAACTTGAAGTAAGTCTACCACTTTCACTTTCACACTTTCACAATTAGGGAGTCGGGACAGGCTGAGAAACGTTGGGGTACCCGACATCCGGTGGTCCGAGGAGACAGGTAACCTAAAGGGTCCGTTCTTATGACCTCACCCAACGGTAAGGGAAGAGGTCCCCTAGAAGGACTGGGTCCCTAGTTTCGACCCAGAGAAAGTAACCCAGAGAACGTAACATCCGTCTAAAAAGTTGACAGACTCGGTGTTCCTTTCTTTGAGTTTTATCCGGGAAAATAGAGGACTGACCCCTTAACTTGGGGTCAGAGGACACACTGTCAGCCCCTATGAGTGGTGATATGATTACTCCTCTCAGAACAGTATCTAGGGGTTATTATCAGAGAAAGTTCTTCGTAATGAAAAAGTTTTACAATTTCGATCAGAGAAAACTTCCTAGTCTATAAAATTTGTTAGGGTTTATTGTTTATAATATGTAAAGGTAAAAAGTTTATAGTCCGTTAAGTTAATATGTGTGTTATAGGGTACTTCTTAAAGACCGATACTCATGTCTAAGTAAGTTGAGTTGTCTGTAAAAATCCCTAGTGGGCAATATCTAGTCGTGGACGAGACAGAATGTATATCTCCATCTTTTATATCAAAGACGAGAATTTTCACGTTTACGACCCCTCGAAACCCCCTATGTGACCTCAACGGGTTATTCCTGTTCTTTCACATAAACCTGTCGATCCTGTTCTTCATCCATATGATAACTTTCAGGCCCTATCGAAAATCCCCTCGGTCCGACCCTCTTCCGTTTACCGTTGGGTGAGGTCATGAGAACGGACCTCTTAGGGTACCTGCCTCCTCGGACCACCCGATGTCAGTTACCCCAACGCTTCTCAGCCTGTGTTGTCTCGTTGAAGTGAAAGTGAAAAGTGCAAGTCCGTGACCTCTTCCTTTACCGTTGGGTGAGGTCATAAGAACGGACCTCTTAGGGGCCCTGTCTCCTCGGACCACCCGACGGGAGACACCGCAGTGTGTCTCAGTCTGTACTGACTGCGCTGAATCGTCGTCGTCGTCGTCCTCCGACCCCCTTGGTATCAGTTTGTGTCTCTCAAGTACACACTACCTCTACTAGCACTCCAGAATAGGATCTTCAATGTCCATCAATTACTACTTGAACTTCATCCATTAACGAAACGAGAAAGTCGGTGTCTTTTTTTAAAAGTGTAATTTTTTTTAGTTCATATTTTATAAACCAAGATATTCGTAACTAATGCGGGGTGATGGGAACTAGTCAATTATTTATACAAAAAGTGAATATGATTTTTTTGATTTACT
This sequence comes from Capra ibex, assembly GCA_006410555.1. Classification (NCBI taxonomy): domain Eukaryota; kingdom Metazoa; phylum Chordata; class Mammalia; order Artiodactyla; family Bovidae; genus Capra; species Capra ibex. The sequence continues at coordinate 24,267,130 of SJYO01000647.1, forward strand.
TAATTTGATTGTTTTATATGTTCCGTGACACCTACGACCCGTGGCACTTTCTACGTCACATCGTTTGTAGTTGAGACGGAAATTCCTAACACTAAAGGCAGTCTGTCTCTTTCTGTTTATAGTAGACTATAGTGAATATACACCTTAGATGTTTTTCCTATGTTTACTTGAATAGATATTCAATGTTTACATCTTTTATTTGAATTCCAATGGGCCCCCATTCCTCTCCATCCCTCCCTATTTAGCCTTCTGACTCTAACTGTATATGTGTGATGATATATATTTTATTTATTGATTATTCCTGGGTGACATATCGTTTCCCTTGCGATGAGTCATGAGACATTACCGGATATACCCCTTTCTTATATTTTTTCTTACCCCTACATACTTATACATATTGTCTAAGTGATACGACATGTGGACTTTGCTTACGTTGTAACATTTAGTTGATATTGGGTTATTTTTGAAATTTTTTACCTTGTAACATTTTGTTGATATGAGGTTATTTTTAATTTTTTGTTTGTTTGTCTCCTTACACTAAAGGTCGAGTCTGTAGATATTCTATACGAATTGACGACACTTGAAATGGAAAAAAAGTCTCTTAGCTGCAAATCTTAATAGTGCCGTTTTTGGTTATCTGACCCATGGAAGAGCAAAATCAGTACTTAAATCATTACTTAATCATAAGAATAAATCTAGAGAAACGTTTAAGATTCGTTATTTATGTTCACTGGACAACTGGGGGTTGAGTCTTTTATAGATATGTATAGTGTTCAATGACATAGTGTTCAAAGTTTTTTCTCATCTAAAAAACTTTTGTTTTTATACTCACTAGACACGAAAGAAGTGAACACTCGAAAATATTTACTGTTTCTTCCCTAAAAAAAAAAAAATTATTAGATTCTCTTAAGAGTCGTCTCCTAAGGTAGATGTTAGTAGTAGGGGACCAGTTATGGTAAAGACACAGACGGATTTTCCGTGAGTAGTTTAATAGTTTCACAATATAAAGATACGAAGACGAGTAGATCGGTACTTACCAAAGATTTTGTTCTTCATCTTTGGAATAAAGTTTAGAGATGAATTGGAGGAATTACCGCATCTACTGTTGTTCCAATACAGGGTAGACTCTGACCTCGCAAATTTGACGAACGAGACTGTAATAAGACTACAGACCCCAATTTACGGACGGTTTCGCTTTCTTCGAGTACTTGGTTCTGTAAGGAGAGACGGACAAGGACTCTTAAGTGTACGACGAGACGGCCAAAGACTCGGTGAGGGAGTTGAGACCGTCTAAGATATGCACCGAGGATTCGGCTAGAGGAGGTAGAGGACGCCAGTCGGGTGTAGTGGAGCGGGTCGCAAACGGAAAGGAGTGTAGTGTAGTTAGGGAGGTCAAATATTGGTCCCTTGGACTCAGTAAGATTTACTAGAGGACGTGTGGGACGAGTGGAGGAAGTGAGATCTTGACTACGAAATTGTCCTGGGACAGGGGGAGAAAAGAGAGTTGTCAGTATAGTGACGACCCGTGAGAGTATTAAAATATAAACTCGATGAAAAAGAAGTGGGAATTAAAGGATCTGATTTATGGGCAGGAAAAAAAGTAACAAGGAAGGGAGGAGAAGGACAGAGTGTTGTATAGAGAAGATTAAGGAAAAGGAGACTAACGGTTAGGTCAGACAGACCAGCTCAGTTGAAATGTATCCTTCGGAGGGACTAGAGGATTGGGAGAGACCAGTGGTTTATAGAAAAGTGTCTCGTTAGAATCTGGAATGACTCTGAATAACAACGCCAAAATTCCATTGTTTCAAAAATACGTGATTATCGTACATTAGAGTTACATAAGGAATTTTATTTAGTCACTTTATTAAAGAACAAAACGTTATAGTCATTGCTTCCGTTGTAATTATTGTTGACTCTCGCAGAGTCAAGTCAAGTCAGCGAGTCAGCACAGGCTGAGAAACACTGGGGTACTTGGCGTCGTACGGTCCGGAGGGACAGGTAGTGGTTAAGGGGGTCAGGTGGGTTTGGGTATAGGTAAATCAGCCACTACGGTAGGTTGGTAGAGTAGAAGACAGCAGGGTAGGAGGAGGACGGGAGTTAGAAAGGGTCGTTGTCCCAGAAAAGGTTAGTCAGTCGAGAAGTGTAGTCCACCGGTTTCATAACTTCAAAGTCGAAGTTGTAGTCAGGAAGGTTACTTGTGGGTCCTGGCTAGAAGAAATCCTACCTGACCAACCTAGAGGAACGTCCGGTTCCCTGAGAGTTCTCAGAAGAGGTTGTGGTGTCAAGTTTTCGTAGTTAAGAAGTCACGAGTCGAAAGAAATATCAGGTTGAGAGTGTAGGTATGTACTGGTGACCTTTTTGGTATCGGAACTGATCTGCCTGGAAACAACTGTTTCTCACAGATTGGTAAAAATTCAGAGTCCGTGACTGGGTGTGTGGAATATGGAGAGTAGACTATGTCAGGAATAATATTACGATACTTAATAACATATTAGTAGGGGTAAAATTGCTCGACCTTTGACTCTGGTCATTAAGACAACGTATTCTAGTGTATTGATAATTATCGTCGCGGATACGAACGTGTGTCTCGATTAAAGTGTCGATTACAAAGTCAATTAGAGTTAAACTGGGGATTCAGCACTAAAAAACAAACAAACAAATTTCTCTTCCTCTTATCTATTTATTTATTTATCCTCCTTCTTCTCTCTCTCTTTCCTTATCCTGCTTCTAGAATTTCCTTAGGAGGAAGGTATGAAAAAAGAAAATTTAACATCATATTAACGAAATGTTACAACATAATCAAAAACGACATGTTTTTGTACTTAGTCGATATACGTATGTATATAATCCCGAAGGGAGTATCGAGTCAACCATTTCTTAGGAGGACGTTACGTCCACTGGACCCAAGCTAGGGACTCAGCCCTTCTAGGGGACCTCTTCCCCTTCCGGTGGGTGAGGTCATAAGACTCGACCTCTTAATGTACCTACCATATCAGGTACCCCCAGTGTTTCTCAGCCTGTGCTGACTTGGTTAAGGTGAAAGTCAAGTGAAAGTATGGATATAACGGAGCGAAAACTCGGAGAGAGGGTGGGTGGGGGCTAGGGTGACGAGATTCAACAGTCCCTCGAGTCTCGACTCGGGACACGGTATATCGTCGAAGGGTGATCGATGGATTAAATACGTACCGTCACTTGACGTTCAGGTACCCCAGCGATTCTCAGCCTTGACTGACTCGCTGAAGGGATAGTGAAAAGTGAAAGTACGTAACCTCTTCCAGTACCGTGAGGTGAGGTCACAAGAACGGACCTCTTAGGGTCGCTGCCCCCTCGGACCACCCGACGGCAGATACCCCAGCGTGTCTCAGCCTGTTCTGACTTCGCTGAATCGTCGTCGTCGTCGTCACATACCTCCAGTTGCGAAGGGAGAGTTGAGCAGCATGGGAGAGGAAGGGAACGACACAGGTGTTCAGGTAAGACGTGCAGACGGAGAGACAAGAACGGGGCCTTTGTCTAGCTTTCCCAAGGAGGAAGTCCTCAGACAATATGTCTAGTTGGTTCCTTCCCGGACCCTGTCTCATCCGTGAATTACGATTAAAGAGAAGGGTGAAAATGTGTAAGAAACTCCTGGACGAGTCACGGCCCTCCACATGTTCCACGAACTTTCTACCTACATCTCTTCACTATTGCCTCTACACCTGGGTTGGGAGTACCTCGAATGCCAGATCCCCTTCTTCGACGACAAGGGTTCACGTGCATATTTAGTAGATGTGATAAAGAGTACACGGTGGAGGTTGTGGTGGGGACGAAAGAGTTTCATAAGAGAGGAAGGAGTCTTTGTCAGACGAATACGGAGAGGATCTTGTGAACCACATAAAGGAAAACGTATGTCGATAATAGGAAGTTAAACGTAAAGGACAAACTCCCATTACCAGAACTCTGACCCAGAAAAAAGAAGGATAGAAACGTAAGAACGGTCGGTAAATTTTTTTTTCCGAAACGACACACCGTACACCCGTACACCCTAGAAACAAGAGGGGTAGGTCCCGAACTTGGGTAAGGGGGACGTAACCTTCACACCCCAGAATTGGTGACCTACCGGTTGTTTCATGGGAACGGACGGTAATTACGTTTCTCCGGATTTAAGTTGTTGTCTTTCTATGACCTTTTAATACAGAGATGGAGGACTTACAAAGTTTAGTTCCGTCATACTGAAGTGACTAAGTCAGTATAAGAAGAATGTTTACGATAGAATAGTCACTAAATAGACGGTGAGACACCGTTTGAAAAGGACCTGTACTAATCAGTTCTACAGTAATGAATCCGTGTACGCACTGATTCACTAGGAAATGGAAAACGTCATTTCTGTCAAGGAAAATTTGTTAACAGTATTTAAAGTCAATTAAAAATGTATGATCTTAAAACCATCTTTATTATGAAAATGTTTTTGACTTCTTTATATAAGTCTTATATTACGTAAGATGAATAATGTTTCAGTATCAAGAAAAAAGGATTCTCAATACCCCTCCCTCCTTCCTCACTTTACGACCGAAACACTCTATGTACGATCTTTTTAGAATTGATGGGACACCGTACGTAGTCTCGTCGGTGAGGACGTCCACTTCAGAGTAATCTGAGTGGAAAAGTGTCTTCATATAAACACAAATGTACGTACGCCATAAGTGAAAAGTCGTCCCCTGGTAGTGAAAGGAGAAGTTTCGAATGGAGATTGGAGATTTTTCGTATGTTTCTTACTTCTTTAGGCTCGATACTGCAGTGATGTTCTAACACGAGTTTGCAATCAGTACGGGACGACTAATTCTTTAATCAGTGGAGGGGTCACGTCACAGGAGAGTCTAGACCTCCTTTGCTCTCGGGTCCTCACCCTCTACACGAGTCACAAAGACTTAGACTAATTTGTTAAGTCACCTGTAAAATGTTTTGTCTTTGTACAACGCTAGTGGTGTGTCATCTCAAAACAATTTTCTGGTAGTCAAGAGTTCCTGGGCCCTTTTACTATAAAATACGGTACTCTTTCTCGAAATCTCCTTAAGGGTAAAGACCAATTCAAGTGGATTCCTAGAGAGAAGGGTTTACTTTCACAATCTCCGAGATAATCTTATAATGAATTTGATTTTACTTTGCCTTTCCTTTAAGTACTGTCTGTGGAACATCTCTATCCTTAACTTTCGGGTTCTCCTGTAAAAGTAAACATCCTTTTCCTGGGACTCTTTCTCCTTGAAAGATTTGTTTAAATAACTCTCTCTGTCTGTCTGTCTCTGTCTTTATAGCCCGTTTTTTTTGGACTTCTCTTTTAGAGGGAATTAATGAGTAAGGAAGTAAGTAGACAAGTAAAAATCTTCTCTTACGAAGTTAGTACTAAGTACTAAAGAATTACACTATTTAAATTGCACTGTTTCACTTCAGTTTAAATAGGTCACATTTATTTTTGAACCGGACAAGAATTTAGGTATATAATTAATGAAGGTGTAAAAATACGAAGAGAAGACAATACATTTCTTACGAATAACATGTTTTAAGTTTTTATTTTTCTTTATACATTTCATTTTCCACTCCGGACCGCACGACGTTAAGTACCCCAGCGTTTCTCAGCCTGTGTTGACTCGTTGACTTGACTTTTCCATTTTCAGGGGGTTTTAGGGTACAAAGTCTTATTGGTGAGAATTGTCAAATATAATTGGTCTAAACATAAGTACAAGATTGTACTTTTAACGAATATTAAGAATGTGCATTAACGAATGTTAAGTGATGTCACATCATATCATATTATTATCTCATCACATGATATGACGTGATATGATATCACATCACACCATATTGTGTGAAGTATGCAACGAACGTTGACATTAAAAAGGTGGATTAAAGTGACATAAATAAAGGTTTGGTTCAGTAGTGAAGTTTACCATGTAAGATAACAAAATAACTTAGTACTGGTTAGAATGTAATTACTAGTAAACCTCACGAAGGTCTTAAAACATAAAGCCCTACGGTATTTAGACGGAGTCACTTGAAGAAACATACATTTAAAAACGTGTAATCACACTTTAAAAAGTATCTTCACGTCAACGATCTAGTTTTGAGTAGGTTTTTATAACACGGTAACTGTAAAGAAGTTGTTAAATATACCAGCGGTTTCGACTCATAAATTGCTAGAAAACTCAAATCAGGTATTCCATCCTCTTTACAATTTCGAGCAACAAACTTAAACGTAATTCCTCCGACTCTTAGAAACATCTAACTGATGAAAATAAAGAAACAAATTTTAACGGGTGGAGGTCGGGTATAGAAACTGAGTAAAGAATAAAAACAAATAATAAAAGAGTACCGAGAGATTCTTGAGAAATAAGATCTCTAGAAGCAGTGAAAAGAGCCATAGGTCCATAGGTAAACGGGAATCTAGATCAATAGAAAGAGGGGATACCCACACACCCCCTGCCCCTCCCACGACTAGAGACGTATGGTGAAGGGGTCAGTCGACAAAGGGTCGACTCCTATCTTCCAACCTTCCACACCTTCCTTCTTATTATGGAAAGTTTCTACAGAATCAAGGGTTCAGAAGGAACCATGTTACCGATTCTAAGACGTGTGAGTTACCGTCCCCGGACCTAAACTAGGGACCAGTCCCTCGATCCCCAAAGGGACCACCGAGTCTACCATTTCTTAGAGATGTTATGTCCTCTGACCCAAGGTTGGGACCCAACCCCTCTAGGGGACTTCTCCCGTACCGTTAGGTGAGGCCATAAGACCGGACCTCTTAGGGGTGCCTGTCTCCTTGCACCACCCCGATCTCAGGTACCACAGTGATTCTCAGTCTGTGTTAACTCACTGATTCGTGCGTGTCATGTTCCTTGATCTAGGTGTCTGGCGTTGAATTGGTTCTGGGTCATGACGGTTTATTTATGCAAAAAAAAGATTTTTTATTAAACTTTTTTTACGGATCCAGGATTGGGGACCTTTGACACTTGTACAATACAATGAAGTTAAGTCAAGTCAACGAGTCAGTACAGGTTGAGAAACACTGGGGTACCTGACGTCGTGTGATCCGAAGGGATAGGTAGTGGTTGAGGGCCTCGAAAGAGTTTGAGTTCAGGTAGCTCAACCACTGCGGTAGTAGGAGACAGTAGGGGAAGAGGGTGTAAGTTAGAAAGGGTCGTAGTCCCAGAAGAGGTTAGTCAGTCAAGAAGCGTAGTCCACCCGTTTCAATAACCTCAAAGTCGAAGTCGTAGTCAGGAAGGTTAGTTGTGGGTCCTGACTAGAGGAAATCCTACCTGACCAACCTAGAGGAACGTCAGGTTCCCTGAGAGTTCTACAGAAGAGGTTGTGGTGTCAAGTTTTCGTAGTTAAGAAACCACGAGTCTAAACAAATATCAGGTTGAGAGTGTAGGTATGTACTGATGACCTTTTTTGGTATCGGAACTGATCTGTCTGGAAACAACTGTTTCATTACAGAGACGAAAAATTATACGACGGATCCAACCAGTTTTGAAAAGAAGGTTCCTCGTTCGTAGAGAATAAGGTACCGACGTCAGTGGTACACTAAAACCTCGGGTTCTTTCATTACAGACAGTGACAAAGGTAACAAAGGGGTAGATAAACGGTACTTCACTATCCTGGTTGACCTACGGTACTAGAATCAAAAGTCTTACAACTCAAAATTCGGATGAAAAAGTGAGAGGAGAAAAGTGAAAGTAGTTCTCCGAGAAGTCAAGAAGAAGTGAAAGACGGTATTCCCACCACAGTAGACGTATAGACTCCAACAACTATAAAGAGGGGTGTTAGAACTAGGGTCCAACACGAAGTTCAATGTAATGAACCGTTTTCCGTTAACTCAACGTCGTAATACAAACCCTTTAGTCAACTGGAATTTTCTTCCTCTCTTACGGTGTAGTTAGGTCCACCCAAATTCCTAGGACTTTTCACCTTCTCACTCAGTCCTCTGGACCTCTCTACCAGTACAGTTCTCCTGTACTCGTCAGTAACGACCGAAGTTTCTATCCCTGTCCCGGTACTGGGTTCCGACCATCGGAGATCCTCGACCTTTTCGGTTCCTTTGTGTAAGAGGAGCTCTCGGAGGTCTTTTTCTACGTCGAGACGACTTAGAACAAAAATCGAGTGACTCCGGACAAAGTCTGAAGACTTGTGGTCTTGACATTTTAATTCTGACGTACTTCCCGTGAGTCAACACAGGTTGAGAAACACTGGGGTACCTGACATCGGACGGTTCGAGTAGACAGGTACCTTAAGAGGTCCGGTCTTATGACCTCACCCATCGACAAGGAAAGAGGTCTTCTAGAAGGGTTGGGTCCCTAACTTGGGTCCAGAGGTGTAGTGTCCGGCTAAGAAATGGTAGACTCAGTTGTCCCTTCGGGACATTTTCGAACGCATTAAAATTTTTTGTAAAAATGAAATAAATAAATCTGACACGACCCAGAAGCAACACCACATATCCGAAGAGATCAACGTCACACTCCCGTCGTACACCCTAGATCAAGGGACTTGTCCCTAGTTTAGACCTAGGGGACGTAACCCTCGTGTCTCAGAATCGGTTACATGGTGGTCCCTTCGGGGATTCAAACACATTAAGATTCGGTGTATTAAACGTCACTACACAATATCACCGTTATCCTTTGATTATATCTCCCGGTCCCTTTCTCTATTTGGTGGGGATAGGGGATGAAGTTTGTCGTAGAGGTCGTGGGTGATGACAGGAGACCTTACTAAAACCGAAGTCGATCGAAGTTCTTGAGACTAATATTGTCTCAGACCTTCGAACATAAAAATCGAAAGATCGGAGACATTGTGTCCTTCCTAAAGATCATCCTCCGACTCGTACCTATAATTTCTTTAATTCGTTAGATAAACGATCTTTGTAACTGTCATACATAGACCTTCCTTTATTTTCTTTGATCACGCCACCAACGTTGACCCCTCGACTTGACTTGTCGACTTCCTACGCTTCCCTTCCTGTCAAATAACAGTAACGTATTAGGAAACATTGACAACAGACAAAACAAACAAACAACAACAACAAAACCGATGTAACTCGTCGTACACCCGAGAATCAAGAGATTAATATCACCTTCGTACCTCAGAATTGTTACCTGGTGGACGTTTCCGGGTCAAACATTGATAAATTTAACTATGAAACGTGTACATTTTGATTTACGAAAAAAAATTATCTTATTCCGTTTTGCTTTGGTTCATTTGATTTTAGTTATAATTTTTCTAGAGGTTACTAAGACTATCTCGACTAGGTGTCTGGTTCTATTGGTGTAGTTAAGTATGAGAAACTTTATTTACACAAAAGATAAACCAGATCGACTCCTTCTTGTATCCACTTTGTCATCAACTATTAACAACCTTAAATCAAAATATGATGAAAATAATAAAAACTATAGTGAATACACAATTTTTTATAAAGGACAATGAATCTATAACAGAATTATACCGTAAAACGTGAGTAAACGATGAAAGGGTAAAGGGTCACACTGATCAACATAGATTATATATGTGTCTTAGCCTCTTCCGTTACCGTGGGGTGAGGTCATGAGAACGGATCTTTTAGGGTACCCGCCTCCTCGGACCATCCGACGTCAGGTACCCCAACGATTCTCAGCCTGTACTGACTCGCTGAAGGGAAAGTGAAAAGTGAAAGTGCGTAACCTCTTCCTTTACCGTTGGGTGAGGTCACAAGAACGGACCTCTTAGGGTCCCTTTCCCCTCGGACCACCCGACGACAGATACCCCAGCGTGTCTCAGCCTGTGCTGACTTCACTGAATCGTCGTCGTCGTCATCGTCGTATGTGTCTTCTGACTGAAAGTTAATAGGTAGTGAACCCAGTCCGACTAGTCAATCGGGGTTAAGGTATCGGCCTTGGTGTTAAGGGACAACCGTGGACGTTTGACGTTCGTACTAAGGTTTTTTTCTTGTCCAGACATCCCAAGTCAAGTCAAGTCAGTGACTCAACATAGGTTGAGAAACGCTGGGGTACCTGACGTCGTGCGATCCGGAGGGACAGGTAGTGGTTGAAGGTCTCAAATGAGTTTGAGTACAGGTAACTCAACCACTACGGTAGGTCGGTAGAGTAGGAGGCAGTAAGGGTGGAAGTTAGAAAGGGTCGTAGTCCCAGAAAAGGTTACTCGGTCAACAAGCGTAGTCCACCGGTTTCATGACTTCAAAGTCGAAGTCGTAGTCAGGAAGGTTAGTTATGGGTCCTGACCAGAGGAAATCCTATCTGACCAACCTAGAGGAACGTCAGGTTCCCTGAGAGTTCTCAGAAGAGATTGTGGTGTCAAGTTTTCGTAGTTAAGAAGTCGTGAGTCGAAACAAATATCAGGTTGAGAGTGTTGGTATGTACTGATGACCTTTTTGGTATCGGAACTGATCTGTCTGGAAACAACCGTTTCATTACAAAGACGAAAAATTATACGACAGATCCAACCAGTAGTTAACTACGAAAGCTTGACACCACAACCTCTTCTGAGACCTCTCAGGGAACCTGACGTTCCTCTAGGTTGGTCAGGTAAGACTTCCTCTAGTCGGGACCCTAAAGAAACCTTCCTTACTACGATTTCGACTTTGAGGTCATGAAACCGGTGGAGTACGCTTCTCAACTGAGTGACCTTTTCTGAGACTACGACCCTCCCTAACCCCCGTCCTCCTCTTTCCCTGTTGTCTCCTACTCTACTGACCTACCGTAGTGACTGAGTTACCTGCACTCAGACTCACTTGAGGTCCTCAACTACTACCTGTCCCTCCGGACCGTACAACGCTAAGTACCCCAGCGTTTCTCAGCCTGTGTTGACTCGCTGACTTGACTTGACTTGACTTGACTCCAACCAGTATTGAAAAGAAGGTTCCTCGTTCGCAGAAAATTAAAGTACTGACGTCAATAGTAGACCGTCACTAAGACTTTGGGGAGTTTTATTTCAGACAGTGACAAAGGTAACAAAGATATTCCATCAGAACGTTTTTAGTTTGGATAATTCGATACTTTTATAAAACTACTCATTTAATTTATATTACGACTCGAGCTCTCTGGTCTTTTTCCTTAACATATTTCTTTGCCCCTGTATTTACCCCTTAGGTCTCCTTCACCATAAACTGACCCCTTCTATTCAGCCAAATGTTTCGTACACCCAGTAATCAGCCTGTTCAGGAAAGTTTGTCGTCTTTGACTCGTTAATCAGCTTTACTCCTTGGTTTTAAATACTCCTCCGTTCAGACGACTTATATACGTAAATTTTTAGTAGTTTGTATATTTTGGAACTAATATTTATGTCCAGAACTGTTTTGGACGAAAGCAACCAACCAACCAATCAGTGACTCAGCACAGACTGAGAAGACACTGGGGTACCTGACATCGGGCGGTCAGAGGAGACGGGTTCCCTAAGAGATCCGTTCTTATGTCCTCACCCTACGGTAAAGAAAATGGTGTCCGAATTTGGTATTCCAAAGGTTACATGTATCACTTACTCAGAATTAGAATCTTTATATTTTTCTTTGTATGATCGTCCTTAACTTATCTTCACCATTAGGTTCCGAAAGAGTGACTCTTTACACATATGTCGAGAGTCATGTTAGTCCGACGACTAAAGAGACCGTACAGTGACTTGACCGGACACCTAAGGGTCTCCAATTTCTTGAATTCACCTTTGCCAAATCAGTCGGTACTTCTTCACTTCACTTTCGACGAGTCAGCACAGACTGTGAAACACTGGGGGACCTGATATATTAGGTACCTGAAGAGGTCCGGTCTTAAGATCTCACCCATCGGTAAGGGAAGAGGTTCCCTAGAAGGGTTGGGTCCCTAGCTTGGGTCCAGAGGGCGAAACGTCCGACTAAGAAATGGTCGACTCGGTGTTCCCTTCGGGGATCAGTTGGTATCCCCTGGTGTCATCACTAGACCCTCTTTGGTTCGACTAAGGGGAAGATATCGTTAACTCTTTAAAGACTCTCTTTTCCCGAAATAAGGGATGGGGATGGGGGACGGGGGGGGGGTGTTTGTGTGTGTTCAAATGCCTCTATATTAATCACATGTTTTTTGACCTGGTATTGGACACTTATTATAAACCACTAAACCCCTGAATACATATTTTGGAACAATGGTAGAGACATCAAGTCTATTATTTCTATGGCTAGTGGAGGGTTTCGAAGAAATGTATGGGAGGTTGGGAAAAAGAGGACACCAGTGTACTCTAAATGGAAGAGTTGTCAAAAAATTTAAATTAAAAATTTAATTAAAAATAACTTCCTATCAACGAAATGTTACAACACAGGCAAAGGCGACATGTCGTTTCGTTTAGTCGATACACAAATGTCTAGAGGGGAGNATTATTTCTATGGCTAGTGGAGGGTTTCGAAGAAATGTATGGGAGGATGGGAAAAAGAGGACACCAGTGTACTCTAAATGGAAGAGTTGTCAAAAAATTTAAATTAAAAATTTAATTAAAAATAACTTCCTATCAACGAAATGTTACAACACAGGCAAAGGCGACATGTCGTTTCGTTTAGTCGATACACAAATGTCTAGAGGGGAGAAAGAACCTAAAAGAAGAGTAAATCCAGTGATAGTTGGTTAAAAATTCATATATTGGGTGGACGTTACGTTCCAAGCTAGGAACCCAACCCTTCTAGGGGACCTTTACCTTCACCTTTGGGTGAGGTCATAAGAACGGACTTCTTAGGGCATGTCCAGGACCTCAGCGTTTCTCAACCTGTGCTGACTTCGTTGATTCGTTTAGAGGCCTTGTATCAGTATCGTTAGTGTTGTCTGAGTTGTTTTCAGTGTTGTGAAACCTTAACCCGGTCCCGAACTAGTCCTTTTCGCCGTACATTGAACCACACCTTAGTGAAATTTGTCCACGAGGTACAGTGAGTGTGTGTGATCTTTTTAACGGAAGTTTTCAATTAGTGATTGATCTTGGTTCTTCTCGTAAGGGCCGACGAGAGTTATGAGTGTCCCCGGACGTCTTTAGCGGCGTTTGGGCGTATTAAGGGACCCCTTAAGTGACCCACACCTCCTTCTTTGACGAAGTTCGTCACTAGACTGGGTACTGGTCTTTAGACTAAAGTAGCTTCCTGTTGCAACTGGCCGTGAACCAATCTACGTTAGCGTCAGTAAATCGTCCTTCTTGACTCCCTCCGACTTTTCGGTTGACGGACCCCGGTTCCCTCCGCAGGTCTGGGGGTCTCCAAAGTCCGGAAACGACTCCCCTAGACATTCTTTCGACGTGCCGACCAGTGAAAGGACAAGACCAGTACGGGTCGTCTTTACCAGTACGGGTAAGAAACAGTTCTTACAAACTCCGGTTCTATGGCCCTTTACACCGACGACCGTGGTCCATAGACCGTGTCACCATTTCTTAGGCGGCCGGTTACGTCCCTTGCGTCCTCTACGCCCAACCTAGGGACCTAACCCTTCTAGGGACCTAACCCTTCTAGGGAACCTCCTCCTTTACCGTTGGGCGAGGTCATAAGAACGAACCTCGTAAAGTACCTGTCTCCTCGGACCGCCCGATGTCAGGTACCCTAGCGTTTTTCAGCCTGTGCTGACTCGGACGAGTGTGTGTAGTTTATCTTATTAAGACCCTTACGGGACCACCAGGTCACCAATCCTGAACCACGAGAGTGATGACCCTGACTCAAGTCCGGGACCAACCCCCTTGATTCTAGGACGAACGACACACCACACCGTTAAATTTTTTTTATTTTCTTATTAGGACAACAGTTCTGCAAGTGGAGACGTCACATTAAAGTGGAACGACTCTCCGAGTTTCATAGACGAGTTTTAATGATAGACCTAGAGGAGACCTTCAAGAAACTAGTGTCTCCACAAGACGGGTAAAACACTTAGGGTCCACGAAAGAATAGGTCTTTGTCCACCTACCCTACACAGGGTACCACCCGGCCCCTCCCTTCCTTTCGGTCTTTCACTGATCTCGTTACCCAGGTAAATAATAATAAAATTCGTTGTCTGAGAGGAAATAAAAGGGTTTACTTCAAAATACGTGTTGGGACTGGATCTTTTCCTCTGAAAACCCTAAACTCCGATCTACAAACCTTAAATCCAGGAAGGACGACCTGTGGCGGTGGGGGGGTTGGTGGTGGTAAACTGGGAAGATTTAAAACTTTTAATAATGTTGACTCTAGTTAAGGACATTGTATCACTCACAAGAGAAACCTCGACAGTTTTGGGTACGTCACTACTGATCCAATTCGGTATTAGACTAAATTATTAGGAACCATACTCAATCAAATTTAGTCTAAAGGCCAAAAAAAGGATCCTTGACCGATTTTGTTTATGTGGTCTCTTACGATTAAAATTATTTTGTCTCCCTTTTACTCAAAAGTTCGTAAACCGATTATACTCCACCCCATCTGTACTACCTTAGGGAGTTCTCCCTGAACCGTGACCTAAACCAATCTTCTCTGTTTTCCATCCTATACCACTGACCCTCCTCACTGGATGACGGCGGAATACACAATGAAGTCGGTAAATGACTGACATACTGGGGCCCGTTCAATGAACTGGAGAGGCACGGGACCCGAGAAGTAATATTGTATCGGGACTATCATCGTATATAGAATATCACAACAAAACTCTAGTTTACTCAACTATAAAAGATTCGGAATCTTGTGACAGACTTCGTGCCTCTCGGGAGAAGGATAAAAAAACCGGTGTGGTGCACTGAACACCCTAGAATCAAAGGACTGACCCCATGATACGGTCACTAACTCTTTAACCAGTTTCTAAATCTCTATGACACATTTGAGTGATGAAGCCTAATCGTACTAATACAACCGATGATGAGAGCAAAATTGAGAGGGACACTAAGACATCCTCTTTGCACCTTCATGTCGCAGTATGACGCTTTACTCCGGTCTTTTCCGTAACTCAGTCAGGTTGGTGAACAAACCAGGACTCCCATAGGAACGGTTTGTCTTAAGTCAGATACTAAGTTGGGATGTAAAAAAACCCCCCGCCCCCCGTTAGAAAAATTTAACTCCCTATTATTGTACTTAGTCGGTATTCGTATGTCACTTTACTGTTTTTCTATACAATGTCTTCTTCCTTGTTCCATTTTTGGATGTTCTGGTTTATTTACTTCTCCTTTATCCGTTGGATAGACTTTTTTTTAAATCTCATTACTGTGACTTCTCGGAATGGAAAAGTTGACTCTCAGTCGATGATTTTCCATTGACTGTATCATGTGGTCTTTTTTCTACATCATTCGGACAAGACTTACAGTTCCAGAACTGAACCACACACACGATTCAACGAGGTCAGTACAGCCTGAGACGTTGGTATACTTGGTATCGGACGGTCTGAAGAGATAAGTACCCTAGGAGGTCCGTTTTTATCACTGGGTCCCCAGTTTGGGAGTAGAGAACGTAGAGGACGTAACCGTCCGTCCAAGAAATCGTGATTACGGTGGACCCTTCGGAACTTATGTCAGAGTTACTTTTATTTCTGTAGTACCCTGTCAGTCCATAGGGTCCGTTGACTACTCTGGATTTACAAGGGATTCAGTCTCGAAGAGATGGATACCGCATATGGGTGTAGTCCACCCCCACAATGACTTTTACGTCTAAGGTATCAACCCCTCCCCCGTCGACTCTAAGATCTGAAGATTACAAAGGTCCACTATGACTACGACGACCAGGTCGGTGTTCCCTGGGGTTATGGGAGAGGTCTCGACCGTCCTCTTACGATTCATTGTTACAATGATTTGAAACAAGTTACTCCATTTCATTTACCCTTTTGATAGTTCGGGGTTTGTGTCCGGTGTATGATATAATCATCTTAGAGAGACCGAAGAATAGAGTAAAGTTAAAGACCTCACGTATAAATGGACCGTTTGTATTTTATGGTAGTAGTAGATGTTGTTTCTGAACACAAATAGGAACTAGGTAGACAGAGGATAGATTTTTGTGTGAGGGGTGACTTTGTAGAAAACTTGAAACCTTTCGGCACTTTCCACACCAATATATATTTGTTTGTGGTTTCTCCTTTCTAGCCATGTGTTTACCGTCCACCATTCCTTTTGGACCGTCTTTTCTTGGTCTTTGTAAACGATTGGTTTTATTTGTAGATATATTATTTATAATTATGATAAATGGAAACTCAAGACTGACCCTATGAGTCGAGTCTTTCACTAGTATATAAAAGATGCAAACATTTACTCTCTAGTATATAAACATACTTTTCTACTATACTTATTTACTTAATTTATATGATATTTGATGGGGAATACAGTCCCGTCTTTACCCCCAATCTCATCCATTACCTATATTTGGTAATGACTTATGGACGAAATATTTTTGACGAAATCCCTGAAGGGACCTACAGGTCTCCAATTAGAAACGGAAGGTTACGTCCCGCACACCCAAGTTAGGGACCAACCCCTCAATTCTGTGGTGTACGAAACACCGGTTTTGAGGTTTTGTATTTTGTCTTCGTCATAACATTTTTGACGAAACGTACCTATAGTAAATCAAAAGTGAGTTAGAGTTCTTTGTCCGTGTCCCAATTCCACGGGTAAAGTACCAACTTCTTAGACTCTGAGCCTCTCAAATATGTTGAGTGGATTTAAAAATATGACCGTCTTGGTCTGAAATGTTAGGTACAAAGATAGTATTTTGAAGTGTCATAGTCAGGTTATGTGATTTTTGATATCTATCTAAAGACAAAGCTACCCCCAAACCATAAAACTCTTGGACCTTCTTGATATTGGTGATCGTTCACTCCTCGTATGTCCTTACCGGCATAATTTCCGTTCACGAAAAGTTCAATTTAAAAAGAAAAATCGACGTGACACACCGGACACCCTAGAATCGAGGGGTTGGTCCCTAACTTGGCAACGGGGGACGTCACCTTCGAACCCTAGAATTGGTTACCTTGTAGTCCTTTCAGGGAGCTCAATCAAAAATTTTTATTTTCTATTATATTTGTATCTTGTAAGTTTGTCCTATGTTTAATATGCTTCACTTTTCATTTTAGAGAAAACAAAGGGAAGATCTTTACCTTAATAACCCAGTTTTTAAGTCTTAGAAATTCCTACCTGGGGGTCGGTATCCTACAACATTCCTGGGAGGGTCACTCAACCTTCGTGTTTGTCGAACTGTTGCGGTGGACTCTAGGAGATTTTGATTTAGGATGTGTGACTTCGACGACGGTGTGTTGGATAAACTAAAATTCCAAGGAAAGTAAAGGAAAAAGTTTCACTAGAAGTTAGATGTTTCTAAGTAACCTTTTTTTTTTTTTTTCGTTCACCGTGGTAAAAGGTGGTCGAGTACCCACGATATAGACTTTAGGGTCATGTCTCAACCACTTATCTAGTCCTACATAGGTGGACAGACACAAGGATCGTCTTCGTAGTACACAGACACTCAGTATTCTGGACCGACCGACGAAGACCGGACAAGTGACTTAGAGTTTAGACGTCGACTATCCCTCCGACGTTAACTTCGTGATACCAAAAATTTTAAACAAAAGGAAACAAAACAATTACAAAATAAAATAAAAAAATTACTAGGACCTATCTTTAAAATAAACTACACAATAAAGGATCTTAGATACCCGTTCAAACACGTAAAAGTCCCTAAAGATTTCCGAAGGACAACCTACGGTTTTACTGTGACTTTGACAACATCAGAACCCATTGCAGAATCACCAGTCACTAACCTTTACTGTCACCCCAAACTCGTCTGTTACTGTGGGGTTCTTTTGTTTACCTTTATGTTTCGTGAAACAGTTTCAGAGGAACTATCGGATTTTGACTTCTATTGAAGAAATGGTGTATTAAATTGTACTGTTAATAAGTGACTGTTATCAAGAATTTTGTCGTTTCTAGTCTCTCGAAAGAAGACGCTCAGTGTCAATCATTTTGAACCAATTCTCCTAATTCAAGTGGAACAATACACTTGTGACTCTCACTTCCCCTTTTCAATGCCGACGTGACCGACGGTTCACCGTGTGAAAAATCAGGAATGACCGTTGTGAATTTTTCGTTCCTGCGTAAGAAAAATGAGTCAGAACAGAAGTTTCGAGGTACTTTGTTCATCGTGATCTTAGTGTTTTACTCCCTTTCTTTCGACTTGACCCCAGTCACCTCGTACTTATAACAACTTACTTTGAATTTATGTAAAAGGAAAAGGAAAACTCGTTCATCCGTTGTAAAAAAAATTTCTTAAAAAAACAAAGACCATGTTTCTTTCTTCCGTATCTCATATAATTGTATGTTTTAGTTGACCTCGTAGTCCCTTATCAGAACCGATTGAAGTTTCTGACCACAAGACTTATGACTTAAAAAAAAAAAAATTATAACTCCCAAAATTTAGATCCTCCGTCTTTAAGACCTGACGTTAAATATATGATAAGTATAGACTAAAGATCTGATACCAAAGATCTTTTTTATACTCACCAGTTATATCAACAGTTCATCTAACTGTGATTTTTGTACTATTAAAAGGGGATTCATATTACTCCCCTTACAGTATGTAAACCTATATTATAGTTAACATGAAATTCCATTATTCGTCCAATTTAGGAGTTTGTTAAGTCTCAAACTTTAGTACTCTTGTTTCTGCTACTGTTTTTTCTCGATTGATACTCTTCTTACACACACGTATCAGCGTTTCAACACAGGTTGAGAAACGCTGGGACACCTGACATCGGTGGTCCGAGGAGACAGGTACCCCTAAGAGGTCCGTTCTTGTGACCTCACTCAACAGTACGGGAGGAGGTCCCCTAGAAGGGTTGGGTCCCTAGTTTGGGTCCAGAGGGTGTAATATCCGTCTAAGAAATGGTAGACTCGGTGGTCCCTTCGTGTACTCTTCTTATATCTTTCAACAAACAAACAAACAAAAATTATTTAATGTGTATCAGTTTTAGGAAGACGACAAAAACAAAACTATCGAGTATAAGAAGAGATTAACACTCGAAACCATCAACGTCGAGGGTCTGAGATCTCTTGGCCGAGTCCTCAACACCGTGTGTCCAAATCAACGAACCGTCGTACACCCTAGAAGGGTCCGGTCCCCAGTTTATACACAGAGGACGTAACCGTCTACCTAAGAAATGGTGACTCGGTGAAACTTTGAGTATTTGTCCTTCCGTTACTTTCTTTCTTTGCCCTTCTTTCAACTCATCCCCCTTAGGGAAGATTTCTCTGATTTCTACTTCGATGTCCCTTTCTGTTTTTTGACTGAATGACTGTGGTCTTTCGATTAAAAGTCCAGGAAAGAGAGGGAAAGATTGTGAAGATTCAGAGATAAATCGGAAGGACCTAAACAGTCTCTTTTCACTTATAAAAGAAGAAGTACAAATATTTTGGGAAATGAAATGGCCATGAAAAGAATTACGAGGATGGTTGAAACATACATAAGAGTTAGAAAAAAAAAAAAAAAAAAAAAGTAAAGAAACCGACTCGACGTACCGCACGTCTTAGAATCAAGGGTGGGTCCCTACCTTGGACTCGGAGGACGTAACCTCACACCTCCGGGTTCGTGACGTGGTGGACCCTTAAGGGAGTTAGAGAAAAAGAGAGAATGCAAAAACGATAAAAAAAATTTTGACTTTGTATCAACTGTATATTGTAACACGATTAAAGTCGACATGACGTATCACTAAACTGTAAACGTATGTAACACTTTACTAGTGGTACCAGATCATTGGTAGACAGGGGTATCTCTCAATAATATTATAATAACTGACATGAAGAAGACGACATATAATATCGGGACACTGAAGACACATGGGAGATAGAACTTGGATCTCAATGATTAGGTTCGACCGAGTTAGGTTCTCTACTTCACAACTCCGTTCCTTATACTGAAATAAACTTCTCGGGCTACTGGCTCTTCTACCGTCTATCACAGAGTTTTATTGGCAGAGTAACCCCAGACCTACGGTCCAAGAAAATATGTAGTCTCTGTAACCCACCCCCCTTCCACTCCCTTGTTTTTTTCTTTCGGTAATTAGAACGTTTATAGAAGATCTTCCCGTTTCGAGTCCGTCCCTCATACAATTAAAGAAGGAAGGACGGTAGGTGTCGAACTGTCCCAAGACTCGTTTTCGCGAATTGTCAGTCCGTCTCCCCGTCCCAGAGACTCCGTCTGGTAATACATACTAATATAATTGTTTTCGTTCAGTTTCTTTGTAAGGGTTGTACCTCAGTCTTGACTGGAGGGACGTTGTGATCTCCTTTCTCGTAATAACACAATTCCTTTCTCGTAATAAAACTCAATAAATTAGATGTGACAACATGTAGCCTGTTCAGTGAATTTAAACTTCTCCGGAGGGACCATCGAGTCTACCATTTCTTAGGCGGACATTACGTCCTCTCGGACTAGGAACCCAACCCTTCTAGGGGACCTCTTTCCTATCCGATGGGTGAGGTCATAAGAACCCGAAGGGATCACCGAGTCGACCATTTCTTAGACGGACGTTACGCCCTCTGGACCCAAACTAAGGATCCAACCCTTCTAGGGGACCTCTTTCCTTGTAGATGGATGAGGTCAGAAGACCGGACCTCTTAAGGTACCTGACACATCAGGTGCCCCAGAATTTCTCAGCCTGTGATGACTTGCTGAAAGTCGGAGATAGACACTTTACTTACCTATCCATCGTTTGGTTTATGTGATTTCTGACATTCATTGTTCTCTCAACCAGACTCGACCGAATTTGTCTCCACATAACCGAGTGTATGGACCTTCAGGTCTCTGACTCGTCCAAAACTCCAACCAAATTAATTCATTGAGGTCGAGGACAAAGGAGTAAAGGGGACCGATACTAGTAGAGACTCATGACGGAGTGACAGTCAGTATCATAGTAAAAACTACTGTTTTGTTACCGTTCTTAAATGTTCGAAGTGTAGGGACAGAGTGTTGCAACTTTTCTTCTTTCTCACACAGAAGTCCATTAGAGGAAATTTGTTCCCTACAATAAAAGGAGGGAGTCAGTACAGGTTGGGAAACACTAGGGTACCTGAAGTCGGGTGGTCCGAGGAAGACAAGAACCCTAAAGAGTCCGGTCTTATGACCTCACCCAACGGTAAAGGAAGAGGTCCCCTTGAAGGACTGGGTCCCTAGCTTGGACCCACAGGACGCACCGTCCGTCTAAGAAATGGTTCCAAAATAAAAGGAGTTCCAAAGATTTTTTACAGAGAGGAAAAACCGAGTTTAACCCAAGATAGGGTTTCGGGTTATGGTAACATAATCAAACGATACCGACGGTATTGTTTTATGGTGTCCGACCCACCGAATTTGTTACCTTTAATTAAAAGAGTGTCAAGACATTTGATCGCAGACTCTAGTTCGACAGTCGTCCCAACCAAAGAGGACACGAGAGGGGAACCGAACTTTTAACAGTAGAGGAGGGGCACAGAAGTGTGACAGCAACGAGACATGTACAGACACAGACTTCAGTATTACTTAATTCCGTTGAGATTATTGGACTAAATTTAAAATTCCTGGAGTAATTTCCGGGATAGAGGTTTATGCCAGTACAAAACTCAGTGACCGTAATCCTGAAGTCACATACTTAAACCCTCCGAGTGTTAAGTCAGGTAATTGTGGGTAGATTATCGTCCCTAGACCCACTCGTCTAACCGAATCCTACTCTAAGGTTTGGTCACTCCAGTAGGGGTGGTGATTCAGTTCGGACACCGGTTTTGTGTAACCGTCGTCGACTTTTCCACTTTCTGACCCACTCTTAACCCGACTGTTTCCCTTAGCCTTTAGGGATTGTGGGTATCACAATTGATACCCAAAGGGACTACCGAGTCTATCATTCTTTGGACGGAAGTTACGTCCCCTGTCCCCAAGCTAGGGACCCAACCTATCTAGGGGATCACTTCCTTTACCGATGAGTGAGGTCATAAGAACGGACCTTTTAAGGTACCTGTCTCCTCGGACCACCCGACGTCAGGTACCCCAGTGTTTCTCAGCCTGTCCTGACTCGTTGATTGTGAATTCACAATTGAGATCCTTCCAACCACATTTCCTAACGACTTTAGAGAAGATCGAGATTTTGAGTTGCTGACTGTTAGGGTTCGTGAAAAGTAGTATTACATGATTTTCGATTATGTTTCTTTATCCACCACTAAACTACTGTCATTTGGTCTTTTTACCCCGGTTTACAATATGACGGTCTCTCCGGTCGTCCCGTTACACTAAAGAGAATCTCTACACCGAGAGAACAGAGAACTGACACCCTTACCTTTTGTTCTGGTACTAAGGTCCCCTACTGAGGTCCCCGACGTACACACCTCCCGTTCTCTACCGGGTCGTATCAGATATAAAGTAGTACATTCTACACCATTCTTCATATGTTTATAGATTTCTACGACCCTGAAGGACCACCAGGGCACCAATTCTTAGACGAACGGTTACGTCCCCTGACCCTAAACTAGGGACCACCGCTTCTAGGGCGCCCGACCCTCGTTCCTCTTCGATGGGTCGTAGTGTTGATCTCTCATTGTGGGAGGGGGTGGGTTGATCTCTTTCGGGCGTTTGTCGTTGTTTCTGGGTCGTGTCGGTATTTATTTATTGTTTGTTCGGTTAATTAAATTTTTTCCTACGGCTATTTTTGTCAACTGTGTCTTTGAAAAGTCGGAACCTGAGTTAGAAATTAATACAATCAAATTTCGTTCTCTTTACTTACAAAACATCTAATTTTATTAATTTATAGTTGTCGTAGTACCAAGTTGGATTATTTTTTGGAAAGGGTATCTGGAATTTCTGTGTGTAAGATTCTGTCTCGTTGTTTATGTTTCCCAAACACTTTCTTTTCTATAAAGTCTCGTACTTAAGTGAAAACCAGACTATCTGGGGGTATCTGAGGTAAATGGTATGTTATATTTTCCAACTATTACCGTTAGAACTGACTATCTCTTTTTCGAATTAATATAAAATATACCAGACAAAGGAAATAGATTTTCGTATATTTTTTGATTGTTTTTGGTACCGAAAAAAAAAAAAAAATCAGAACCGATAAAATCTATAGAGAGGAATAAATATGATTTATTGACTTAGAGGTCGATATTTACCCTTTTATACTAGATCTGTAAAAAATTTCTTCTGAAAAAGAAATGATTTAAATAAAGTGAAAATATCTTTAAGATCCAACTTCTTTAAAGATAAATAATAAATTATAGGGAGAGGAATTTTAATACAAATTCCCTAAACGGACCGGTAGGTCACCAATTCATAGGTACGAAGGTTTTGTCTCCCATGCCCAAACTAGGAACCATCCCCTTGATTCTAGGATGTACGGGGTACCTCACCGGATTTTTGTTAACAAACTACATACATCCTAAATCCAACTAATCCTTTTTAACCTTTCGAGGGTTTTTATAAAGGATATTTAAAGGTAATTATTTTTCAGTGAATACCGAGGAGTTACCTCTTCGACGAGTCTTCTGAGAGTCATTTTCAAAATGTAAGTCTAACGAACCAAATAAATAAACAGGAGGTTCTTTTTATATCATAATAGACGTGTCTTAGACTCTTTGAAGGTAAAGACTCTAAAAAAAACGTCAGTCAAGTCAGCGAGTCAGCACAGGCTGAGAAACTCTGGGATACTTAGCGTCGGGCGGTCCGGAGGGACAGGTAGTGGTTGAGGGCCTCAAGTGTGTCTGAGTGCAGGTCGCTCAGTCACTACGGTAGGTCGGTAGAGTAGAAGATAGCAGGGGAAGAGGAGGACGGGGGTTAGGGAGGGTCGTAGCCTCAGAAAAGGTTACTCAGTTGAGAAACGTTATGTCGTTCTGATAAACAACGATTGGTTTCAAACCCCGGTCACGATAACCATCTTGTTGTCTCACGAATTAATTTTGTGTCTTCCTAAGAAAGATAAACTCTTTAATTTCTTACAGTGTGAAAATAAAAAGTAAAAAGAATTCCACTAGAGATTTCTTACATAAAGACAATAAGTCAGTGATTCAAACAACTTCAAATTAACGAATACACCGAGACTAACTGTCTTGGTTTCACGTTTTCAGTAGAAAAAGGAGGTGTGTCTGAGTTTGCGACCAGCATAATGTCGAGTGGCACCCTCCATAAATAAGACGTTAATTTACTCTCACTCTTCTTACAAGACTTCAACAACGAAATTACGGAGAAAGTGGTTCGATGGGGGCTATTGAAAAATTTCTACTAATTTTAGTTCCAACTTACACTAAAACCATTTCATTTTAAGATCGGAATATATTTAATCAACTTTCAATTGTTTCTATTCTCGTTCATAAACGTAAATCCAACTTCACATTTTACTTGTACACTGGACCTCCATCCAACAAGGTTTTTAAAACTTCTAAAATCAGTCAGATTTCTAATTTTAACCCTGAAGGGACTACCAGGTCACCGATTCTGAGTTATGAGGGTCAAGTCTCCCACATCCAAGGTAGAGACCAGTCCCTTGATCTAGGGTCCATGATGTTGATTCTGGGTCGTGTTTGTTTATCTATAAATTAAAATTTTTACTTAAGACAATTGTTGTTTTTTATTTCGAGTTTTAAGAGGTTCGGTCCGAAGTCGTTATACACTTGGTACTTGAAGGTCTACAAGTTCGACCAAAATCTTTTTCATCTCCTTGGTCTCTAGTTTAACGGTTGTAGGCGACCTAGTACCTTTTTCGTTCTCTCAAGGTCTTTTTTGTAGATAAAGACGAAATAACTGATACGGTTTCGGAAACTGACACACCTAGTGTTATTTGACACCTTTTAAGACTTTCACTACCCTTATGGGCTGGTGGACTGGACGGAGAACTCTTTAGACATACGTCCAGTCCTTCGTTACCAATCTTGACCTGTATCTTGTTGTCTGACCAAGGTTTATCCTTTTCCTCATGGAGTTCCGACATATAACAGTGGGACAAATAAATTGAAGATACGTCTCATGGAGTACTCTTTGCGACCCGACCTTCTTCGTGTTTGAGTTTAGTTCTAACGACCCTCTTTATAGTTATTGGAGTCTATCCGTCTACTGTGGTTGGAATACCGTCTTTCGCTTCTCCTTGATTTTTCGGAGAACTACTCTCACTTTCTCCTCTCACTTTTTCAACCGGATTTCGAGTTGTAAGTCTTTTACTTCTGGTACCGTAGACCAGGGTAGTGAAGTACCCTTTATCTACCCCTTAATCACCTTTGTCACAGTCTGAAATAAAACCCCCCGAGGTTTTAGTGACATCTACTACTGACGTCGGTACTTTAATTTTCTGCAAATGAGGAACCTTCTTTTCAATACTGGTAGGATCTATCGTATAAGTTTTCGTCTCTGTAATGAAACGGCTGATTCCAGGTAGATCAATTCCGATACCAAAAAAGACACCAGTACATACCTACACTTTCAACCTGACACTTCTTCCGACTCGCGGCTTCTTAACTACGAAAACTTGACACCACAACCTCTTCTGAGACCTCTCAGGGAACCTGACGTCCCTCTAGGTTGGTCAGGTAAGACTTCCTCTAGTCGGGACCCTAAAGAAACCTTCCCTACTACGATTTCGACTTTGAGGTTATGAAACCGGTGGAGTACTCTTCTCAACTGAGTAACCTTTTCGGAGACTACGACCCTCCCTAACCCCCGTCCTCCTCTTCCCCTGCTGTCTCCTACTCTACCGACCTACCGTAGTGGCTGAGCTACCTGTACTCAGACCCACTTGAGACCCTCAACCACTACCTGTCCCTCCGGACCGCACGACGCTAAGTACCCCAGCGTTTCTCAGTCTGTGCTGACTCGCTGACTTGACTTGACTTTTGATCAGGTTCATACTGCACTGATAGATCAGGCCGTTTTGATCTTCGTATGACTCTGTGACTGTTCAGTCTAAGGGTGACAAGATACTTGCTCAGTCCGACGTTAACCCCGTAGAAGTATTAGTTTAAAATTCTCGTTATAACTACTTTACTTCCCCCACCCGTCTGGTCTTGTGACTCAATACACTCCTTGTCACATACTTTACTCTCTACGACTCCGACTTCTTCTCCTCGGATTCCCCTTCTTATGGTGATTCTAGGTTAATCGTAGGGAAAACACGGTCCCTTGACTTAATCTACGGAAGATCACTTTACTTTCAGTAAGTCAACACAGGCTGAGAAACGTTAGGTGTCAGGTACCTTAAGAGGTCCGGTCTTATGACCTCACCCAATCGGTAAGAGAAGAGGTCCCCTAGAAGGGTTTGGTCCCTAGTTCGGGTCCAGAGGGCGTAACGTCCGCCTAAGAAATGGTTGACTCAATAGTCCCTTTGGGTTCTACGGAAGATCTTGGAACCAGTTAAGAGTTTCATTAGGAAACGGTATCCTAATAGTAGAGGTAGAAGGGTCACCGAAGAATACTAGTCCGTTGAACAGGGTTTTCAGAAGTAATCTGTCACTGTCTCAACACTGAGGTAGAGGACGAACAGACTATAGTTTTGGACGTAAAAGGG
Organism: Capra ibex; assembly: GCA_006410555.1. NCBI lineage: Eukaryota > Metazoa > Chordata > Mammalia > Artiodactyla > Bovidae > Capra > Capra ibex. Next base: position 24,293,577 of record SJYO01000647.1, read on the forward strand.
AGAGTATACAATCCGGTGGTAGTGACCAAGACCCAAGACCTCTTTTAATACAGAGTTTTCAACGGAGGAAACCGGGAAACAAGTTGTGATGAATCCCGGGGACTCATATGCTGCGTCGTACGGTTCTTAAGACGGTCTTCAGTTCGAGACCGAAGAATTTACTTTCTTTTTATGTGCGGAGTTATTGTTGTCACTACCCACCCTTTTCATTGTACTCGTCATGTCAATTACGCGAAGTCCCCTTCTTTATGAGGACGACTTCTTCTCCACACCGTAAACTTGACCCGAAAGTTTCTGTCTCCCTAAACCTACACGACTCTACCCCGGCCCTCCCGTAGGGTCCGTCTTGCGCGTGGTACTGGTGTCCTTTACGTTACGTACAGATCCCTTGTAATTTACCAAATAGAACACAGAGATTGTGTCTCCTACTCTTCTAATTACTCCTTACTCAACCTCTCTACCTAACTAGATCTCCTGTCGTCCAGTCTTTACGGTTCGATTACTCAAGACAATACAAGACATCCGTGACCCCTCGGTACTGACTAAAAAAAAAAGTTAATCCCGTTAATGTCACTGTAGATACCCCAAAAACATATCTCTTGTACGACGGTTCGTCTTTTCTTTCAGTCTCCTTCAACCTTCCGAGGTTAAAGGGTTGTGTTCGATTACTCTCGGACTCACTAACATGACGCGTCCGAAGGAGGTAAAGAAGGGAAAAATAAAAATTACTATAGAATTTCTGTTTTGAAGGTAAAAAAAGTGAATCTAATACCACAAATAAAAAATAATTTTAAAAATATGTTAAATTTTGTAAAAGTAAAATTTAATTAAAATAACCGAATATCAATTAAATGTTATAGGATAATCAAAGAGTCTACCATTTCTTAGACGGACGTTATGTCCTCTGGATTCAAACTAGGGACCCACCCCTTCTGGGCGACCTCTTCCTTTACCGTTGGATGAGGTCATAAGAACGGTCCTCTTAAGGTACCTGTCTCCTCGGACCACCCGATGTCAGGTACCCCAGTGTTTCTCAGTCTGTGCTGACTCTCTGATTGTGTGACGTAATCAAAGACGACGTGTCGTTTTACTTAGTAAATTTGTATATAGATGAGAAAAACATCTCAGTTAAGGGTATATCCGGTAAGTCAAGTTAAATCAAGTCAAGTCAGCGAGTCACCACAGACTGAGAAAAGCTGGGGTACTTAGTATCGTGCGGTCCGGAGGGACAGGTAGTGGTTGAGGACCTCAAGTGAGTTTGAATGCAGGTAACTCAGTCACTACGGTAGGTCGGTGGAGTAGGAGACAGTAGGGAAAGAGGAGGACGGAGGTTAGGGAGGGTCGTAGTCTCAGAAAAGGTTACTCAGTTTAGAAGTGTACTCCACCGGTTTCATAACCGTAAAGTCGAAATCGTAGTAAGGAAGGTTTCTTTAGGGTCCTGACTAGAGGAAATCCTACCTGACCAACCTAGAGGAACGTCAGGTTCCCTGAGGGTTCTCAGAAGAGGTTGTGGTCTCAAGTTTTCGTAGTTAAGACGCCACGAGTCGAAAGAAGTGTCAGGTTGAGAGTGTAGGTACGTACTGGTGACCTTTTTGGTATCGGAACTGATCTGCCTGGAAACAACCGTTTCATTACAGAGACGAAAACTTATACGATAGATCCAACCAGTATTGAAAAGAAGGTTCCTCATTCACAGAAAATTAAAATACCGACGTCAGTGGTAGACGTCACTAAAACCTCGGGGGGTTTTATTTCAGACTGTGACAAAGGGGTAGATAAAGGGTACTTCACTACCCTGGTCTACGGTACTAGAATCAAAAGACTTACAACTCGAAATTCGGTTGGAAAGTGGGAGGAGAAAGTGAGAGTAATTCTCCGAAAAATCAAGGAGAAGTGAAAGACGGTATTCCCACCACAGTAAACGGATAGACTCAAATAACTATAAAGAGGACCGTTAGAACTAAACTCAAACACGAAGAAGGTCGGGTCGCAAAGAGTACTACATGAGACGTATCTTCAATTTATTCGTCCCACTGTTATATGTCGGAACTGTATGAGGAAAAGGATAAACCTTGGTCAGACAACAAGGTACAGGTCAAGATTGGTAACGAAGGACTGGACGTATATCCAAAGAGTTCTCCGTCCAATCCACCAGCCCATAAGGGTAGTGAAAGTCTTAAAAGGTGTCAAATAACACTAGGTGTGTCAGTTTCCGAAACCGTATCAGTTATTTCGTCTTTATCTACAAAAAGACCTTGAGAGAACGAAAAAGGTACTAGGTCGCCTACAACCGTTAAACTAGAGACCAAGGAGACGGAAAAGATTTTAGTCGAACTTGTAGACCTTCAAGTACCAAGTGTATAACGACTTCGGACCGAACCTCTTAAAACTCGTAATGAAATGATCACACACTCTACGCAACGTTAATACTCCATCAAACTCGTAAGAAACCGTAACGAAAAGAAACCCTAACCTTACTTTTCACTGGAAAAGGTCAGGACACCGGTGACGGCTCAAATGTCTTATAACTTACCTCGAGGGACATGTCATTTTAAAATATATTAAATATTTTCGATGCAAGGTAACTGTCAATAATGTTTCATAGGGGTACACATGTTATGTAGAAGCTAGACGGAATGTGAGTTATCAAACATAGAGGATAAAGGGGTGGTGAGATGACGGGGTAGGAGGAAGGATATACATTGGGATCAACAGGAGATATAGATACAGACGGAGGTAAACAAAAATTCTGGAAAATTCGGGTACTTTGGGAGTAAGTATAGTAGGTTGTCGACAGGGTAGTTTACCTGAGCTGGACGGGAAATAACGGAAAACAATTAGAGGAAACGGAAAGAGGGGAAGGACTAGTTCTAAAAACCAAGGGACTGAAGACGGAAGTTCGGACCCGGGGAACTCAAATTGGAAGTAGGAATGAAAGGACAATACACCTGTGGTCGAAAGAGGATACGTGATACGAAACGAAGTGAAAGCAGGAACCTGGAAAGGTAGTAGAGACTGTTCAAGTCGGAACGGAGTCGAAACCGGAATTAGGAGGTAAGACATAAACAGTCCTAAGTTTTAACGTTTGCCTTTGATGAGATCACTCAAATACTGTTTGTAAAAAATTTCAAATTACTTACTACAAAACATGGAGCACCTTAAAGCTTCTGACGACCGGATCTCCGTCACGTTAGTCCTAGGTACGGACGTAGTATGACACTCCCGACGACTTCTCCTCTCCCGAAGTGACGACGACCCGTGTCTCTGGTGTCGGGGTCACTGAGGTCCCTGAGTCGTGTTCAAAGTGGTTATCTCGACTATGGAGATAACAGTAACAACACTTTACCATCTAATGTTCACGAGGACGAAGGATTCCAACAAACAAGTGAAGACCTCACTTTAGAAATACTGACACAGATTACCCACTTTGGATTGGTAGACGTTTCTACCTGTTACGTGTCTCGATTACTTCGACGTCGGAGTCCTGGGGAATGTACGTGTCTGGGGAAGGTTCCGGGACCCTCTCAGGATCCTTACCATATCTAAGACGTGTTAAACATATTCTTTCTATGACATTGACGTTGGGACGAAGGAGACGGGACGAATGATTTAAATGTGTTACACTAGTTGAGACAAAATTTCGAATTTCTTTGAAGAGATTTGGTAGCTAGTTTTTTTTTTTTGAAACTGGTTGAACCGATTTCTTGTCAGAGTTCATAGAAGGATAAGAAAATGTTTTATATTCGGTAACGTATATTTTTCAGTTAGTTCCTGATACGTCGATTTTATTATTATTTATTAGTATTTATTTTGATATTTTTATTACGTAATCCGTTAATTAAATTTAATGTAACAAAAAGATCTAAGCACTATACATACCATGACCAGTAAAAAATTTAATTTTTTTATAAAAAAGAGTAAGATTTTTTCATAAATTAAAAATTTGGATTAAAATTCAAGTATTAAAACCACGGAAAAAAATTACTTTCTTTAAAGGGAATTAACATGGTCGAAGTTCGGGATGTTTTAGTTCTAGACGGGGACCGTCTTAGGGACTTGGGATTGATTCGTCCGATTCGTTTAATACCCCTTAAGGGGTCTGTGTTCTTCGTACAAATTTGTACGACTCACCGGGATTTGTACTACTTACAGAAAAGGAAACACCAACTCACACACAGACCGTAGACTCTTCTCGTCGAGAAAACTCCTTTTCATGAATCTATCCAAAACCTTTTCCGTACCTCTCAGTCCTTGTGTATTGTGTTTATAATGTATCTGTACTACTCTCTATTCCAACACGTCCTCCGGTTTCCTGGGATTCCTAATCGTTTCTATCACCAGTCCTATCCTTACGATTATCGGTCCTATCTCTAGAGTCTCGACTAAGGTTAAGTCCCTCCTTAACCCTTCTGTCGGAAGCAAAACTTTGTAAGATCCTGAGTTTGACACATTCGGAAATTTTTCTGATGAATCATTTAGACGATCATAATCGAGTGGTAGAGTATCGTGACTTACTTCCTATCGTTGTTAATCTTAATATTTGACATTAATTCGTCGGTTTCCTTTTCTTTTATTGTCTAATCAAATCTTTTTATGGTTGTTTACCTTAACTTCTCGTTCCTATTGATTTTCCGTCTAGTCCTCGCTTTATTTAGTCTCTCTCCTTTTGTATAGTATATGATTGCATATATATACCTTAGATCCTTTTACTATGACTGCTTGATAATCGTCCCACTCTTATCTCCACGTCCTCACCTCTTACCCGAACACCTGAACCCCTTCTTCACCCCCCGTACTTGACTCTCTCATCGTAACCGTATATTTGGGGTGGTGCACACTTTATCGCTCCCCTTCGACGACATGTCGTGTCCCTCGAGTCGAGGTACGAGGCACTACTGGATCCCCGGACCTACTGCTCCCACCCTCCCTCCGAGGTCTCCCTCCCCTACACACACATATGTGCACCGACTAAAGTACTACGACGCATCGTCTTCGCTTGTTTGTAACATTTCGTTAACGATGTCAACATTCAGCGAAGTGAGTATAACCATAGGTTGAGAAACGTTGGGATACCTGACATCGGGAGGTCCGAGGAGACAGGTACCTCAAGAGATCAGTTCTTGTAACCTCGTCCAACGGTACGGGAGGAGGTCCCCGAGAAGGGATGGGTCCCTAGTTTAGAGACAGAGGACGAAACGTCCACCTAAGAAATGGTGACTCGGTGACCCCTCGGACATTTCGTTAATACAAGGGTAAAATTTTTTACGACGACGATTCAGCGAAGTCAACACAGGCTGAGACACGCTGGGGTATCTGTCGCCGGGTGGTCCGAGGGGGCAAGGACCCTAAAAGGTCCGTTCTTGTGACCTCACCCAACGGTAAAGGAAGAGGTTACGTACTTTCACTTTTCACTTTCCCTTCAGCGAGTCAGCACAGGTTGATCATCGCTGGGGTACCTGACGTCGGATGGTCCGAGGAGACAGGTACCCTAAAAGGTCCGTTCTCATGACCTCATCGTAATTTTTTGCGATGAGTACTAATTTAAGATCTGTAGGACGAAACTACAATTTGTTTAAAATTAGAAAAATACCATTTTTTTCTCTTTTTATCATTTTGATTCATCCTAATGGTTTTGAACGAACCGAATACCTTTGTCAACATTGTCGTCGTCCATAAATATCTCCCAAAAGATGTACGGTACACAATATGATTTTTAAACATATATAATGAATGCAATAAAGAATATTGTTAGGTGATAGTGTCATAGAAATAAGAGTAAAATGTGTACCTATTTGACTCAGAATCTCACCAATTTAATGGACGGTCACATGTCTGGTACCAGACCTGAGACTTTGGACTTGGACTCGTGTATTGCTCATAATTTAACGAGATACGACAAGTCGATCGAACAGAAGTAATAAAACAACTTTGTGTGGATACACCTTTCGTAATACGTTTATATGTACGAAACAAGGTGGTGCTGGTACCCTTCAATTTAAGTAGAAACTGTCAGAGTGTGAGTATGATTCCTTATTACCGGATAAGTCTCGACGTGTCTTTAGTTACTGGTTCATCTAACCTAAGGGCTTACCGACCGAAAACCGTCGGAACGACAAACTCCACATTTCCAACAAATGACATCCGTTATACTGATTACACTCAGATAAACTTTCTCTCTTCTCTCTCTAATAGACATGTAACACCTAATGTAAGTCAGAAAGAAAAAGGAAAAGTCAAAGACTACCCTCTAAATTTGTGGTCCGAAGTCCTTTTTACCCTGGTTCTTCGAAACTCGTAGGTATGGGTGACGAGTGTGTCCCCATTACTTTGTCAGGAAGTAAGGGTCAGGTTGACTCCATCTCTTCTTTCTTTTTATTCCTCTCCGACATCGAACAAAAAAAAAAAAAAAAGTAAGAAAGTCAGTCACGTTCGTTGACCCACAGTCATAGGTTACATTGTGTGGGGTCGAAAATCAGGGAAATTACGGGAAGTAAAATAAGTAGTGTTAATAAAAAGAGTAAACAACAGAATAAAGAGAAAGAGAATACCATACGTAAAAAGTGTCCCTTTTATGTTATAGTGGGCGTTTTCCCATTTTTGACCAAGGACCTCTCCGTGTGTGTGTGTGTGTGTTTTAGGAGACGCAAATTTCGTTTCTATACGTGTTATGCATTTGTCTGAATGTTATATCGATACCATAATTTGTGTTATGAATTTGTCTCTATGTCCTATAGACATCATAATTTTAACGTGTCACCTCGGTCAATCCTTTTTCTGAAAAAAGAAAAGTTTTATATAAATAAATAAACCGAAGTAACCCAGAATCGACGTCGTCCACCGTGGAAACAACACAGTACATCCTAGAAATCAACACCACACCCAAATCAAGGGACTGGTCCCTAACTTGAACGCAGGGGACGTAACGTTCCGTCTAAGAATTAGTGACCTGATGGTCCCTTCAGGGTTCCCCCCCTTTAAAAAAGATTATTCAAAGGAACCCAGCCCCCATTCGTACTTTTTCGTATCTCTTTCTGATAAGTTCCCCCACTCAAAGTCTTCCCGTCCTTGCTGTCTTAGGAACATCTAACATCGGGGTTTCAGATTTTCACTGAACGTGTCTGATTCCTGTATTATTTGTAAGATTACCGGTTTTCACTTCTCCTTAATTTCTCGGAGAACTACTCCCATTTTCTCCCCTCACTTTTTCGACCGAATTTGAGGTGTGAGTTTTTTGATTCTAGTACCGTAGACCAAGATAGTGAAGTACCGTTTACCTCTTTTGACTTTGTCGCTGTCTAAAATAAAAGAACCCAGGGGTTTCATGACGTCTACCATTGACGTCGGTGATTTAATTCTGTGAATGAGAAACCTTCTTTTAGATACTGTTTGACTCTGTCGTATAATTTTTCGTCTCTGTAGTAAAACGGTTGTTTTCAGGCATATCAGTTTCTATACCAAAAAGGTCACCAGTACACGTCTACACTCTCAATCTGGCATTTCTTCTGACTCACGGTTTCTTAACTACGACACGTCGACCTCTTCCGAGAACTTTCAGATAACCTGTCGTTCCTCTTGTTTGAGTAGTTAACATTTCCTTTAGTTGGGACTTATAAGTGACCTTCCTGACTACGACTTCGACTTTGTGGTCATGAAACCGGTGGACTACGTTTCTCGACGGAAAACCTTTTCTGGGACTATGTCCCTTTCTAACTCCCGTCCTCATCTTCTCCCGTTGTCTCCTATTCTATCAACCTACCGTAGTGATTGAGTTACCTGTACTCAGACTCGTTTGAGGTCCTCTATCACTTCCTGTCCCTTCGGACCGACGTCAGGTCTGTCCCTTCTGACACGACGTCAGGTGCCCAATTTCTTTCAGTCTGTACTGAATCGTTGACTTATCTACAATTACTGTCTAGTCCAAAACAATAAAAAAATTTCCTCCTCCTTTCTCTCACCCCTTTTCTCCTTTAAAAAAGGGAGATCTACTTTGTTCCGTCCACCCCGTTCTCTTATATTTAATAGTTCCACAGTTGAGTCTTCACTTCAATGAAGAGATAAAAAAGTCTTTAGATGAACAGTGGTAATCGATCACAACTGAAAATCTGTAGTGGTACGTTTTATGAATTAATTTTTCTACCAGCGTGTCACAAAGTAAGCCTTGAAACAACAGTAAGAGTACGAAACGGATTACGGGAACGACGACGACGACGACGACGACGACGACGATTCAGCGAAGTCAGCACAGGCTGAGACACGTCGGGGTATCGACCGTCGAGTGGTCCGAAGGGGCAGGGACCCTAAGAGGTCCGTTCTTGTGACCTCACCCAACGGTACAGGAAGAGGTTACGTACTTTCACTTTTCACTTTCACTTCTACGAGGCAGCACGGGACGAGAATCACTGGGGTACCTGACGTCGGGTGATCATAGTAATAATAAAAGGTGTACTCGGGTCTGAACTTAAACCACTCGAGTTTCAGGTCTGACGGTTCGTCGCGACCACTCATCCATATTTCACATACCCTTCCCTCCTGGTCACCGAGGGTCGGTAGTGTGTCATAGATAAGAACCAGTGTCTCTGAGGTACGGGACGGAGGATTGTCTGATTATAACCCAAGGAAAGTCAAGTCCCAACCCTGGTGATCTCTATTAACTCTGACACCCGTAAAGAACACTAAAAAAAGGTAAAGGAGTCAAGTTCTGAAGAAGGATGTCGAAGGAGAGTACTTAATTTTCAGTGTTGGAGTTTCCCAATACGTCTTTGTCTTCTTTACGATGTTAGTACTTGACCACGATTGACTAAAAAAGGAGTTGGGATGCGAAGTTTACGGTTTCCGGTATGTCCCTTTGAAAGTTGTGTTCCTAGAAGTTCCTGTAAGGTAAGATACCAGAACCAAGATATGTCGAGTTTACCGTACTCTAAGGTATGTGACTGAATTGATCTGTCTTTATGAGAAATATTGTATATTACGATTCTACTTTAAAGATGTATAACTAATCTTTCGGAAAACTCATTTCGTTATTATCTCTCTCTATCCTTTATTATTTTTCTCTATCCTTTTCTATATTCATAAACAAAGAAGACTCGCTTCATCGACTTCTTACAAAATTGTTTGTCTGCTTAGTACTTTTATACAGGGGTGTCAAGAAATTGATAAACTTTTACTAGATTTCCATTGGTCTTTACTAATGTGCTCCTATTTACCAAAACCTCGTATACTTTTACCCAAGGTAACCTGTTCTCCTCTAAAAGCTGAAACTATTCAACGATCTTAAGTCTCGTGTGCCTCTTACCAATTGGAAACTCTTCCCAGATGAGAAACTCTTAAAACCTCTTCCTTTTCTACTTTGTCCCTTTATTCTTCTACCTTAAAATCGGTCTCAAAAGTACCACCCACAGAGAACTAGACTGGGTCTTCCTTGAAAGAGTCATCTCCGGTATAAGTTGTAATAAAAAGGTTCATTACGAAGGTACGTTTATTTACCAGGGTACTTCGAGAACTAAGTAAGACAATAGGTAGTACACAAAACACTTTAGTCACTTGAGAACTTTATAACTACCAGTCTCGACCGTCGAAAGAAGGTCAGTTACCTCTAGAATCGGTATGACGACGACGACGATGATTCAGCGAAATCAGCACAGGCTGAGACACGCCGGGGTATCTGCCGTCGGGTGGTCCGAGACGACAGGGACCCTAAGAGGTTCGTTCTTGTGACTTCACCCAACGGTAAAGGAAGAGGTTACGTACTTTCACTTTTCACTTTCACTTCAACGAGTCAGCACAGGCCGGGGTACCTGGCGTCGGGTGGTCCGAGGAGGCAGGAACCCTAAATCGGTATGATCGTGAGGTATTCGACAGGGGACGGGGAAGAGGGGACTGTTCTCCCATTGTCTCCAGTAGTGGAAATTCACCCTTGTCACTCCTCCTTGACTCTTGAAACTTAACCCAGTCTCAAACTTTGTCGGGTGCACCCTTCATATAGACACTTGAGTACACAGGACTTTTTCACAATGACTAAAAGTCATTAATTTCTATTTTCTGTCAATATGTCTCTAAAAAAAAATTTAGATCTCTTAATTTTTTTAGTCTTACATAAAAAACTTCTTTCCCATGTTAAAACCTTGGTGCCCTTCGAGAGAATTGTCTGGAGGTAAATTGGTTTAGAGGTTTAATAGGTTAGAAGAGGGAAGAGAGACATTAAGACCGTCTATGGGTACTCGGAAAATAACATTAATATGTAAAAAAAAGGAAAAGTTCATATCTGATAATTTTGAATGAAAATCCCCCATGTCAACATACTTAAAACTGTATAATGTAACGTACATATCTAATGATACGGTGTTAACCAGATGGTCTTTTAAGGTAACGGGGGGTAAGGTTAAGGTAACAACCGTAAAAATTTCGGTAAGATTCTCTAAACTCCATAATAGGGTAGTACCAAAATTAAAACTAAAGTGATTAGTGATTTCTATAACTTATAGAAAAGTACGCGAGTAAACGGTAGACGTTTTTGAAAAAACTAATTCACAGTCGGTGGTAAAGAAGTTTATGTAAAAGTCGTGGTATGAGTATGGAGAAAGGAAGAACCTGAGGTCACTCGGTTTCAATTTGGAAAACAATTATAAGGTGTACAAGGGTTCCGGTTCAGGAAAAAAGAGAGTTAAGAAAAGGGACAACAAGTCTGACGTATTAACGATAACTAGACAGAAACGCAGGTAACCGAGGTCAAGATAATAGAGGTAAGACGAGAACTCGGGTCGTTCGCTCAGATAAATAAAGTCAACGACATAAGAAGTCAAGATTTTAAGGGAAAACCAAGAAGAAATATAGAAGAGAGAAGAACGTCTCTTGAAAGATAAACTAAGTTTACACAAACACTAGAGAAAAATTTTTGTAAATCATTATCGACGAATTTTCAGAAATGGTCCATTAAGATTGTAGGTACAATGAGTAGAAACCGTAGACGATGTACAAACCTACACTCTCAACCTGATATTTCTTTCGACTCGTGGTTTCTTGACAACGAAAACTTGACACCACAACCTCTTCTGAGAACTCTCAGGGAACCCGACGTTCCTCTAGGTTGGTCAGGTAGGCTTTTCTCTAGTCAGGACCCACAAGGAACCTTCCTGACTACGACTTCGAATTTGAGGTTATGAAACCGGTGGAGTACGCTTCTCAACTGAGTAACCTTTTCTGGGACTACGACTCTCCTCAACCCCCGTCCTCCTCTTCCCCTGCTGTCTCCTACTCTACCGACCTACCGTAGTGACTAAGCTACCTGTACCCAAACCCACTTGAGACCCTCAACCACTACCTGTCCCTCCGGACCACACGACACTAAGTACCCCAGCGTTTCTTAACCTGTGCTGACTCCCTGACTTGACTTGACTTGAGAGAAAAGGGTTTAAGTTTCACTCTAAAAGGACTAAGAAACTATCGTTCAATAAAAACTAACGTATAAACTGGAAAACTTTAAATATTCTAAGACCTAGAACAAATTTAATATACCTCTTACCTCCGACGATAAAAACAAAATCATCCGTTAGTCAGACCAATCCAAGACCAGTGTTAGAGATTGAGTGGAGGTCACCCGATACAAAAATTACGGTCCAGTCAAAGGTATAGAAACTTCACGAGAAACTCGGACAAGGTGCACACGTAAGAGGTCGTCGGTTAGACGCTACACCCGTCCATCGGACAGACAATTTAGAGTTACAACTGAAATCTGTCTAGGCTCATACATGATGAAACCGTACTCGAGTCCTAAGTCCTTATTTAAATACCCCAGTGAAAGGACTCGTCAGGAGAGAAGGTCTATAGGGTCATGAAAGGTCAAAGGACGTGAGGGTAAAACCAAGAGTGTAGACTTTCCACCCCGAGAGAAATTGGTGAGACGACGGTTGAAGATGTTGAAACGGACGAACACCCAGATTCGGAACCCTTCTGGTCTCTTTTTCTACATCATTTAAATCGTTACGAAGTCAGTCACTATAAAGTTTAAGATCCGAAAAAGGAAGTTTAAAACGGTAATAAATGAAAAACCTGTTCATCGGCGAAACACACAAGACAAGTCTCTGTCTTCGCACGAGTAAGAATAGACCTTTGTTTGAGGTATCTAAGACTAATTTGTGCCACATTTGGTTACAGTATACTCCTGTCTTTGTTTTCACCAACTTCAAAAAGTATCAAATAACTTATAAAGACTCCCAGATGTATCTCTACTCAACCATTGTTTGGTTGAATAGTTTAGACATTTGCTATCGTTTTCTGGTTCCCTTTCAGTAACTTTGGATCTACCCAAGACACGAACAAAGTGTTACATATATTCAAGAAAGAGGTGAACTGTTTTTAGTATAGGTCCTTTGGTTTTTACTACGTAGTATTCATACGCATAAGATTTGTCTCTTGAATCTTACTGTCAATCGTCTAGGTAGAAGTTAATTTTCCAGAACCGAGAGATTCTGTCTTGGGAATATGTGACAACTATCCTTACATTTAACGATACCAGTGATACCTTTTCTCACACCTCCAAGAAATCTGTTAATTTTTTATCTACTAGGACGACCTAGGGATACTAGGTCGTCCAGGTGACAAATTATAAATAGATTTCTTTTGTTTTCTAATTAAAATTTTCTACTGACGTAAAGGTGCAAGTGATGTCGTAATAAATGTTATTAGTTCTATACCTTCATGGGTAGTCACCTACTTATCTATTTCTTTGACACCAAAGATGTGTACGTCGTCTAATGATGAGTCGGTACTTTTTTCATCCTTTAGAACGGTAAACATAGTCGCACCTACCTGGGACTCCCGTAACGCGATTCACTTTACAGTCTGGTTCTTTCTATTTGCGGTATATTAGAGAGAATATACTCTTTGTGTATATTGATTCGAGTTTTTACGTTCTCTTGTCTAACCACCAACGGTGTCCCTCCACTACTTCCCACCCTCTTTGTCTTCTTAACGAAAACTCAAACAAAAATCCAAATGTGAAATTTCTCTCTCGCTATTGAACCCGCACCGACGGTGGCGTGTCGTCGTTTCACTTACCTTTCTTTTCTATTTTCTCCGTAATCTTTCCTTCTTAGTCGATCTGACGTTGGGACAGCCACCATCCCTTCATGCACTACCTCTTTAACGGTCGAAACGTCTGACTCACCGACTTATCACACGGGTATTGTTGTAATCCTTTTACTCTCCTCCCTTTATAAACACTCCCGTCTTTCTATTTTTCTTATTCCTGAATAAGAATTTCGTTCTTATTCCATTCCTGAATTTCTAAATATGGACGACTTACCCTACTAATACCTGCGCTTACTTTCATAATTCGTACCTTCTCACTCAGATAGAGGTTAGAGAAGGAGAATGGATCAAACTGTAGAGGACTCTGATCTACCTATCTTTCACTGTAAAAAGTGACATCGAAGTCTTACCTTTCCGTTGTGTGCAAAAAGAGCATCATAATTATCTATTACCTTTTTTACGATCTTTCTCCATGTAGAAGTCTCCCTCTCAAAAGTCGTAAAAAATGTACAAGACAAGACTTTGACTAGTGAAACTCCGAAGAAAAGTTCGGAACCAGTCACGTCGGGAATGACGGTTTGTGTATATGAGTCAGGTAGGTTGACGTCACTGTCTGCACAGATTATTACTGACTGTTGAGGTCGTCTCCTTATTATTTCCCGTACGTCCTGGAACCTCGACCTCAGACACCGTCCCCGTATGAATGGTGGCTGGGGTCGGGGGAGGAGGGATCGGAAAGGAAATGACTTCAGCAACGGAAGAGTCTAAGGGACCATTAATTGTGTCGGTACACTGAATCAAACCTGTCACTCTGTATCTGTAGTAGAGGAAGAACGAAGAAAGATGAACCTTACACATCTTACAAACCCTGACGTCGGTAGCCACGATTCCTTATTTCTTCTTCCTCTTATTTTCTACGGATCAAGGAATCGCGTTCGGAACCTAATGAATGGAGAACCTAAGAATAACGAAATCCATTGGTTAGGGGTCAGTTAAGATTAACCCAAAAACGAAATGTGTACACTCGTGTAAGGGATATTCACGATTTTCAAATTTTTCTTACCTTTTCGATACACACTCTCCCCTCCTTACCTCGTCCTCCTTTTCTTTCAACTTTCCTACGACAGATAAGTCTATCCCTTATCGGAACCCCATGTGAGACTCAGAGATCTTGAGGCGGAGTGAGAATACCTGTTTGGTACCCTCTTACTAGTCTTGTGATACAGCTTTTCGGTGAGAGGTCCCAATGTTATACTCTGGACTGAGACTCCCCGATTGACCGGTCGGAGACCCTAAGATACCCCTTACGGACTGGTCAATTGACAAGACAACTAAAGACTGTCTCACTTGAATTTCTGAAGGAAGGTACTATTTCATCTTCCTACGAACCTAGTTTTGTTACCCACTATTCTCTACCATTCTTGCCTAAACCTTTCTCTCCCATAAATAAACATTAAGTAGTAGTATCATTACTTTAAAAGTCAATCAATTACTATAGTTCAGGTTACCTACAATGTATCATGTGAATCATAAAGGATATCCTCATTTATTCACTCTCAATTATATCTATAGTTCCCTGAAGGGACCACCAGGTCCTTAATTCTGAGACTTGAGGGTTACGTCACCCGTCCCCAAGGTAAGGACCACGAGGTACCAAGGTAGGCACGACTTTGATTTCTAGAGAGTACAGTGTTGTTCCTAGGGTACACAGTGTTGATTCCTGGTCACGTCGGTTTATTTTAGTTAGTCACAACCTTCCGTTCAGACACTAGGGAAGATTTAACTTAATACGTGAGTAAGAACCGTAAGGGGATAGAGTCTCGGTATGGGTGTGTCAAGGAGACTCTTGAGGGTAGAAGGAGAGTGGATTGGTACAGGGAGGAACGGAAATTTTGAGTGAGACAATGTTGTCTAAAAGAGAAAGAGTAGGGGTACGTCGAAGTCAGTGGGGTGGTTGGTGTCAGTGTATTACAATTGAAGGATGTCACAGTGATTGATGATACGAATTAACACTTAAAGTCGTAAAATCTATTTTGTTTTCAGAAATGAACATAAGAGAAATACCTAACTTTCAACGGGTCTTCTCTACCTGCAATTTTCGTCTAAAATAACTTCATATTAACTAAATGTTATACCACAATCAAGGACCCGAAAGGTCTACCGTAATCACTAATTCTTGGGAGGACGATTACGTCCTCTGAATTCTCTGGACCCAAACTAGGGACCCAATTCTTCTAGGGGTCCTCCTCCCGTACCGTTGGGTGAAGTCTTAAGAACGGACCTCTTAAGGTATTTGTCTCCTCGGACCACCTAATGTCAGGTATGACAACGTTTCAGCCTGTGTTGATTTCGCTAAATCGTGCGTGTGTACGTCCAATCAAAGATGGCATCTCGTTTTACTAACAAAATATATATATATATATAGTCTCTTCCGTCACCGTGGGGTGAGATCATAAGAACGGACCTTTTAGGGTACCTGCCTCCTCGGACCATCCGACGTAAGGTACTCCAGCGATTGTAAGTCTGTGCTGACTCGCTGGAGTGAAAGTGAAGAGTGAAAGTATGCAACCTCTTCCTTTACCGTTGGGTGAGGTCACAAGAACGGACCTCTTAGGGTCCCTGCCCCCTCGGACCACCCGACGGCAGATATCCCAGTGTGTCTCAGCCTGTGCTGACTTCGTTGAATCGTCGTCGTCATATATATATATATATATTATATATATATATAGAGGTCCGAAGGAACCACCGAGTCTACCATTTCTTAGACGGACGTTACGTCCTCTGGACCAAAGTTAGGGACCCTTCTAGGGGACCTCATACCGTACCGTTAGGTGAAGTCATAAGAAAGGACCTCTTAGGGGTACCTGTCTCCTCGGACCGTCCGAATGTCAGGTACCCCAGTGTTTCTCAGTCTGTGTTGATTCTCTGATTCGTATCGTGTGTCGTGTGTGTATATGGGTGAGAAAGAATCCAAGAAAAGGGTATATCCAGTAATGTCTCACGAATCTTCTCAAGAGACACGATATGTCATTCAGGAATAATAGATAAAAAGTTATATCATCACACATATACAGTTAGGGTTAGAGGATTAATTAGGGGGGGTTGAAAGGAGGGATCATTGGTGTTCAAACAAAAGATATAAACACTGAGTAAAGGCAAGACATTTATTCACGAAAACATGGTAAAAAAAGAATTTCTAAGGTGTATATTCATTATGGTGTACTATAAACGGGAAAGACCCCCTATATGTAAAAAATAAAGGTAATATAAAGGAGTATGAGGAGGAAACCTTTGACATCGATAAAAAGTGAGCCATTTGTAGTAATCTGACTGAGTACGACCCTGTCCTAAGAACGTAAAAGTAAATTGTTCTTTATATTTGTCAGTCGGTCTAGATCAAGAGATAAGTGATTTATTTCCTTCCTCTTACTAGTAGGCACGTCGCATAGAGATTTATTTTTGTTTTATAAATTGTAGTCTGAACCACTCACTTTCAGTGAGTCATCACAGACTGAGAACCGTTGGGGTACCGATATGTCAGGTACCTTAAGAGGTCCGGTCTTATGACCTCACCCATTCGGCAAGGGAAGAGGTCACTTAGAAGGGTTGGGTCTCTAGTTTGGGTCCAGAGGACGTAACGTCCGCCTAAGAAATGGTCAACTTGATAGTCCTTTCGGGCCCTTGAGAAACATTTAAACCTGACATTGAGACTAAAGAAATCTTTGGGGGATTTCTGTAAATTGAAGACCCAAACGCAAGAACGAAATAAAATATTCCATACTCGGTAAGACACCTGATAAATTATATATGTTTCGGTAGAGATTCATGGGACCCATTCCTTTCAATCTTGTACCTTTTAATCTTCGGAGAAGACTTTCCCTCTTTAGGGTAATCCTCGTTAACACATTCATTTAAAGATTTCTATCCGAGGTAGAGACACCAATATTCAAGAATTTTGTAATGTCTTTCATTTTTAGTCGAAAGTACCTCGAGTTTTACCAAACTCCGGTAACTCGGGTTGAAGGATTACATTGTCTGTTCCCTTGAAGTTATATCTCCTCAAAACGAAAGGAAACGAGTTTTACTCAAATGTCCAGTACGTCTCTCGAAGAGAAAGTATGACATAAACTCGTTTACGACTTCTTTAACAAGGACCATTGTGACCCAATACATATCTCTCTAGAAATATGTTGCTC
Organism: Capra ibex; assembly: GCA_006410555.1. Taxonomy (NCBI): domain Eukaryota; kingdom Metazoa; phylum Chordata; class Mammalia; order Artiodactyla; family Bovidae; genus Capra; species Capra ibex. Next base: position 24,310,799 of record SJYO01000647.1, read on the forward strand.
TTGAAAGATATCTTGTGTTCTACCTGTCTGAATGTAGTCTAAGTCTAGGAGGAACACGATTTGAGTTCATATCAAATCATGGTCATTGTTATTCTTAAAAGTCGTCCGACGGTGGTACACCTTCACTTTTCTTCTGGTTGGAACACGTTTCGATTAATCTGAGTTGAAAGTTGACGTTTCTTTACCATATAATAACTGTCTCCTTCTACAACTCAAGACCCCCCTTTTTTAGTCGTCACCCCTTATCATTTACGAGAAACGGATCTCTCACCAAAATAAAATGAGACCCATTACCCAATGAAACTAATGAAAAACAGACACAGTTCCTCGTTTATCTTCCTTCTTATGTATGAGGTCAGGAACAAGATGATAACGAATAGATACATTAGAGTAACTAGACAAGTTGCAGACGGGTGGGAGTGGTGTGTGTGTGTGTGTGTGTGTGTGTGTGTGTGTGTGTGAAGAAAGGAAGTTTATTGAGAATTCGGACTTTGTAATTACGATTTGACTCCCATTTTTGGTTATTTTTACCAATTCACATATATATACATATATATATATAAATGTAATTGTTAGTTGAGTCACCTCCTTCGTTAAATTATTACTATCCATACGTTTGTAAAATGAAAGTTACAAAAATGATAATTACATTAAAATGAGTATAATTATAATATTACGTAAACTAAGGAACTCGTGTTCACTTCAATATAATGTCCCTCAGTCCGGTATTTATATTACCATCTTCCTACTATAGTGTTCTCGTTTCCCGATACCTTTCAAGTCTCAGCTAAATACACGTATTTATTACCTCGTCACAAATCGATGGTCGTGGTCGACGGTCATAGAGTCAAGGAATAACTCTGTACAGAATCCCCGAAGGGACCACCGAGTGACCATTTCTTAGGTGGACGGTTACATCCTCTGTGTCCAAGTTAGTACGGCACCTCGTTGGTTCAAGTAAGCGGTGTTGATGACTCGAACACGAGATCTCGAGCCCTCGGCGTTGAGGACTACGGGAACGCGGGACCTAGGATACGAGGGGTTCGCTCCGGTGGCGTCACTCTCTGAGTTCGGGGTATCGATCTCTCATCGGGGGCGAACGGGTTGATCTCGGGTACGTCGCTACTTCTGGGTCCTGTCGGTTTTTATTTGATTTTTTTTTTTTTTTTCATAGACAAACGTTATTTCGACCTGTCAACTTCTGAGATTCTATCGGGAGTCGTTTTCGAAAGTATACTATCTTTTGTGAATGTCTTTGTACTTGACAAGAAAAGAAATAAAAAGTACGTAAAAAAACCAATAAATTTAAAAATAGTCTCATATCGACGAAATGTTATAACACAATCAAAGACGACATGTCGTTTCTCTTAATCAATATGTATTTGTACATAGAGGAGAAAAAAAACATAAAGGAAGGGTAAATCCAGTGAGATCTCGTGACTATCTCGAGAGACGATATGTCATCCCAGATAAAATACGTATCATCACATGAATAGCCTCTTCCGTTACCGTGGGTGAGGTCACGAGAACGGACCTTTTAGGATGCCTGCCTTCTCGGACCATCCGACGTCAGGTACCCCAGCGATTCTCATCCTGTGCTGACTCACTGAAGTGAAAGTGAAAAGTGAAAGTACGTAACCTCTTCCTTTACCGTTGGGTGAGGTCACAAGAACGGACCTCTTAGAGTCCCTGCCTCCTCAAACCACCCGACGGCAGATACCCCAGCGTGTCTCAGCCTGTGCTGACTTCGTTGAATCGTCGTCGTCGTCGTCACATGTATACAGTTAGGGTTAGAGGGTCAAGTAGGGTGGAGGTGAAGGAGTATACTTGAAGAGAAATTTCAAAGGACTACCAAGTCTCAAGAACCGTTTATACAGTTTAAGAAGGGTGTCTCTCTCCAATAAAGAGGAGGTCCTCCCATTCGGACTCCCGGTTACGTTACTCTAGGGACAAACCAAGTTCTATTAAAGGTCTCCAACTCTATTTAAGTCACCCACACTTGTATAAATACGACATAAGGTAAGGTGCCTCTACTGAGTCTTAAGTCTTCCAACCACGAAGTCGGTGGGTGTCGACAAAAGACCCGTTAAGGTTTATAAAATTAGGACTACGGTGATAATTAATTCGTAAACTAGGTTATGGACCTTGAGTATGAAGAAGGATTGACGGGTGGTTGATGTCTCGGTCACTTCAAACCTCTTCCTCGTCCAGTTCTTAGACCGGACGAACGAGAAATTCGTCTCTCATTGTTGATCTCTAGAGAAGTTCTTTTAATCTCTATGGTTCCCTTGTAAAGTACGTTTCTAAAGACAGGAGCTATTTCCTGTCTTTACCAGACCTGAATTGTCTTCGTCTTCTATAATTCTTCTCCACCGTTCTTATGTGCCTTCTTGACATGTTTTTTCTAGAAATGCTGGGTCTATGAGTACTACTACACTAGTGATTAGATCTCGGTCTGTAGAACCTTTCACTTCAGTTCACCTGGGATCTTTCGTAGTGATACTTGTTTCGATCACCTCCACTACCTTAAGGTCAACTCGGCAAAGTTTAGGACTTTCTACTACGACACTTTCACGACGTGAGTTATACGGTTGTTTAACCTTTTGAGTCGTCACCGGTGTCCTGACCTTTTCCAGTCAAAAGTAAGGCTAAGGTTTCTTTCCGTTACGTTTTCTTACGAGTTTGATGGTGTGTTAACGTGAGTATAGTGTACGATCATTTCATTACGAGTTTTAAGAGGTTCGGACCGAAGTCGTTATGCACTTGCACTTGAGGGACTACAAGTTCGACCAAAATCTTTTCCGTCTCCTTGGTCTCTAATTTGACGGTTGTAGACGACCTAGTACCTTTTTCGTTCTCTCAAGGTCTTTTTGTAGATAAAGACAAAATAACTGATACGGTTTCGGAAACTGACACACCTAGTGTTATTTGACACCTTTTAAGACTTTCACTACCCTTATGGTCTGGTGGACTGGACGGAGAATTCTTTAGACATACGTCCAGTCCTTCGTTACCAATCTTGACCTGTACCTTGTTGTCTGACCAAGGTTTATCCTTTTCCTCATGGAGTTCCGACATATAACAGTGGGACGAATAAATTGAAGATACGTCTCATATAGTACTCTTCGCGACCTGACCTTCTTTGTGTTCGACCTTAGTTCTAACGACCCTCTTTATAGTTATTGGAGTCTATACGTCTACTGTGGTAGGAATACCGTCTTTCACTTCTCCTTGATTTTTCGGAGAACTACTCTCACTTTCTCCTCTCACTTTTTCAACCGAATTTCGAGNTGAAGTACCCTTTATCTACCCCTTTGTCACCTTTGTCACAGTCTGAAATAAAACCCCCCGAGGTTTTAGTGACGTCTACCACTGACGTCGGTACTTTAATTTTCTGCGAATGAGGAACCTTCTTTTCAATACTGGTTGGATCTATCATATAAGTTTTCGTCTCTGTAATGAAACGACTGATTCCAGGCAGATCAGTTCCGATACCAAAAAGGACACCAGTACATACCTACACTCTCAACCTGACACTTCTTCCGACTCGCGGCTTCAAAACTACGAAAACGTGACACCACAACCTCTTCTGAGAACTAAGGGAACCTGACGTTCCTCTAAGTTGGTCAGGTAAGACTTCCTCTAGTCGGGACCCTAAAGAAATCTTCCTTACTACGATTTCGACTTTGAGATCATGAAACCGGTGGAGTACACTTCTAAACTGAGTAACCTTTTCTGAGACTACGACCCTCGCTAACCCCCGTCCTCCTCTTCCCCTGCTGGCTCCTACTCTACTGACCTACCGTAGTGTCTGAACTACCTGTACTCAGACTCACTTAAGGCCCTCAACCACTACTTGTCCCTCCGGACCACACGACGCTAAGTACCGCAGCGTTTCTCAACCTGTACTGACTCGCTGACTTTACTTGACTTGACTTGACTTGTATGTTTTGTGTTTCCTCTTTCTCCTTCCGACCTCCGACCTCTAGGACAAACAAAAGAGTCGTACGACTATTTTGTAAACGGTTCTAGATTTCGTCCTCTATAACTTCAACTTAAAGAGACATCTTTCAAATCTCGGTTTAAGTCGATTGTTTTATATTTAAAAACCGTAGTAACGACTTGTATAGTATCTTAGATTATTTACACACAACCGAATAATAACTGAAAAACAAAGTAAAACGACGGAAAGTAGTTAAACAATAATTAAACCCTGTATTATTGATTAACATATTAGTAAACCTGATAAAGAACCCTCTTTACTCCTTTCTTTCGGGTTCAACAGGTCAATATCTTTTAGTCTTATTTAATTTAAACGAAAATTGAACAAGACGGGACAAAAAGAGGCCGACATCAAGACCCTTCCCTTTCAGTTGCAGTAGACTAACATGTACTACCCCTAAACTATACGACCAATTACTAATAGGTATCCACTCCTCCAAAACGGTCCGAACAAGTCTGGGTTTCGTAAAGACCTGTTCGTCGTCCTTATCGGTCTCGGTTTCTCGGACTATTAACCCCCTTTAAGAAGAAGAAATTAACCAACATTCCATATTATCATGAATCACATCTTTTCTGTAAATTTTCCACTTAACGGTGATACATGGATAGGGAAACAAATAAAGGAAACGTCCTTTGTAGTGACCAAGATTCGAAATCTCTCCCCTCCTTTCGGTTACACCCCTATGGAGATCGATTTGGTCTTTATACACCAAGACCTTCAAAAAGGGGATGAATTGATAATAAAAAAAAATTACAATAGAGGAGGGATACTGAACAACTTTATCATTAGAAAACATTCCTTTGAAGTCTAAATCTTTTGTGTCAAGTCATAAAGGATAAAATCGACTTTCCGTCTCAAAAAATTTACTAAAAGTAAAGAAAGAAATCTTTAAAAAGGAAATCTTAAAAATTTAATAAATTTTAAAAACTGACGTGACGTGTCTTACACCCTACCATCAAGGGGTCGGTACCTAACTTGGACACGGGGATGTCGCCTTCGTACTTAAGGATTGACGATTTCACGGTCTCGTCAGGGGACCTTAAAAATATTTTAGTTTGGCAAAACGATTTCGAGGTCGGTGTTTCAAGATTTGTTAATTTACACAAAATATCCAAAAAAAAAAAAAAAGGTGTTTTGGATTCTTGCTAAACTCCAAATTTTTATTTTACGGAACCCTGAAGGGACCACCCACTCACTAATTCTAAGGTGCTAAGGTTACGTCCTCTGTCTCAAAACTACGGACGAACCCCTTGATCCTAGGGTGTACGACGTACCGAGTCAGTTTATTTATTTAATTAAGTCAAGTCAAGTCAACGAGTTAGCACAGGCTGAGAAACGCTGGGGTACTTAGCGTCGTGTGGTCCGGAGGGACAGGTAGTGGTTAAGGACCTCAAGTGAGTTTGAGTGAAGGTAGTCAGCCACTACGGTAGGTCGGTAGAGTAGGAGACAGCAGGGGAAAAGGAGGACGGGGGTTAGGGAGGGTCGTAATCTCAGAAAAGGTTACTCAGTTAAGAAACGTACTCCACCGGCTTCATGACCTCAAAAGTCAGCCACTACGGTAGGTCGGTAGAGTAGGAGACAGCAGGGGAAAAGGAGGACGGGGGTTAGGGAGGGTCGTAATCTCAGAAAAGGTTACTCAGTTAAGAAACGTACTCCACCGGCTTCATGACCTCAAAATTTAATTTAAATATAATTTTGATGTGTTGAGAATCTTCTTTTGTCTCTTTCCCTTAAGAGACCACCAAGTCTCCCGAAAGTGACCCCTGTACCCAAGTTAAGGACCAGTCCCTCGATTTTATTCTAGGGTGTACTATACGTCACACCGGTTTTTTTCCCTTTCCTTTGTATGTCCTTTTCCAAAGACTGAAATCTAAACTGCTACTCAAGAACCTATACTGTGGTTTTCTTGTCCCTTGTTTTCTTTTTATCCATTTACTCTGAAATATTCTTACTTTTAATAGTTCTCTCACTTTTCTGTTGAGTCTCTTACCCTTTCTTATAAATATTTGGTATATAGACTATTCCCCGATTATAGGTCTTATACATTTCTTAAGTGAGGGTTGGTGAGTTATTATTTCTATGTCTAATGGACTGATTTTTTACTCGTTTCTCAAACTTAAATGTAAAGAAGTTTCCTAACTTAAATGTAAAGAAGTTTCTACCATGTGTTTACCGATTATTAGTGTTCTTTTTCACGAGTTCTAGTGAATAATAATCTCTTTACGTTTAGCTTGTGTGTTAAGCTATGGTGGGGGACAGGCAATCCTACCGATAATGTTCGTTACTGTTATTGTTGTCTTTTATCGTGCACAACTGGTCCTCCATCTTTTTAACCTGGGAACACATATCGACAACTCTTACATTTTACCACGTTAGTGACACCTTTTGTCATACCATAAAGGAGTTTTTTAAATTTGTGTCTTAATGGAATACTAGGTCATCCGTATATGGGTTTTCTTAACTATCGTCTCCGACCTTGTCTATGGACATGTACTTGTAAGTATTGTCGTAAAAAGTGTTATCGACTTTCCATCTTTATTTACAGATAGTCACCTGTGTACCTATTTGTTTTGTACCAGATGGGTATGTTACTCTATAGGAAGACAAAATTTTTCCCTACTTTAAGACTATGTACGATGTTGTACCTACTTGAGACTTCTGTAAGACAATTCACTTTATTCGGTCTATGCTTTCTTGTGTATAACATATTAAGTTGAATATGTTCCTTGGATCTTGTTAGTTTAAATATCTCTTCTTTCATCTTATCACAAATAGTTCCTGACCCTTCATACCCCTACCACCTTCTCCCTCCTCCGTTACCCCTCAACAACTACCCATATCTCAAAAGTCAAACTCTACTATTTATTCTTAAGACCTCCACCCGCCGCGATTACCAACGTGTTACTACATTACGGCGACTTGACGTGTGAAATTTCACCCACTTCACCATTTAAAACACAATACATTTAAATTGGTGTTACAATTCTAGGTAAACAAATGTATGAGAATTAAACCTAAAGGGATCTTTGTCTGTTCCTAAATTCTCCTACACCAAATACACCCTAGGGCTTATTGTGACGACTCATCCCTTCTCTTCGTTCCCTCTCTTTCGTGGTTCTATTGCACTTAGTAATTTGGTCAGTGGTGAGACTTGTTGGCTCTAAAATAGGTGCGACCCTTGGGACCCTAGGTCGTCTCTTGTCTGAGGTCTCGATTGAGAGACGTCTACTTCCTTTACCTTATAACGAGGTGATCAGGGGTGGTTAGTAAAAAAACTTTGATTGTAGTGGTCAAAAGTGAACGTAGGAAAAAGACAAGGTCGTAAGTTAAATTCTGGGGTATAACGTAAATCAGTAGTACAGAGGAATTAGAGAAGAATGGACACTGTCAAGGAATCAGAAAGGAACGAAAAGTATTGGAACTTTATAAACTTCTCATGAACATTCAATAAAACATCACACGAACGAGTCAGCGAGTCAATACAGACTAAGAAACACTGGAGTACCTGACATTGGGCGGTCCGAGGACATAGACACCCTAAGAGGTCCGTTCTTAGGACCTCACCCAACGGTAAAGGAGGAGGTACCCTAGAAGCACTGGGTCCCTAACTTGGACACAGAGGACGTAACATTCACCTAAGAAATGGCGACTTGATGGACCCTTCGGGACAAAACATCTGACAGGGAGTCAAACGTAAAGAGACCACAAAAGAGTCCAATCTGACCCTAGTACCGAAAACCTCTTCTCCACTTCACAGGGAGTGTAGTATGGTGTAGTACAGGGTAGCGTCCCACGTACTGTCGCTGTGTCGTTGTGACCACTACAATTGGGGTCAATGAACCAGGTCCACGATAGACGTCCAAAGAGGTTGTGCCATTCAAGGGAAAAGGGGAAGGATATGACAAACCTCTTCCGTTACCGTTGGGTGAGGTCATGAGAACGGTCCTTCCAGGGTACCTACCTCCTCGGACCATCCGAAGTCAGGTGCCCTAGCGATCCTCGATCTGTACTGAAGTGAAAGTGAAAAGTGAAAGTACGTATCCTCTTCCTTTACCGTTGGGTGAGGTCACAAGAACGGACCTCTTAGGGTCCCTGCCCTCTCGGGTCACCCGACGGCAGATACCCCATCGTGTCTCAGCCTGTGCTGACTTCGCTGAATCGTCGTCATCGTCGTCGTATGACAAACCTTCAAGAAAAATACCTAAAAAACCTTCAACTCGGTGCTTCTGGAATTCATCTCCCTTAATTCAAGATGGAGGATCTCTCCCCTCACAGATGTATACAAGAAACCTTAAGGGTAATCGGTGAAAAATTCCTGGTGATGTGGTTCTACAGGTTCAGGAAACTCGGTCCACGTTGTCTTTCCTGGGGTCACAGGTCTCTTTCAGTGACCCGTCTCCGTAGGACTACGGCCGTCGTTTGATCTACTGTAATAAATTTTAACTTTCCCTAAAGAACTAATCCGTCTAGGACTTTTCTTGATCTCCTGAATGGCCTACACTTCGTGTGTAGTCCCTAGTATAATGAGAAAAGGACGCTGTCTAAAACCTGACAGAAGAGACGTCGTAGGAGTCCAAACCAAGTTCAGAAGTGAAGGGTTAGAAGAGGAGCGGGACTCAAGATCATTCTTTTTTGCGTGTTGTCGGAAGAAAAGACTTCTTCCTTTTGAACCTGGTCCTTTTTTTCTTAGACAAAAGAAGTTTATATGTGGTTATAGAACATTATTAGATATTACCCTATATTAGACGTTTTTAAGACTTAGTGATACGACATATGGACTTTGACTGTTTTATAACATTTAGTCGACATGAAGTTAATTTTTTTTCAAAAGAAGACTTACATTAATTTAGAAAAAATTTTCTTACTAAATAAACCGACATGGCCCCATAATCAGTGTCGTACACCCTACATCAAGGGACTGGTCCCTAACTTGGGATAGGGAAACATGACCCTAGTATCTCCGAATCGGTGATCTGGTGGTCCCTTCAGGTTTACATTGATTTAGAAGAAATCGATAAAAACATAAGAGTTTGACGACATACAGAGACGTCGAAAAGGACATTCATGACTTATTTACTTCCTCCACCCCTCCTTACCCTCAGTTTCTACTACCTGTTTAAAGAACCTCCTGCTTTTCCTTCGATTTGTTTGCCGTCTTGTCACTCTTGGTGGTTTCCAACTAAAGTGAATGGAAAGTCACTTACGGTCTATGTTGAGAGAAACCCTCTGATAACACCTTAACAAACTTTGATACGTTTAAGAGGCCTCTTCCATTACCGTTGGGTCAGGTCATGAGAACGGACCTTTTAGGGTACCTGTCTCCTCGGACCATCCGACGTCAGGTGCCCAACCGATTCTCAGCCTGAGCTGACTCACTGAAGGGAAAGTGAAAAGTGAAAGTACGTAGCCTCTTCCTTTACCGTCGGGTGAGGTCAAAAGAACGGACCTCTTAGGGTCCCTGCCCCTCGGACCACCCGACGGGAGAGACCCCAGGGTGTCTCAGCCTGTGCTGACTTCGCTGAATCGTCGTCGTCGTACGTTTAAGAGAAACAAACCACAAAACTGGGGAAAGGACGAAGGACAATATTAATTTGTCATTTTGGTTTGGATTGGTTTGTTTTTCAAGAACCTTTTAGAATTGTTCCAAGACACCAAAGTTCCGTCAGTACCCCAGTGTTCCTAAAAAGACTACGCACCCCCGTGGCCCACCCGACTAAAGGGCTTTGTAGTGACTTTTACTTCGACTACCGGGGTGGGACTACTCTACCCTTTTACTTCTCAGGTGGTTTGAAAGACAGAAACTGGAGGTGATGTTGAACGAAGAGACCGAACCTCGACTTCTTTGGGGGAGATGGACCCACTCACACTTCTGATTTGTGAGAAAACCGTATTGATTCAACTTACTTTCGTAAGGGGTATCTTTATAAAAATCTACACTACCAATACAAGACTTCAAGACGTCGTTTTAATTTCGAATTTATCCAAAACACCTAAATTTTGTATTACTGAATGGTAAAGAGTGAAAACCCTGGTTTGGGTTAAAGTACAGTCCTTTAAGGAGTTGACCTTCTAACTCACTCTTTTTTTTTTTTCAATTGTAAGTCGCTAAACCCTTTAAAAAGTGAACGGACGGACCGAATATAAAAAACTAAATATGTTGATATCCAAATATGTTCGGGAAAGACTCTATTGTTATAAACTGAATTTTCATAGGATATGCTGATCCTGGAGGACATATCGTGTCTCTTGAGATGAGTCATAAGACATTATCAGATATACCCTTTTCCTAGACTTTTTTTTTTTTTTTTTCTCTATGGACATATATATATATATTCACGTAGTGAAACGACATGTGGACTCCGATTGTGTTGCAATCATTTGGTTGATACGGAGTCATATTTTATTTTTTATTTATTTTTTTCACATGTGATACTCCATACTTCGTTATTTATCTGTACCTCCTTTGCATTTACGTTTAATGAATCCGTTTTCTTTGGTTAGACTTTTCCGGTGTTTGACGTACTAAGGTTGATATACTTCTAGGCCTTTTCCATTTTGCTACCCAGTGTCATTTTTATAACCACCGGTCCCCAATCTCCCCTACCGCCCTACTTCTTAAAACTTCCGTCGTTTTTGTGGGACAAACTATGAAATTTCCACTCATCGACTGTAATATGTAAACAGGTTTGGGTATCTTATATTCTGGGGTTCTCACTTGGGATTGCATTTCAATACTGAACCCCACTATTACTGTGCCGTCACATCCAAGTAGCCAACATTTCTTCCATGGTAGGACCCCGCCCTACTCCTCCTTCCGACTATTACCTCTTCCCTACATTCACACCGAGTGTCCCATATACCCTTTGGAAACACGGAAGGCGAGTTTTAGCGACACTTGGATTTTTAGGACGTTTTTTCTTTATTTCAAATAATAATAATAAAAATCATTTGACACACAAATCGATACCGCATAAATGTCCCCGAAAAGACAGAGTCTTCTCGTCCTAACAGAACCCACCTACAACGGTGGAACACCGGTTATACCCCTTGACAGTTTTCCTTCTGAAAGATCTTAGGGAATATTCTTTACCTCATCGGGAAGTATCAGTTGTTCTCAGGTTTTACGCCATGAACCCCCGATAGAGTTTTTACTGTCTTACTATAGTCAAGTAAAGGTTCCGTTTAGTAAGTTATAGTGTCATTAGGATCAGACACGGGGTTGGTGATTGCGACTTCTTCGACTTCAACTTACCAAGATACTTCTGGATTTCTAGAAAATCTTGATTGTCGTTTTTTTTTTTTTTTTTCTATAAGAAACGTAGTATCCCCTGACCTTACGTTTTCATCCTTCAGTTCTCTGTAGGTTTTATTGTCCGTTCAAACTGAAACGTCATGTTTGACTTCGTTCTGGTTCCGATTATCTCAAAACAGTTCTCTTGTGTGACCAGTGTTGTACTTTCTACTGCGAGGAGCACTTGTGGTGGTCTACGAGTTATGGTTTTAGTCTGACTAATACAAGAAACGTCTGTTTCCACCTCTTCGAGATATGTTATTCGTTCTTGTTCTGGACCTCAACTGACACCGAGTCTAGTAGTAAAGGAACGACGTTTTAAGTCCGAATTTCTTCCGGACCCTTTAGTCATCCGGTAAGTCCATACTAGATTTAGTTTAGGGACTACTAATATGTCACCTCCACTACTTATCTAGACCATCTACCTCGTGGACTTCTTGACACCTGTCTCCAACCATTGTAACATGTTCTCCGTCACTGGTTTTGTTGACGTCTCTTTTTCTTTACGTTCCTCCGTTTTACCAACAGACTCCTCCGAAATATTATCGGCTCCTTTTTTCTTTTCACTTTCCGTTACTTCTTTCCCTTTCTATGTGGGTTGTCTTACATCTCGAGGTCTCTTATCGTTCCTCTCTATTCTTCCGGAAGAAGTTATTTGTTCCGTTTCTTTCTCTCCTTTTGACTTCTTACCCTTTTTGATCTCTAGAGAAGTTCTTTTAATCTCTGTAGTTCCCTTGTAAAGTACGTTCCTGCCCGTACTACTTCCTGTCTTTACCATTTTGGATTGTCTTCGTCTTCTCTAATTCTTCCCCAGCGTTCTTATGTGACTTCTTGATATGTTCTTTCTAGAATTACTGGGTCTATTGGTACTATCACACCAACGAGTGGATCTCGGTCTGTAGGACCTCACACTTCAGTTTTCCCGGAATCCTTCGTAATGAACGTTGTTTCCATCACCTCCACTGTCTTAAAGTCCACTCGATAAACTTTAAGATTTTCCACTACGACAATTTTACGACGTGAGTTATACGGTCGTTTAAACCTTTTGTCGTCACCGGTGTCCTGAACCAGTCAAAAGTAAGATTAGGGTTTCTTCCCGTTACGGTTTCTTACAGGTTTAATGACATTTTAACGTGAGTGAAGTGTACGATCATTCCAATACGAGTTTTAGGAAGTTCGATACGAAGTTGCCATGTACTTGACTCTTGAAGGTGTACATGTTTGACCTAAATCTTTTCCGTCTCCTTGGTCTCTAGTTTAACGGTTATAAACAACCCAGTACCTCTTTCGTTCTCTCAAGGTCTTTTTGTAGATGAAGACGTAGTGACTGATACGACTTCGGAAACTAACATATCTAGTGTCGTTTGACCTTTTAAGAATTTCTCTACCCTTATAATCTGGTAGAATGGACGGAGGACTCTTTGGACACACGTCCAGTTCTCCGTTGTCTTTGTCTGTACCTCACTACTTGACCAAGGTTTACCCCTTTCCTCATGCAGTCCCGACATATAACAGTGGGACGAATAAATTCAATATACGTCTCATGTAGTACTCTTTACGGTAATCTTCGATATTAGTTCTAACGGTCCTTTTTATAGTTGTTAGAGTCTATACGTCCACTGTGGTGGGAATACCGTCTTTCACTTCTCCTTGATTTCTCGGAGAACTACTCCCACTTTCTCCTCTCTCTTTTTCGACCGAACTTCGTGTTATAAATTTTTTGTTTCTGGTACCGTAGACTAGGGTAATGAAGCACCGTTTATTTTCCCCTTTTACACCCTCGTCACTGTCTAAAATAAACCCCCCCGAGGTTTCAGTGACGTCCACCACTGATGTCAGTATATTTTTTACAAACGAGGAACCTTCCTTTCAATACTGTTTTGATGAAGAGTCATACACGAGTCGGTGAGTCAGTACAGGTTCAAGGACGCTGGGGTACCTGACATCGGAAGGTCCGAAGAAGACAGGTACCCTAAAAAGTTCGTTCTTATGACCTTGTCCGAAGGTAAAGGAGGAGGTCCCCTAGAAGGACTAGGTCACTAGCTTGGACTCAGAGACCGCAGAGGACGTATCCGTCCACCTAAGAAATAGTAACTCGGTGGACTTTCGGGACTGTCTGGATTTGTCACATAATTTTTCGTTTCTGTAGTAAAACGGTTGTTTCCAGGTATATTAGTTTCGATACCAAAAAGGTCATCAGTACATGTCTACTCTCTCAACCAGGTATATCTTCCGACTCACGGCTTCTTAACTACGAAAGTTTGACATAACAACCTCTTCTGAGTTCTCAGGGGACCTGCCGTTCCTCTAGTTTGGTCAGTTATGATTTCCCTTAGTTGGGACTTATAAGTGACTTTCCTGACTACGTCTTCGACTTCAAGGTTATGAAACCGATGGACAAAACTTCTCGACTGAGTAACCTTTTCTGATACTACGACCCTTTCTAACTTCCCTTTTCCTCATTTCCCGTCGTCTCCTACTCTACCTATCTTCCTATCTACCTATCTACCGTCCTATCTTCGTGACGGGGTTACCTGTACTTTAACTCGTTTGAGGTCCTCTATCATCTCCTGTCTCCTTGGACCTCACGACATTAGGGACCTCAGCGTTTCTCAGTCTGTACTGAATCGCTGATTTGCTGTTGTCTCTCTCTGTACCACTTGAATTTGATCCGAAAGAAAGTCTATAAGAGATGAGTCGAGTCCTCTAGGATGGTTTCACGGAATGGATATCTTATTTACGACCCATGAGTGTCTATGTCTCGTCTCTAACGACGAATGGTCTCACTCCCTACTCTCCACCCGGTTTACCTACACTTCCCCCAGTTTTCCCTGTTTTAAAGTCCATGTTTTGTCTCCAGTACCCTTACATTACGTGTCGTACCACTGACACCAATTATTGTGACATATCGTATAAACTTTCAACCATTCTCTCATCTAGAATCTTCAAGAGTAATTTCTTTATTACAAAAATATTCGATACGTACGACTACCTACAATTGATCTGAATAGCACCACTAGTGAAACGTTATGTGTATTTATTCCTTAGTAGTACGACAGATGAACCTCAATCATATTACAAGGTACAGTTAATATAGAGTCAATTTTCATGAGTTATTTTTGGTCTCGAAACAAAAGTAGTCATACAGGGTAGGGTGATGTTTCCTTTAATTTTCACTACTTAAAGATAAATGTTTTAATAGAACACAATCAGTGAGTCAGCACAAGTTGAAAAACCCTGGGATACCTGACATTAGGTGGTCCGACGAGACAGGGTAACATATAAGTCTAAGGATAATTTCAAGTTTCTCAAGTTTTGAAACTCTCCGAAAAAGAAAAAAAAAACTCTCCGAAAATTCGTCCTATATGCTAAGGTAAAACCCATCGGATAATAGACGGTGATTAGGTGTACAAATAAAAATGGTTCTCCAGATTAGAATCCCCAAGTAATGTAAGAGTCTTGACCTCCCTCGTGGGTGTCTTTCAAACGAAAAAAATTGTACTTCAAACATTGTCTAAGTACTAATTCTTTTATTTAGAGAATTCTATTGTTAAAAACCTACCAAGATGTAGGAGGTCTTAGGGAACAGACTAAATTAGAGGAATTATTTAGTTTTGTAAACAAGACTCCAACTGTCGTTGGAACCTTCCAAAGTTGTCTACCATAGAGTTTATCGAGACCCTATGAAGTCTAATACACTTTACTATATTTTGTTATATTTTTTAGTGATGTTAGAAGGTTTCCGAAATGTTGTAATATTTTCTTTCCTACTAAACGAACAAATACCTAAAGACGGACGGGGACAAACGTCTTTATGAAGACTCTAGACGGAAACACTAGGGGCTCTATAGGATGGAGACACTGAGTTCATAATACGGGTTTCGAGTACGAAAGTCAAATAACAGTCCCCACTTTCGTTAAAAAACACCAACAATTAAAAAAAAAAAATTATCTACTGAAAAAAAGGGGGTGACGTGGTCCGTCGTACGTCCTAGAATCAAGGGACTGGTCCTTAGCTTGGACACAGGGGACGTCTTCCCGTCTCGGGATCGGTGACCTGTCGGTCTCTTCAGGGACACCCAAATCGAGAAATATCTGCAGTGAGACGACTACGGTAGTGTCAGCGGTAGAAGAGGTTCAACACAGACACTAAACGCTTCTACCACTTTCGTCTCTTTGACATCGCGGAGACGAGGCAGGGGTCGTTGTAGAATCTCTGTTTACGTTCTGTGTGTGTAGGATCCACCTAAAAATACAATATCATGGAATACAGGTACCCGAGGGGACCATCGAGTCAACCATTTCTTAGACGGACGTTACGTCCTCTGGGGCCCAACTAAGGACCCAACCCTTCTACGGGACCTCTTACCTATCCATGGGTGAGGTCATAAGAACCCGAAGTAACCACCGAGTCGACCATTTCTTAGACGGACGTTACGTCCTCTGGACCCAAACTAGGGACTCAACCCTTCTACGGGACCTCCTCCAGTACCGTTGGGTGAGGTCATAAGAACGGACCTCTTAGGGTACCTGTCTCCTCGGACCACCCGATGTCAAGTACCCCAGTGTCTCAGTCTGTGTTGACTTCGCTGAATCGTCCATACGGAGAATTCAGGTATCACGAGTCTCGCTAGATACTTTTGTATGAACGTAAGTAGAGTCCTTGTACGGAAACGTAGGTATATGAAGTGTGATTATAAAGGAGATGAGATATGGGTGTACTGGTTCCTTAAGAACGGTTAGGTAGACTGACTCGTTAATTTTTAAATACACTCTGTAGGAACCCGGACTACAACAGGAAACACCTCAAAGACCAACTCTGGTATTATTTTCTATGGAGCAGTCTAAGAAATACTGGATCGTACTTAGACTAGGAATCGGTTCCCCTGACTCGTCCACTGTAGTTCATCCTTCGATTCATAGGAAAAATTTAACTTGATGTCAATACAATGTTACAACCCAATTAAAGAGGACATGTCGTCTCACTAAGTCAACATGTATATATATGTAATTTTTTTTTTAGAAGAGACATACCAAATGGTATCCTATGACTTACATCGAGGGACACGATATGTCATCCTGGAACGACCAACAGGTAAGATAAATATTATCGAATGTAGATGATTGGGGTTAGAAGGTTAATCCTTCGATCCACAAGACTTACTAGAAAAAAGGAAAATGACCGGTCCCTAGAGTGGACCCGGGAACCGTGACTTTCGTCTCAGGATTAGTGACCTGGTGGTCCCTTAAGGGAACCTTACTGGAAATTCCTGATAATAAAGGATCCAAAGGAACCGGGAGAAGAGGAGAGGGGTCCTATACGTAAGATTATCGAAATCGAAGATAAATATACAAAGTTAAATATGTCAAATATACAAATAAATATACAAAAGTAAATATTACCTTACCCATCGGAAAGGGAAGAGGTCCCCTAGAAGGGTTGGGTCCCTAGCTTGGGTTCAGAGGGAGTAACGTCCACCTAAGAAATGTTCGACTCCGTGTTCCCTTTGGGTTCTTATGACTTCACTCATCGGATAGGGAAGAGGTCCCTTAGAAGGACTGGGTTCTTAGCTTGGCCACAGAGGACGTAATTTCCGTCTAAGAAATGGTTGACTCGATAGTCCCTTCGGTAAATATACAACTACTGACAGTTGAGATAACAAAATTGGGTTTTGAGAGAGAACACTAGGTCTAGGTGTATTAGGTGATTGAGAACTCGTGGTGTAGAACCTACAGAGAACTGATGGGATGCCTTAAGTAGTAGGGAAGGGTTGTATAACGATAAATCGCCCATAAAGAATAGAGTCACTTACTGTGCGGTTGGTGGGTTAAAGAGGTTCGTTTATAATTTGAATGAAGAAAGGAGGTTTTAGGGTTGTACGTGTGTAGATGTTTGTAAGAGAGAGAAAGAGATACTTAGGTCTTAGGTAGATTAAGAGAAGCACAGACGACGATGATAGTAGTGGACGTGGCTGGGAGATTTTCGGACGAATCCTAAAGGAACCACCAGGTCACCGATTCGGAGGTTCGAGGGTTACGTCTTTTACTCTAGGACGTGCGGGATTGATTTCTAGGGTGTACGGTGTTGCTTCTAGCTTCTAGGACTCACGGTGTCGATTCTGGACTGTGTCGGTTTATTTATTTATTTATGAAACTTCTTTATTTATTTTCTGACGAATACGAAGACCGGAGACTAGAAAAGGAAAACGTTGACAGGATGACGTTGATCTTTATAGGAAGACTTTATGTCAAATCTAGTACAGTGAGGGGACGAATGAGAAAGATGGCAGGAAGAAAACGAGGGAAATTTTTTTCTAAACTTGAATAATAAAAGATAACCCCATATCGACTAATTGTTATAACACTGCCAAAGTCCACTCGTCACTTCCCTAAGTCGGTACGTATATGTACATAGGTAAAGGGAGGTTTGAGGGGAGGGTAGGTCCGACGGTATATAGTAACTCGTCTCAAGGTACACGATCTGTCGTCCAGGAACAACCAATAGGTCAAATTTATATCGTCACATACGTACAAGTAGGGTTTGGGAGATTGATAGGGAAGAGAGGTAGGAAGGAGGACCGTTGATATTCAAGTAAGAGATTCAGACACTCAGAACAAAACAATCAAGTAAACATAGTAAAGAAAAATCTAAGGTGTACATTCCCTATAGTATGCCTTAAAGAGGAAGAAATAGACTGAATGGGGTAAGTATACTTTTAGAGATCCAGGTAGGTACAACGACGTTTACCGTAACAAAAATTACCGACTCACTATAAGGTAACATGTATACCTGGTGTAGAAATAGGTAAGAAGTTAGTTACCTATGAATCCAACGAAGGTACAGAACCGATAACGTTTGTCGCAGTGTCACTTGTAACCTCACGCACGTAGGAAAACCTAGTACGAAAAGAACCTATATACGGGTCCCACCCTAACGTCCCAGTGCACCTCCGAGATAAAAATGAAAATTTTCCTTTGAGGTATGATAAGAGGTATCGCCGACAAGTCAAGTCAGCGAGTCAGCACAGGCTGAGAAACGTTGGGGTACCTGACATCGGACGGTCCTAGGAGACAGGTGCCCTAAAAGGTCCGTTCTTATGACCTCACCCAACGGTAAAGGAAGAGGTCCCCTAGAAGATCTGGGTCCCTAGCTTGGGTTCAGAGGGAGTAATGTCCGTCTGTGAAATGGTAGACTCGGTGGTCCCGTCGGGGGATCACCGGCATGGTTCAATGTAAGGGTGATTGTCACATACTCATAAAGGAACCGAGATGTGGGAGAGGCCGTAAATAACAACCACCTAAAAAAACTATTATCGGTAAGGCCGACCACACTCCACTATCGAGGAATATCAAAAATAAACGTAAAGAGATCTCAGGAAAAAACGGTAGATTGATTTGTGGTCGAGTCGTTGGACATCAAGAATGACGGAAGTTGACAGACGGAGGAGGAGTGAAAGTGGACCGACTGAAGATAACTTAAAACTCCCAACTTAAGAAAATTATAAAGAAAACCCTTTAGAAGGGACTTAAGAAGTCTGGTCTAGTTGGTGGGGAGATAAGAGTGTCGAGGAACACAAAGGGGACGTATCGTCAATACAATAAAATACAATTGAACAGACAGAGGAAGTACGTGACATTCAAGGAACTATCTTCCTTCAACACAGATCAGTCGTACCATTGTAGTCACGGAGCATCCGTAAGACGTTTGTCAATGACTGACTCGGCTCCTGGACTAGGTAGAGTTCGTAGTCGGGACCCTTCAGTAAATACATACACATACACGAGATGTCCTTGTCTTATTTTGTACTTGACCCTTTTAAATTCGAAGACACTAGGACTTCTGGCCTTGACACTCGGTGATTACCGCTACATACTAAGAATGACATAAGTCTTCCATAATCTTAAGACCCACTTTTTACAGTGACGGTATAGTCAGTTGTTTTCTACAACGTGAATAGTTCAGTAGTTGGTTGACGTTTGTGGAAGACTTTGGTGGTGGGGGAGTGTGTGTCCTATAACCGGGGTCTATCGACTCCACGTGTAGTTTCCTTATTAAAGTTACTCGGGTCTGCGAACGTAAAAAAGGTATGTATCTTTTCGTGACGGCGACGACCACGACGATGCAGCGACGTCAGCACAGGTTGAGACACGCTGGGGTATCTGCCGTCGGGTGGTCCGAGGGGTGAGGGACCCTAAGAGGTCCGTTCTTGTGACCTCACCCGACGGTAAAGGAAGAGGTTACGTACTTTCACTTTTCACTTTCACTTCAGTGAGTCAACACAGGCTGAGAATCGCTGGGGTACCTGACGTCGGATGGTCCGAGGAGACAGGCACCCTAAAAGGTCCGTTCTCATCACCTCACCCCACGGTAACGGAAGAGGAACCATACATACCCACAGAAATTGTCATTAGAAAACTCGAAGATTGATGGACTAGAACCAATGTTTTTGAGAATATATAGGACGGTGGGGGTCGTGGGGTGGAGAAACCTCGTCAGGGAGTCCCGATTCTCCGACGGAGGACCCGAATTTAGGAGTCGTTCAGGTGACTTATTGTGTATTGAGAGTTTAAAATATAACACGTAAAAAAGAGTCAATTGTCTTATTTCACATTTTTTTCCGTCCTACTAAATAAGTGAATTGTTTGGTCCTTACTCCCGGATGACCCATGGTCCTGAACACTCCCCGAAACCTGTAGGACTCTCTAACAGTAGGTTCTCAAGTTTCGCCTCACCCACTGTCTGAGTCCCTTACCATTTCCCCCTCCTCTGGGTTTCCTTTGAGTTAAGTCGGGGGAGCGAAATGTCTCTTCTGGATCTACTAAAGATGTCACAGAAGGTTTAATAATTTTTTCGACCCCAAAAGAAAAGTATACTGGTGTGAGAAAAGGTCGAAGTCAAACAGACAGGGATTTTTCCCTTGTGGCACCCTGACGGGAGCACCAGGTCACCAATCCTTGGGTGGACGGTTACCTCCCCTGTGTCGGAGGTAGGGACCAGGTCCTTCTAAGGTGTACGGTACCCCGTCGATTCAGGTACAAGGTATCGACGTCTCGGGTTCACGGATCTCGGACACGAGGCGTTGAGCTCTCTTTCGCACACACGTCGCTACTTCTGGATGACGAGGGGTTTTATTTAATCAATGAATTAATGTTCCCTTGTCACATAGTCACTATGAGACTTTGGCGTCGGTTGTATTCGAGTGGAACCTTCCCTTTTTCTTTTACTTGCTATACGGTTTCGACGGACCTTCCTATGTGAAAATAAACGTTAGGACCGTAGTATTTACGAAATCCCCCTTTTTTAGTACAGAAGTCCTTTGTCAATTTTTACTAGTACTTAATTTTAGTAGTTCGACACAATCGTCTATACCTTTCTTACACTAGTGCACTAACAAACTGAGTTTGTAAAGTAACTGGTTTTTGACCAAAAGTTTCTCCCTGACATAATTTAACTCTCACTTAATCAAAAATTACCTGTAAAACCTTCAAGACCAGGTAGACACGTGTAAAGTTCCACAACTACAGTGCGTCTCCATTCGGTTTGCCAAACGTAGTCTACTGTCTACTCCTTCACCGGACAGTTTCCGACAACGAGAACTTACTTTGTCCCGAACAAGTATACCACCTATGGGGTTGTATCCTCTGTTCTGATTCCGTCGGACCTTAATTTTCGAACTCTTATAGATGTAGAAGTGCAGTCTTTTGGTCTTTGCGAAGACCTCCTGTCACTTATGGAACGTATAGAGTCAAAGTGAGGGTACAGGGGACAAAGAACCTCGAGACTTATGGGTACCTACCCAAAGTGTACAGGACCAAAATATGAATTCTCCCAGTGACTGGAATTTCCTGAAATGTAAACGTTTTTCAATATGACATCTCAAATATCTAACGGGCAACTCCTATCAACAATACAATAATATTAAAATGCATATGTATGTACTTAATATGATAATGTACATGGATGTACTTGTGTGTGTAATAATGTATATGACGAGGACGACGATTCAGTGAAGTCAGTACAGACTGAGAAACACTAGTCCGCTCTTAATGACCGTTTATTAATAACCGTTCAATGACGTCATTGAACGGTACAGGAGGAGGTCCCCGAGAAGGACTGGGTCCCTAAATTGGGCGCAGAGACTACGGATGACGCAGACACCCGTCCAAACCCTCTTCCTTTACCGTGGGTGAGGTCATAAAACGGACCTCTTAGGGTGCCCGTCTCCTCGGACCGCCCGATGTCAGGGACCCCAGTGTTTCTCAGCCTGTACTGACTCGCTGAAAGTGAAAGTGAAGAAATGGCGATTTTGGTCACAGTGACAATGCATGCGTGCGTATGTGTAACAGGTATATGCACAGTGACAATGCATGCGTGCGTATGTGTAACAGGTATGTGCACAGTGACAATGCATGCGTGCGTATGTGTAACAGGTATATGCACAGTGATAATGTATGCGTGCGTATGTGTAATAGGTATATGTACAGTGATAATGTATGCGTGCGCATGTGTAATAGGTATATGTACAGTGATAATGTATGCGTGCGTATGTGTAATAAATGTGTATACAAAGTGATAATGTATTTATATACATGTAATAATATTGATGACCCTGACTAAAGTAATAATTTAGTCTGACATGGAGTCCGTATGAAGTCTCTACTAAAAGGGTCAGAAAAACTAAAATGTCAGGCATTCCCACCCGCCTTTTTTCGGAAAGAAGACAGCCAACAAATCATCTCATTGTCGCATTAACAAAGAAGTTCATCTTTTCAGTGTGCAACGTGGAGTAGAGTCTCTAAGTTTGTCGAAAATTAAGTATACAACTAAAGTACACTAGACTGACCTTTACGTTACCTTAATTAATCCGTGTGAGTGGTGTCACTCTCGTTTTGTGGGACGTAAAAGATTAATGCACTCATGACTCCGAACCTACTATCTACTACCCCCTTTTAGGGACCCGTCCTTAACATTACACGAAAGAGTAACGAGTGTCGTGAACAAAGGAAATTACATGTAACACTTAGCACACGGAAGAAAGGAAGCTGACAAGGGGAATAGTCACTACACTTCGACTAGTGGACGGGAGACGTCAAGAGACATGAACGAAGGTGACACACTCCGAATAAGGGAAAGAGTTGACGGGTGAAAATCTTTATTCCCTAATTCCTATGTAACATTTCTTATATATTGAATAAAATAATAATCCTCAACGTAAACTCCCATGAGACATACAAAATCCGATAAAATCTCTATATACACTAAACTTAAACAAATGTTTATGTTAAAAGAGTTTAAACCCTAATACTGGGGTAAAACGTCACCACCATAATTACAACATACGGGTTGTGTGTCACTCCGGTTTGTTTGACTTTCCAGTCTCAAACCTTGTCTCTTTCCAAATAACGTTACGGTACGTTCCTCTAACCACGAGTACGGGACTTTTCGAAGAGTAAGGGCCTTCCCCAAAGTAGTTTCGTAGAATTTACCGTCCACCCCATCCCCCTCCAGAGTCACATGGACTAGTCGAGCACGTGTTAAGACACTAACCGACTACCACTCTGTCGTCCTACAACAGTGTCCCTAATTGCCAAAGTCAGGAATCCGATGTCCTCCGGATCCCTATAACGAGTCCCAGCAGTTCATGAAGGAGGTAAACCACCACCACCACTACCACTTCACCGAAGTATAAACGTTTTGTTGAGTCCTTTAAACGTAGTTTATGATAATAGATCCATGAAGTCTCTCCTCGATTTCGTCTCCTATCCCCCCTTCCGGACAGAACCCTTCTAGGGGACCCAGGACGAACTAATGTCTCTCCTGTACGACACACATACGGAACAGTTTAGGAGGAACGACCAGACATCCCCTCGGTCCCGACCTTCGGTCTCATACTACGGTCTCGGGCGCAAGAAGGAGGTAGTGAAGGAATCATTTGGTATGAGGAGGTCCGGTCAGTGAGGTCAGTTGTCCCATGGGTTGGATACTACTAATGAGTTGTCTACGAAACCTTAACTACGGTTGGGATTAACATCTGAGCGAGTGGAATGATGTGCTTGTCCGGAACCGTCCTTCACCTTTCGTTTCGTGAGTGTGTTTCTCCAAGTGCACCCGGGTCTTTCGGTGCACGACGAAGGGAGGGGACAAAGGGTCGGGTCTCCCCTTTCTGAAGTTTTACTGGGGTTTAATTAAGACGCATTCATCCTGTTTCTTACGTTTCGGTGATAACGGTTGAGTGAACTCTCTACCGATCCTTGCTTAAACCAAGGTTGACTCGTCTTTGACTTAAAACCGTAGGTGAGTCGAGTCTTTATTCCAGTCGACAAACTTTGACACAGGGTTCTTTTCGGGCTCACAGTGTCCACTAATAGAAGTTTGAAAACGTCGTAGGACCGCCTGGGTTGTAGTCACCATCGGACGAAAGGGGCTCTCATAAACGTATTCGCAACTACTCTCGGAATAAGAACCAAAAATATAAGTGTCCCAAATGGGGGAGTAAATTTGTAGAGTAAAGGGATGTCGTTGTTAAAAACCGAACACAGGTAGAACGTATAGGAAGAGTCCCGTCTGTTCGGTATTAAGAGAAACAAGAATTCCTCCATCGGTTAATACCGAAAAAGATGAATTCTGAGACTTTGTACCGTAAACCCTGTCCGAATGAAAGTAGGTGTCGAGGGATCCCGTATTAGATTAATGGGTGTTCCATGTGTACGGGTGTCAATACACCTCTTGGGACCTCATTCACGAGACATAACTGGTCTCTGTATTTATCGTCTATTAATTAAGTACTCGGTCGAAAATAATTCGTGTGACTCGGAATGACTCATAATCTATACGGTGTCCACCGTCGATGCACCCCTTTTAAGAGGTCTCTAAGGGGGTCACCGAACCACCCCGGGCACAGGGTAGGTCACGACTACTTCGGTATTCCTAATCGGTTGAGACGGAACGAGTGTACAGTCACTTCTATTTGTCCAGGATAGATGAGAAGGTGACCTCCCTGTTGTCGTTCAAGGGGTTCTCCTACGACCAACAGCCCATACCTCTTCTTCCCTTTTCTCGTCCATACTCTCAAGACCCTACCCACCGAATTTCTGGTCGAGACAACCCTTAGTTGGGTAATCGTCACAGGTCAGAAGGTGGGTTGTTTAGAGGTGCCTCCTCGACCTGCATTAAAAAGGGAGGACTCTCAATATGTCGAATTTCAAGACCTTACTTAAAGGTTGTGTATACACACACAAAGACCTCCCGTCTCCCACCAAGGTATGAAGGTTCACCAAGAGACTGAGGTGTCCCCACAGGATGTTAAGTTGGGTTAAGATTGTGACGTCAACCAAGGAGGTCAGACACCCAAGACGGAGACGTCTATGTTTCCCGGACGATATGACACGGCGAAATATAGTCCCTAAACACACAGGAGCCTTAAACCATAGGATCTCCCAGGACCTTGGTGGGAGGTGTACACACCCCTGTTGGGCCTCTGACAGTGTAGGGCGTCCAAATTCTGAGTCAGAATTTTCGGACAGAGGGGCAGGTCAAGTCTGTGGGCGACGTTCGGGTCCAACAGTGACCCGAAGACTGGTTGTCCGACATCTAGTTTCCAAGAGTGTCGGGGAAGGAACCCAAACTAATTAAACGATCTTACTGAGGGTCTTGAGCCTTGTAAAATGAATGATCTAATGACTAAAAAAAAAAATTTGCTATATTGAGCCCTTGTTGGTCCATTATGGACTGTTAACAGGGATCTTGAAAAGTAGATTTATTGTCTTATTGTTCTGTGAATCTTTTGTGGGGGAATTTGACTTTTTATCGTAACACAGTTTTTACCTGTTTAATTAACAGGAGTAGAAACTCCAAGTACTTTTTTTTGCCGGTGGAAGGTGGTTATATTTATACATAATCTATGTTTATCGGAAATACTGTTCCTAATCTCTCCTGTCTTAAAAATCTCAACTAGAGAGACACAGTGAATAAGTGAGACGGAGACCCTATGGACAGTGAACGTCCGAGTCCCCTGTGAGGGACCCTGAACAACAGAGAAAGAACACGACACGACCCGAATCAGTGAGTCAGTACAACTTGAGAAACACTGGGATACCTGACGTCGGGTGGTCCGAGTAGACAGGTACTTCTGAGAGGTCCGTTCTTATGACCTCACCCAACGGGAAACAAGTCAAGTCAAGTCAGCGAGTCAGTACAGGTTGAGAAACGTTGGGGTACTTAGTGTCATGCGGTCCGGAGGGACAGGTAGTGGTTGAGGGCCTCAAGTGAGTTTGAGTGCAGGTAGCTCAGTCACTACAGTAGATCGGTAGAGTAGAAGACAGCAGGGGAAGAGGAGGACGGGGGTTAGGGAGGGTCGTAGTCCCAGAAAAGGTTACTCAGTTGAGAAGTGTACTCCACCGGTTTCATAACCTCAAAGTCGAAATCGTAGTCAGGAAGGTTACTTGTGGGTCCTGACTAGAGGAAATCCTACCTGACCAACCTGGAGGAACGTCAGGTTCCCTGAGTGTTCTCAGAAGAGGTCGTGGTGAAGAGGTCGAAGTTTTCGTAGTTAAGAAACCGTGAATCGAAAGAAGTGTTAGGTTGAGAGTGTAGGTATGTACTGTTGACCTTTTTGGAATCGGATATACGGCCGTTCAAACCTTTTGAGTCGTCACCGGTGTCCTGACCTTTTCCAGTCAAAAGTAAGGCTAAGGTTTCTTTCCGTTACGTTTTCTTACGAGTTTGATGGTGTGTTAACGTGAGTATAGTGTGAGATAAGAGGTTCGGTCCGAAGTCGTTATACACTTGGCACTTGAGGGACTACAAGTTCGACCAAAATCTTTTCCGTCTCCTTGGTCTCTAGTTTAACGGTTGTGGACGACCTAGTACCTTTTTCGTTCTCTCAAGGTCTTTTTGTAGATAAAGACGAAATAACTGATACGGTTTCGGAAACTGACACACCTAGTGTCATTTGACACCTTTTAAGACTTTCTCTACCCTTATGGTCTGGTGCATTGGACGGAGAACTCTTTAGACATACATCCGGTCCTTCTTTGTCAATCTTGACCTGTACCTTGTTGTCTGACCAAGGTTTATCCTTTTCCTCATGCAGTTCCGACATATAACAGTGGGACGAATAAATTGAAATTACGTCTCATATAGTCCTCTTTGCGACCTGACCTTCTTCGTGTTCGATCTTAGTTCTAACGGCCCTCTTTATAGTTATTGGAGTATATACGTCTACTGTGGTGGGAATACCGTCTTTCACTTCTCCTTGATTTTTCGTAGAACTACTTTCACTTTCTCCTCTCACTTTTTCAACCGAATTTCGAGTTGTAAGTCTTTCGATTCTAGTACCGTAGACCAGGGTAGTCAAGTACCCTTTATCTACCCCTTTGTCACCTTTGTCACAGTCTGAAATAAAAAAACCCGAGGTTTTAGTGACGTCTACCACTAACGTCGGTACTTTAATTTTCTACGAATGAGGAACCTTCTTTTCAATACTGGTTGGATCTATCGTATAAGTTTTCGTCTCTGTAATGAAACGGTTGTTTCCAGGTACATCAGTTCCGATACCAAAAAGGACACCAGTACATACCTACACTCTCAACCTGACACTTCTTCCGACTCGCGGCTTCTTAACTACGCAAACTTGACACCACAACCTCTTCTGAGAACTCTCAGGGAACCTGACGTTCCTCTAGGTTGGTCAGGTAAGACTCCCTCTAGTTGGGACCCTAAAGGAACCTTCTTTACTACGATTTCGACTTCGAGGTCATGAAACCTGTGGAGTACGTTTCTCAACTGAGTAGCGTACTCAGTTCTCAACCTTTTCTGAGACTACGACCCTCCCTAACCCCCGTCCTCCTCTTCCCCTACTGTCTCCTACTCTACCGACCTACCGTAGTGACTGAGCTACCTGTACTCAGACTCACTTGAGGCCCTCTACCACTACCTGTCCCTCCGGATCGCACGACACTAAGTACCCCAGCGTCTCTCAGTCTGTGCTGACTCACTGACTTGACTTGACTGATCTGCCTGGAAACAACCGTTTCATTATAGAGACGAAAAATTATTCGACAGATCCAACCAGTATTGAAAGGAAGGTTCCTCTTCGGGAAATAATCTGTCCTTGTTTTTCGTTCTGATCGGAACGGACGACGAAGTCGAGACACCCTAGACCCTACTTGACGCGAAGACACCTCTTCGTCTTTCACACGTCGAGACGTAGTCGTTCCCAGAGTGTGGATGGTTAGGGTAGAGTCCGTTCCGGGCCCAAAAATACTCACATCGTAGTCCCCGTCCACCACATCTTCTACTTCTGTATTTCTAGA
This sequence comes from Capra ibex, assembly GCA_006410555.1. Lineage (NCBI taxonomy): Eukaryota > Metazoa > Chordata > Mammalia > Artiodactyla > Bovidae > Capra > Capra ibex. The sequence goes on from SJYO01000647.1 coordinate 24,338,407, forward strand.
GCTAAGACGAGTCAGTGATTTACCAAGGAACACGACCTGACGTTAGTAAATTGAAAAGACCGGGAATTAAAGGAGTCATAATTGACCTCTTAATTTGTTTTTTTTAACATCTTATTACACAGATCATCCTAGGGTAATGGAAAAAACAAAACTAGTATAATTTTTGAGGAAATGTCCTTAAGACACCACAGGTCACCAATCCTAACCGCGGACCCAAGTTAGGGACTAACCCCTTGTTTCTAGGGCATTCAATGTCGGGTTTTGTTTTCGGGCGAGGGGTCGTTTTAGGGGAATAATGGTTCTATTCCTCCCCTTACCCTACTTAACCCTCTAGCTATAACTTTATATATGTAACGATACATATTTTATCCGAAGGGTCCACCGAGTCATCATGTCTTAGACGGACGGTTTCGTCCTCTACGTCCTCTGCGCCCAGGTTAGGGACCCAACCCATCCGGGGGACCTCTTCCTTTGCCGTTGGGTGAGGTCATAAAAACGGACCTTTTAGGGTACCCGTCCCCTCGGACCGTCCGATGTCATGCACCCCAGTGTTCTCAACCTGTACTTGAATCACTGATTTGGTGATGGTAATAAGAGCGGACCCTTTAGAGTACCTGTCTCTTCGGATCGCCAGATATCAGGTACCCCAACGTTTCTCGACCTGTACTGACTCGTACGTGCACATATTTTATCTACTAATTCCTCTTGGACGGCATTTCGTGTCTCTCGAGATGAGTTACGGGGAACCACTGAATTTACCCCTCCTTTAGAGTTTTTCTCCCCGATATGTATATGTATACTAACTAAGTGGAACGACATGTCGTCTTTGAGTGTGTCACACCACTCTCTCTCTCTTACGTATATATGTGTGTAACTATGTGTGTGGTAGTCACGGTTGTAGATGTGTCTCTATGTTTATGCGTACGTCCCTATTTGTGTTTCTTTCGAAAATTTTATTCAATAAGATCTCCCTGTCCGTCTTTCGACCCTATAAACCAGGGACACGGGATGAATCGTAGTGACCGTCATTCACCCGACTCAGTTCCTGACGAGGAGGAACCTCAACCCCACCACTCTGAAGTTGAGTTAAAGAGTGTTCCAATAGTCCACGATCGTCTATTACCAGGGTCTTTGGACCCTTGTCAATCGTAGATGCGAGTGGGAAAACAATGGGTTCCCGTTTCAATAAAAAAGGATGAACGTTCGTGTAGGGTTATGAATTGGGTATCTCCATCCGAGGAAAAAGACCTCGTGTTGGGGTACCATACAGACCACTGTGGATAGGGTTCGAAAGGTAAATATCTTCTTTTCCCTGGGGACTCTCATGAAGGATAGAAGGGACTGAAGGTCGGACGTTGATTTCATAGGTCCTCGGGAAGTGCACTAACCGTAAGTTTCACGACTACACTTTCACCCTCACCCCTCACGACCGGCCCCTCACCCCTACTTCCACCACTCCCCTCTCTAACAATTACAAATAATATGAAAATATCGTACACAAGTGGTAGAAAATGAACAATTTTACTCGTGTGCACATATTAGTCTTTAGAACAATTATTTTCGTCCGCGATTCATACGAAAGGTTCACGTTTTATACCGGTAATAAAGTTCCTTGTACGACTAAACGACAGGACACTGAAAAGTACAATAATCTTTGTGAACCAGTTCGTAAACCCAAAACGAAGACGACTGATATAACTAGTAACATTCTCGTGACTAGTTCTGAGTAACAATGGTCTAAACGTTCTATCTTTATTTCTGTAAAACTATAAGTATGTCTAGAAGATTCTGTAGCTCTAAAATTTCTACGAAAATTTTGTACTCCATTACAACCTTTCTTTAATTTCGAGGACCAATGGGATCGGTTCTCAGTTAAACTTGTTTCTTTCTCCATTAACCTAATTTTGACTCAAATTTTTTTTTGTTGTTTTTTGACTAAAAGTCTCGATTCTCTGAGTGTCCCCCTTTTTTTTCGTTAAACTGAGACTTTGTGGGGCTGTCACAGACTGGGAAGACTGGGAAGTCGAAGAACAAGACGAACCTAAGAAGTCCTTGTGTGGGAAATGTTGGTCAAGATTGTGACGTCGAGAGGTACTCTATTCTTCTGTTCTTTTTCATATACACGGTGTACCTAATTAGGAGCTTCTCTTTCTACGTACACCGAGAACATAGGGACTGTAAGTTAAGTTCGTCCTAAACGTCCCGGATAAGAATTACAAAAAAATTCGATAATCCTATTATAAAACCTTTACCTAGTTGGCGAATTGGTTTCCAGCAAGTCAATGGTGTAGAGTAAAAGAGTATTCCGTCATCTCTACCGACACAGTCCTGTGACTACTAAAAGGTCTACCAAAACCTTATTCATCTTAGGATCAGAAGGCAGTTTAACCAATTAACGAGATCCTAAGCTTCCACCCCTTGAAGAACCATGAAATGCACTTAATTTCTTTTTTTCGAACGGATTCGATGTGTTCGTCAATTAAACACTCTACCTTCTCTCCTTTCTTCCTCCCATTCTTTTTTCTTTCTTTTTTTAGTAAAAACTGGACACGGATAAATAAATAAACCAACATAACCCAGAATCACCGGTGTGCACCGTACACCCTAGGATCAAGGGGTTGGTCCCTAGTTTGTACTTAGAGGACGTGACCTCCCAGCTAAGAATTGGTGACCTGTTGGTCCCTCCAGAGTCTAGACATCGGGAAATCTCAGTTCTCAAATGTACCAGGAGAATCGAAGACACCGAGGGGAAAAGGACCTAAGTCCAACGATGAGAGAATATAGAGAGGGTTTGACCTTTTATGTCGACACTAGAGTGAAAATTTAGTGTCTATACCATAGACACAATGAGTCGAAGACTTTCACAAATCAGCGAGTCAACACAGGCTGAAGAAACACTGGGGTACTAACATCAGGTGGTCTTAGGAGACAGGTACCTTAAGAGGTCCGGTCTTATGACCTCATCCACCGGTAAGGGAAGAGGTCCCCTAGGAGGGTTGGGTCCCTGTCTTGGGTCCACAAGACATGACGTCCGTCTAAGAAATGGTAGACTCGATAGTCCCTTCCGGTGAGTCGAAGACTCCACCGACAGTTTCCGTCAGTCGAGTAAGTTGTGACAGTGGATCCGCCATAACGTCTAAACACCTATCTTGACGTAGTTACGGTAAGGTAGGTTTCGACTCCCGAACTGAGGTCTTCATACAGACGTGGTTTTTCAACTCGAAGAACGGACTAAAGGTATCTAACCTATTTTATTAGGTTATTAATTTACAACAAAAGGGACCACCGAGTCTGTCATTTCGTAGACAAATGTTACTCCCTCTGGACCCAAGCTAGGGACCCAGCCCTTCTAAGGGACCTCTTCCTTTTCCGTTGGGTGAGGTCATGAGAACGGATCTTTTAGGGTACCTACCTACTCGGACCGCGTCCGAAGATAGGTACCCCAGGGTTCTCAACCTATGCTGACTCGTTGAAGTGAAAGGTAACTCATTCAGAAGAGTTCTCCTTTAAAATGTTTCTGAACCGGACTTTTAAACACACACACACTTAAAATTACCGTCCGTTTATTAGTTGTACCTAACACATTTAAATGGTGTCTCCGAAAGACACCATTTATAAGACTGTAAAGTTTTTTACAGTCTTAGTAATAATGAATTTAATAATGATTCTAAAGAATTTCTAGGGGACCTCTTCCCTTACCGATGGGTGAGGTCATAAGAACCCCGAAGGGACCATTGAGTCTACCATTTCTTGGACGGGTGTTAAACCCTCTGGATCCAAGGTAAGGACCCAACTCTTCTGGGGGACCTCTTCCCTTACCGATGGGTGAAGTCATAAGTACGGACTTCTTAGGATATCTGTCTCTTCGGACCCCCTCGATGTTAGGTACCACAGAGTCTCGGCCTGTGTTGACTCACTGATTGTGAAAGTGGAAGTACCGGAGAATCTTGATAGGTTAGACAATAGATAGGGGAACAGAAGGAAGAGTTGACAAACTCTTTGTAAAACCGTTTTCATTAAAAAAAAAAGTAAAAGGATAGAGGTAAACATAAAAAAGTTCAATGACAACATGTTTACTAAATAAATATAACCGATGACACTAAGGGTTTGTGGTCTTCCGAATACAAATACGTAAATATAGGGGACCCTGAGGTGTTTCGTTGACGGAAGTACCACAAACCTAGGTAGGAAGAGTATGGTTACTCAAAGATACTCTTAAAAATATTCCACTTTTACGATCACGTAAAAGGACGTTAAAATAGAACCTTACTAAACCCCGAACTCTTATCAATATTTTTCTTTTCTCCTCCTCTCGATGGGTAGATACCATACTAATTTTATTAATTTCTAGTCTCACGAAATTTTCTATTAAAAAGGGTCAAGAAGTATTAAAGATTTTTTAAGTCTTTTATATCGTAAAATTCAAAATAATAATCAAACCATCCATGGGTCTTCCACGCTTAGACGACACCCTTTTCCTAACTGAAAAAGTTTAATGTAGAGAACCAAGTGTAAGGACTACCTTCACCAACTCCATTAGGTAGAAACTTTCGATATGGACTTTTATACTTTATACTTCAGTAAGTACGTAAGTTTTAAGTAGACAACTCACGGAAATAACCCCTTCGACTTTCTACGATAACCTCTTCCTTTACCGTTGGGTGAGGTCACAAGAACCGACTTCTTAGGGTCCCTACCCCCTCGTACCACCCGACGGCAGAGACCCCAGAGTGTCTCAGCCTGTGCTGACTTCGCTGGATCGTCGTCGTTCCACTTGACTTGGTAGTATGGCAAGACACTACAGATTCACTGTAGAGAGAAAATCCTATGTATTAAACGAATAAAGAGAGGAATCCTAGAATGCAACGAGAGTCGGGCTATAGTAGACGGAAAATCACCAACGAAAGACAAGAGTCTTTAAACATCACAATAGACATCGGCTCCTCCCGACACGAGTTTCTAAACCCATATAGGAAACAACGTAGTGGCAGTCGTGAGGTAGAAAGACCCATGGAGGACGAGAGTCCGGTAGATCCCAGCGAACCCTCCGACCACTGTCGACACCTAACAAAGTAGACGAATGGTATGAAGGAGTAGGGGGAAGAAATCTAATATCGTGAGGAAAAGAAACCCATTAACAAGGGAAAAAAAAGGAATAATAATAAGACCACCCCGAAGAGGGGATGGGGCGGGGTCCTACGTCATTACCAGTACACTGGGTGAGTTCCGGTTGGTCTCGGGATAAACTTTAAGTAAACCCTTACCTCTCCTCAGGAGAGACAGACCTGGATTCCGATCCCGAGGAGATTCGGTCGAAGAGATGACACACCCCCTATTTTGGTTCCCCTTTTTTCGTCCTTACCCACTACCTTTTTCTCCACCACTCAGGACCACAGACCCTCGGGGAGACGGGAGTCTCGTCTAAGGACGTCGAATAAAGAGTACCCTTAACGGGGTCGTAGGTAAGGACTATTCACTTGACTATGTACAGTAAAAATAAGGGAAGAATTTAATCAAACTAAACCCACAGACAAAGAATACTAGATTTCTCGGGTTCGATTATCTCATTAAGGAATGACTCGACGGGGTAATAACGGGTAAAATGGTGCTGATCAAGTTAAAAGTCCATTGATATAATGAGAGACGGTTAGGAAGGTATTACATTAGTCGGAACATAAAAGACCTCAGGAAAGAGTCAAAAAAGAGGGTAGAAAGGTTTCCCGTCGATTCTGTTAATCGGGGTTACAGAGTTGTCGGACCAGAAAAGGTCATTGTATAAATTTGTGAGACTCTCCCCATATATATATGTAGGGGTTACATAAACCTCTTCCTTTACCGTTGGGTGAGGTTATAAGAACGGACCTCTTAGGGTACCTGTCTCCTCGGACCGTCCGATATCAGGTACCCCAACGTTCTCAGTTTGTACTGAATCGTTGATTTGGTTAACTAAATAAATTACGTCATTACCCTCGATGTCTACGACACCGATTGGTCACTTTCTCTACGAACAATGGGGGTTTCTGACCTAACATTCAAAGACATTCTGGGGATATAGACACACTAGGTCAGAAAAAGATTAAAATAAATAAATAAATAAAAAAAACACACACTAGGTCAGAATGTATTTTCTCGGTACCCTGAAAAGATCACCGGGTCACCGATTCTGAGACACGAGGATTATGTCCCCCGGGTTAAAACTAGGGTGTACGGAGTTGATTCTCAGACATACGGTTTTGATTTGTCGGGTGTACGGTGTCACTTCTAACCTCTACGTCTCACGACGTTGATTGTCGACCGTGTCGGTTTCTTTTTTAAATTATAACCTTTTTTTTTTTTCTCGGTATACCAAGGTGAAGTGTGTCTCTACCGGTCTATGAGAATAGTACCTGAGAGAAATGAAGAATGACACTCGACCTCCTAGAAATAAAAGTGTCATCGGACATGTCCATAACAATATCCCACTCTGGGTAATAATAACTCTTCTACGAACCAATTTTATTAAAAAGTTTTGCTTTATTCAAAGGTTCTAGACTTATTTCCTGTTGATAAGACGTCTACCCCGAAGGGAACACTGAGTCACCATTTCTTAGATGGACATTACGTCCTCTGTGTCCAAAGTTGGGGCCCGCCCCTTCTAGAAGACCTCTTCCCTTACCGATGGGTGAGGTCATAAGAACGGACCCTTTAGGGTACCTGTCTCCTCGGACCACCCGATGTGAGGTACCCCACGTTCTCTCAACCTATACTGAATCACTGATTTGTCATCGTTGTTAAGACGTCTATTGTTCCCCTTTCACACGTATCGTAAGGTCCCGTCTTCTCCATCCCTCTTACCACCACCCATAATTCCTTAGTGAATCCTTAATTAACCTCTTCCTTTACCGTTGGGTGAGGTCATAAGAACGGACCTTTTAGGGTACCTGTCTCCTCGGACCGTCCGATGTCAGGTACCCCAGTGTTTCTCAACCTATGTTGACTCACTGGAGTGAGTGAGTGATCCTTAATTATCTTCTATTAGGTACTATCCCGGATTAACCATAAAGACCTCAATGTTTTACGGATCCACACTCACTGTAAACAGACCTTTGACGATTTCCTATAGGATATTATGTCGTACGATTCAACGAAGTCGGTGCATACTGAGAAACTCCGGTACCTGGTATTGGGAGGTCCGAGGAAGCAGGTACCCTAACAGGTCCGTTCTTATGAAGTCACCCAACGGTAAAGGAAGAGGTTCCCTAGAAGGACGGGGTCTCCAGCTTGGGCGTAGGGAATACAGAGGACGTAATATCCATTCAAGAAATGGTGAAACCATTTCTTAGACGGACGTTACGTCCTCTGGACCGAAGCTAGGGACCAAACCCTTCTAGGAGACCTCTTCCCTTTCCGATAGGTGAGGTCATAAGACCGGACCTCTTAAGGTGCCTGACATAACAGGTACCCTAGTGTTTCACAGTCTGTACTGACTCACTAAAAGTGAAAGTGAAAGAAATAGTGATCGCGGTGGACCCTTCGGGATATTTTGTCTTCATGGATAATCAACCACTACGACCTCTCTTATTAGAGTCCCTTAACCGTCGTTATAATCCATTATGGGCGTATACGTCCGTCTGACGTTTAAGTTTTGTTAAATGAGTTATTGATGAACCGTCGTCACACACTCTTTGGGGACGGAATCGAACTTAAACAAGGGTCCCCGTTCAACAGACTTTGTCATTGACATAGACTACTATACCCTTTCGTCCAACGATCAAGATTAGAACAGTCGTTTCTTTTACTATCCTAAATGTACTAGTTCTTTGAAAACTACCGTAGATTTTTGGAGTCCGTTTTTCCCGGTAAACTAATGAAGGATTGACCGTATGACATTCCTTTAGACACGTCTAATTTCTATTGGATAAAGTAGGGAGACCTAATCTCCGTGATTCACAGTCAAATAATCGAGAAATCGAAAACAGTAATTTTTTTTCTTTTTGTTTGTTCTTTCCCGACTCTAGGTACTTCTCCGTTACGGAAATAGGGCCAATTGGACAGTCGAATCCCTCCCTCTTTGGCTCCAGATCAAGTAACGGTACTGAAACGTCTTAGACCCAAAAATGAGGGGGTTTAAAGTATTTCAACGATGCTTGTCTGTTTTAAGACTCCCGACTCAATTCACTCACTCCGGTTACCCAATTCCCAAAAAGAAACTTTGTATACTTCTTTTCTCCTGGTCCCGTTTTACTATGTCCTACCATTCCTAAATGACTCTTGTGTACTTCTTTTCTTGTCTTTCAACAAAGATAAAAATTCCGAATCGCCTGTCCGAATCGTGTCAAAGTATTAGGAACTAGTTCAATCGATAAAAATGGACGTCAAGATGAAAATAAAATAAATACGGTTTTAAAAGTTGAGTCCGTTCGGTGTACGTACCACCTTCTAAGAAGAAAGAGGTCAAATTGGTTTGACTGACAAAAGGATTACAGTTTCCTGGAAGTCATGTTCGTTATCTCGAGCTCTTCTTCATCGAAAAGACCGTGGCTCAATTGTTGGATATTTGTGTAGTCATTACCGTACGGTGAGTGTCTGTAGAAACAAGAAAAGGACAATAAGATCGTTGAAGAAAAAGAATTTAAGTCCATTGGTCTTAACACCCTTCGACTTTAGGTCTCCTTGGTAATACTGAAACTAAAGGTTGACACCCCTTCTTGTACGTATTCACCAGTGAGTCGTAATATAAATACTCCTGTTCCCGATGTTTCTAGTACTTGTACTGGGCCACACATTTCCAACAGTCAACCTGTGTAGGACTGTACACAAGGATCCCTCTCGATCGGGGGCCGTAGAAGACGTCCAGGTAGTTTTTACTTATCCCAGACGAGACTTCTTTAAAGGTCTCGACAACAAGTTAGAGAGTCCACACAGGTTGAGAAATACTGGGGTACCTGACGTCGTGCGGTCAGAAGGGACAGGAAGAGATAGAGGGGTTCAAACGAGTTTGAGTACAGGTAACTCAGCCACTACGGTAGGTCGGTAGAATAGGAAACAGTGGGGGAAGAAGAGGACGGGAGTTGGAAGAGGTCGTAGTCCTAGAAAAGGTTACTCATCCGAGAAGTTCTCATTTTATAGTATTTGTTTCTACCGTGTTATCCTGATTGTACCACCAGGCCACCAATTCTGAGGTGTGAGGGTTTCGTCGCCCGGGTCTCAAGTTAGGGACTAGCCCCTCGATCTAGGACGTGTGTACAACGTTACTTCTAGGGTACTCGGTGTCGATTCTGGGTCCCTTCAGTTTTATTATTTATTTATTTTATGAATTTTTGCATTTTCAATTAGATTTAGGTGTTTTTGTGATATTTCCGTATGGATTTATACTTACCTATATCTCTTCCTCCTCGGGAGACTTGACGTCGTTTAGAGTGGTTCCACCCACCGAGGGAGACGAGGTACCGGAGCGTAACCTCCGGAAACCTCTATTCTTTCGCCCCTTCCTATTATTACTTGTGAAATTTAGATTTGAGGGGGTACCACGAGGATATTAATTGAGGTAATTACATCTACCGGTGGGCACAAAAATTGTAGACAAGAGGACGAAAGTCTACCTTATAGTTTTGTTATAGAAGACTTCCTTAACGATCTCCTTACGTTCCCGTGGTTCCGGACTTTTTACGTCAAGGTAAAAGAGGGAAGGTAGAAGTACCAAAAATAGGACCAAGAACTTTACGGTTAGTTGGTGTGAAGTACGGAAACAGGGGAGATCCTTGAAAGAAGGGGTTCTGTAAGAGGACAGAGTATGAAGTACAGGGGAGGAAAAGACTGAAGGAACATATTTTATTATAGGAATTAGTTAGTATAAGGAAATGGAATGTAGTAAAAATAGATCTGTGGACTGTAACATGATGTCCAAATAACTTATTAAATAAATAACGGAACCCGAGGGTGACCTTGTATTCTCTGAGTTCTGTCCATATGACGGATGAACGTAACGAAACAAGAGGTACGGATCTTGTCTTTAACTACAGATTACTCGAGGATCATTTATCACCAACTGACTTACGTAAAGTCAGAAAGAATTGAAACATTCATTCATTCACTTCAGCGAGTCAGCACAGGCTGATAAACGCGGGGGTACCTGACATCGGATGATCCGAGGAGACAGGTACCCTAAAACGTCCGTTATCATGACCTCACCTAACGGTAAAGGAAGAGGTCGCCTAGAAGGGCTGGGTCCCTAGCTTGGGCCCAGAGGACGTGACATCTGTCTATGAAATGGCAGACTCGGTGGTGACGTTAATTTCAGTGTAGGTGAGTCAGTTGATGTTGTCTAATAGAGACCTACAGTGACCACGAAGTAGGGTTGGGGAAGGTCTAGATTTTATTCAAGTTCCTGTTTGTTGGGTAAGGAAGTGAGTGGGTAAACGGGTGGTCAAGGACTACGGACAAATATACGGTTCGGAACCCTGTATTTTTTGGGTCGTGGATGTGACAACTGTTACTATGACTACCACTACACTACCACTACCACCTTCTCTCTCTCCTCACCCACCATTCTACTTAAGGGTAAACAGTAGTCTTGAGCTCAAAGTCCAACTACGAGTAGGTACCCAATGAAGACGGATGAAATAAACACTAAATTTACCACATAAAGATGTCCCTGTTCTCGAAACGGAAGGTAAAACAAAAGGAGAAACTTAAAAGAAATCTATTATTTATAGGAACAAACTAGTTGAAAATAATAAGGTAGGTTCTTTAAACAATGAGGACTGAACTTCCTGATGTTCAAACCGATGTCCTGACCCGAACCTCTAGAAGGTTTGTACCGAGTCAAGTAAGTAATACATTTATAAAGTTGGTGTCTGGTGACTGGTACCCGTTCTAATTATCTTGTGTCCTTCCCTTAAATATCGTCTATTACCCTTGTACTTAAGAGACTTAAAAAAGCTACACCCGGTAAAGTTTTCAGAAATAACTTCAAACAATGTTATAACGAAGACAACAACAACAAACCGAAGTCTCTACACCCTAGAATCGAAGGACTGGTCCCCAGCTTGGACGTAGGGGATGTGACCTTCTACTTTAGGATTGGAGACCTAGTGGTCCCTTCAGTGGGAAGTTAACGAAAAAATACGATATAATACCTTCTTTCGTCGATGACCGCTAGGATTACATTAATAACTCATGATCTGTGGTGAGAAGACCGTCTTTCACTTCTCCTTGATTTTTCGGAGAATTACTTTCACTTTCACCTCTCACTTTTTCAACCGGATTTCGAGTTGTAAGTCTTTTGCTTCTAGTACCGTAGACCAGGGTAGTGAAGTACCGTTTATCTACCCCTTTGTCACCTTTCTCACAATCTGAAATATAAAACCCCGAGGTTTTAGTGATGTCTACCACTAACGTCGGTACTTTAATTTTCTGCGAATGAGGAACCTTCTTTTCAATACTGGTTGGATCTATCATATAAGTTTTTGTCTCTATAATAAAATGGCTGATTCCAGGTAGATCAGTTCCGATACCAAAAAGGATACCAGTACATACCTACACTCTCAACCTGACACTTCTTCCGACTCACGGCGTCTTAACTACGAAAACTTGACACCACAACCTCTTCTCAGAACTCTCAGGGAACCTGACGTTCCTCTAGGTTGGTCAGGTAAGACTTCCTCTAATCGGGACCCTAAAGAAACCGTCCTTACTACTATTTCGACTTTGAGGTCATGAAACCGGTGGAGTACGCTTCTCAACTGAGTGACCTTTTCTGAGACTACGACCCTCCCTAACCCCCGTCCTCCTCTTCCCCTATTGTCTCCTAGTCTACCGACCTACCGTAGTGACTGAGCTACCTGAACTCAGACTCACTTGAGACCCTCAACCACTACCTGTCCCTCCGGACCGCACGACGCTAAGTACCCCAGTGTCTCTCAGCCTGTGCTGACTCGCTGACTTGACTTGACTTGACTCTGACATCTGAACCTCTTCCTTTACCGTTGGGTGACGTCACAAGAACGGACCTCTTAGGGTCCCTGCCCCCTCGGACCACCCGACGACAGATACCCCAACGTGTCTCAGCCTGTGCTGCCTTCGTTGAATCGTCGTCTGACATCTGATATTTAGGTCCCCGTATCTCTATAACAGACAAAGTGAGTGGAGACATATAAATCCTGGATCTTTTCACAGACTATATATTGACTTCCCTTCAAGTACTCGACTTCGAACAATTGACTTATTTAACTTCACGTAATTGTAATCCAAATGTTACAAAACTTACTTAGTGACTTTCTTCCTTATAACGACAACCTCCCCCCTTTCCAATCCCTGTGAACCAATGGATTGATCTATCCCTTTACTCTTCCTGTTTGTGTTGAAACTGGACATCAATCCGATGTATTTATCGTTCGTATAAGACAAGAGAGATGTATGGCTAGAGTCGACACGAGACTCTCAGGGACCTTAGGACTGGGTTACAATATTTACTTATCGTGTCGAGAAGATAGATAAATAAATAACCGACACGGAGCCCCGAACACCCTAGAATCAAGGGACTGGTCCCTAACTTGGACCCTGGGGACGAAGTTTTCAAGACTCAGAATTGATGACCTGGTGTTCACTTAAGGGGTAAATAAAATGTCAATATAAGGACCATGTCGGACAGTTAATTTTACTGTATTTAACTTGGACTAAAAGGATGTAAACATATGTCCTCAGACTTTTTAGACCTAGTTCAGGTCCAGTTAATCTAACACATCCAGACACTACTGTAGGAGCTCAGAACCAAAAAGTAGGGATCTTACTAATATCGACGGAGATCGGGTCAATCTAGACCACACCGATGGAAATTATTGCAATCATAAGGACATTAATGAACTTGTTATAGGCAAACAGTGGACCTGACATACGTGATACTTCCGTACCTGGTAGACACGACAAGGGATAACTTAGACGTCTAACATTATTCTCATGCGACGTGTGCCATGTATGAATTGTTTGCACAACTTAGTCACTGAGTACGTAGTGAACCATAAGGGTTCCTGTGACTTTAATTTTACCAAGTCTCAGTGGTGTCTACCCATTTTGTATGCAGAAGCCCGAGGAACTGTGTGTGATCTCTTGTCGGGTATGAGACTAAAGTGTTTAAGAAATACAGTGTCCGATACAGTGGTGAGATAAAACTTTGATTTGACATGTATGGGTACCTAGGGTCCCGTAACACACCTACAAAGAAAATGGTCCTTTCCAGGGGAGTAAATGGAAATGTTCAAAAGGTCACGGCGTCAGATGACAGTATGAAGTCCATAGAAACTTTTTATTATAAATATATATATAGGTTTCGGGGAAGTACCCATGTATCACGTAAGAGATGGCATTTTGCCTCGTGTCTTAACATACTTGATCTAGAACTTGTCAGACCCGTTTTTCATAAGTAGACTGAGTCTATTAAACAGGTAGACCTCTTCAAGACTTTATCTAGAGGTCTATAGTTCGAAATCTTATTATTGTACTGGAGTTTCCATTAGTTACACTTGTCCAAGATTCCTACTCCGTTGTCCCGTTTCACAAGTCGAAAAGAAGGACGAGGAAACAAAACTAATCCGGACCAAGAAAGGGATCAGGAGACAAACGGACTAGATATTGTACCCACACACCCGTGGTGCGGAAAGGGATCCTGATATTGAACCTGCAGTCGTTCGAAGTAATGGACGACAAATGGAGTGGATTCTCTTGTGTCCTGTCCACCTTTCACAGAAAATTAATAGACACATGGGTGTACGGTCCACGGTGAGTGGGCCGAAAGTCTTGACTCTAACCATAGTTTATCTGGTCGGTGTGTTCCTTTCTCCCTTGTTGTCTTTGTCTTCCGTCTTTCCCTCGGGGTCTCTCCGTCGACTCATTCGTTTCGAAACCAGACCCAGGACGCAAAGTCCTACCTCACTACCTCTGCAGGATACGAACCTCCGATTCATCTGCGTCTCAGCTTAGGGTTGACTCCAGAAACGTCCAGTGAATTTATAGAATGAAGGTTCTAGTTTTGTCCCGATACGATAATTTACAGAACTCAACAAAATTTTTAATCTTCTGTGTGTCCATTTGGTATTCTCCGTAGCGTCGTGACAGTACTCATGAACAGTGACAAAAACTGTGAGGTCCCTCTCTCTTCCAGTTCAAACTATTGTAGCAACATACAAGTCTACCCTCTTTCATCCTTGTCAAGAGAATGTACGATTTTCTTTGACGACAGATGATTAATCTGAGTATTAATCTAAAACTTGTACTTTAAAACGAAGTTTTTATCAGGGAACGGAGGGAGTGGGTGAATAAACCAAAGTAAAAGACGACTTTGTAGAACGAATATTTGAGTAAAAACCAACATCGACTCCAATGACCTTTACTCAAATTTACTGTATATTTAAAGACAGTAGGATTACCCGAAGAGAAGGAGAGGGACTGTGTGGTGGCTACGACAGAAGAGGGTACACAGGACGAACGTAACTACGACCGGTATCTGGGTTCGGACGTCTTCCTACAGAATCTAGGTCTCACTGGTGTGTCTGTGAACATAACCAGGGGGACCGGGAAGACACATTTAGGATTTTATAAAATATTCTTGTGTATTACAATTTACCTCGTCCTTTACGTCGATATCCATAGAAACCGTTCAGGTCGACCATAGTGAAACCAGAACCCGTCTCGGAACTCCCTTGACCGTATAGTTAGGTCCATTTTGATCCTGAAAAGGTTTCCAGTCACTATGTCTTGGATTTATATATCCTCCTCTCAACTTTTCATTTCCTCTTCCTCCCTTAGGGGACCCAGGTGATGAGGTGTAAGGGTTACGTCCCCCGTGCCCAAACTAGGGTATAGTCCTTTGATTCTAAAACATACTGTATACTACACCCTTCTTCTTCTTTACTACTTCTTCCTCTTCCTCTTCTTCCTCTCTCCCAAAGGGTTACCAAATCGGTTTTATAGTAGGGTATATAATTATTTGTTGGAACCCGTACAATGGATTGGGATTCAGAATAAAAGGTGTCGAAATTTTAACCCTATTACTTATGGATGGTGTTTGTAAATAATAGTACTACTCCCTTCTACTACAACCCCTTCCTGGAACGTCTAATGGGTCATGTAGTCTTTATAGTCAAAGGTGGAGGAAAGGTTCTCAGGAGAAGTACCAGTTAAAGACGAGACAAAGTTCAAGTCCCTGTAGGACTACCATCGAACTTTAAACGACATCAATCTTATAAATGTGGTACCTTTAACCTCGGGTTCGAAGTTATGAAACCGGTGTACTACGCTTCTCGACTGAGTAATCTTTTCTGGGACTACGACCCTTTCTAACTTCCGTCCTCCTCTTCCCCTGCTGTCTCCTACTCTACCAACCTACCGTAGTGACTGAGTTACCTGTACTCAAACTCGTTCGAGACCCTCTACCACTTCCTGTCCCTTCGGACCGCATGACGTAAGACACCCCAACGTTTCTCTTTCTGTACTGACTCGTTGACTTGTTGTTGTTTAGTAAGTCTCGAAGAAGTAGGTACAGGGAGGGATCTTTTAGACAATTTGCAAACCGTCGTAAATGTAGTGACTCATAACTACTATATAATAATATTTACAATTATTACACAATAATATTTACAATTATACATAATTATAGAAATTCGGAACTAAAGGAGTGGAAATTTCCTCCCTCTTACTTGTGTCATCGGGGTAGAGTTCCCGACGATGACGATTCAGTGAAGTCAGCATAGGCTGAGACACACTGAGGTATCTACCGTCGGGTGGTCCGAGGGGGCAGGGACCCTAAGAGGTCCGTTCTTGGGACCTCACCCAACGGTAACGGAAGAGGTTACGTACTTTCACTTTTCACTTTCACTTCAGCGAGTCAGAACAGGCTGAGAATCACTGGGGTGCCTGACGTCGGGTGGTCCGAAGAGGCAGGTACCCTAAAAGGTCCGTTCTCATGTCCTCACTCCACGGTAACGGAAGAGGCTAGAGTTCCCGTAAACCACAGTGTATTGTTTTTTGACTTTTACTGACTCGCATCATTACTAATTCTCAGTGCACTCGTTCTCCTCCACTACTACCGTAAAGAAGGTCCCTTCTCTCTTTTTGTGACCTCCAGACAGTGAGGACCACTCCATGGCACCAGGTACTAACCTTCGACTCTCCTCTCCCTCGGGTAAACGGTGTAGGGGAACCTGACCTCGGAACCAGTAACTTCTCTGTGCCCCGTCCCTTCCTCCCTTGTCACCACCGAGTCTATGACGTCTAAGTACATCAACAATAACTCTAAATCGCATAAAAGAACTTACTTATAAAGAAGTATCCGAGAGACGAGGATCCTGTTAAAGGTATTAATAAGCTTCATCTCGGCTAAGTGTAATAAAATACAATCAAAGTCCATACGTAGTATCATTAAGTCGTAATGTCTAATAAAAGACAAATGTCAATAATACTTTAGAACCGAGACAAAGGACACAGCATGTCATATAAGGACATCAAATAGGTAAAATATGTGTCATCAAACATGGAGAATTAGGAGATGGAGATAGAAAGGGAAGGGGGAAGGCAGAGGGGTGAACGAACAAGAGACATAGATACTCGGACAAATAAAAGAATATAAATAAACAAACAAAGTGAATCTAAGGTGTATATTCACTATTGTATACTATAATTAGAAAGAGACATAGAAACTCGGACAAATAAAAGAATNGTATCCGAGAGACGAGGATCCTGTTAAAGGTATTAATAAGCTTCATCTCGGCTAAGTGTAATAAAATACAATCAAAGTCCATACGTAGTATCATTAAGTCGTAATGTCTAATAAAAGACAAATGTCAATAATACTTTAGAACCGAGACAAAGGACACAGCATGTCATATAAGGACATCAAATAGGTAAAATATGTGTCATCAAACATGGAGAATTAGGAGATGGAGATAGAAAGGGAAGGGGGAAGGCAGAGGGGTGAACGAACAAGAGACATAGACACTCGGACAAATAAAAGAATATAAATAAACAAACAAAGTGAATCTAAGGTGTATATTCACTATTGTATACTATAATTAGAAAAAGACAGACTGAATAAAGTGAATCGTATTATGGGAGATTCATGAAGACGTAACAATGTTTCCGTCTATAGTAAGAAATACTGACTCACTATAAGGTAAAGTATATATATATAAAGTAGAAGAAATAAGAAAGTAGAGAACTACCCGTTAATCCAACGAAGGGACAGAACCGATAACATTTATGACGACGATACTGTAATCCTACGTACCTAGAAAAACTTAAACAAAGAAACAAAAGAAGTTAATATATTTACCGATAAAATACATTGAAAGTGGTAAATATCAACATAGGACACCTCACTAGGTGTCTCGAGGAACACGACGGTAAAACCTTCATGTTCATCATCACTAAAACAATTTGTTTTGAGGTTTTAACATTTCCCTATTTAAACAACAAAAAATAATGTAATTTTTCAAAAACAAGTTCGTTCCCACTATCCTTGAGTGGATTTCTGAAGGTCAACTTTATTTTATAAATGTTTCAACAAGTCAACGATTTAGTACAGACTGAGAAACACCTGGGTACTGGACGTCGTACGGTCCGGAGAGACAGGAAGTGGTAGAGGGTCTCAAATGCGTTTGAGTACAGGTGACTCAACTACTGCGGTAGGTTGGTAGAGTAGAATACAGCGGGGGAATAGGAGAACGGAAGTTAGAAAGGGTCTTAGTCCCAGAAAAGGTTTCTGAGTCGAGAAGTGTAGTCCACCGGTTTAAATGTTTTATCTAATTATTATTTTATAACATGTAACAATTACCTATATGTAGATCTTATGTGTTCTTAAAGATTCAGACGTCCTTTTACTACCCGTTAGAGTATCTTTTTACCCGTTACTTACTGGATTCGTCCAGTGTCTTTCTCCTTTGAGAATGTCGATCACTCAAGTACTCCTCTCTTAATTGGAGTAATCATCAGTATTTTTTACGTCAATTTTATTCAAAGGTAAAATGAGAGTTGTCCCCCGTTTTCAACTCAATATCCGTCAGTTTACGACTACTTTTACCCCTTTGTCTTTCGGAGTGTATGACGACTACTCTGATATTCGAAAACCTCTTGTTAAACCATGTGTAAGTCGGATATTGGGTCCTTTAAGGTACGAACACCCATGGAATCTTTTAGAAAGTGTTGTACTTAGTCCCCTTCTAAGTACCGTCGTAACAACAATTACAAACAGCCACATTTCTAAAGTCAAGTCAAGTCAAGTCAACGAGTCAGCACAGGCTGAGAAACGCTGGGGTACTTAGCGTCGTGCGGTCCGGAGGGACAGGTAGTGGCAGAGGGCCTCAAGTGAGTCTGAGTGCAGGTAGTTCAGTCACTACGGTAGGTCGGTAGAGTAGGAGACAGCAGGGGAAGAGGAGGACGGGGGTTAGGGAGGGTCGAAGTCTCAGAAAAGGTTACTCAGTTGATGAGCGTACTCCACCGGTTTCATGACCTCAAAGTCGAAATCGTAGTAAGGAAGGTTTCTTTAGGGTCCCGACTAGAGGAAGTCTTACCTGACCAACCTAGAGGAACGTCAGGTTCCCTGGGAGTTCTCGGAAGAGGTTGTGGTGTCAAGTTTTCGTAATTAAAAAGCCGCGAGTCAAAAGAAGTGTCAGGTTGAGAGTGTAGGTATGTACTGGTGTCCTTTTTGGTATCGGAACTGATCTACCTAGAAACAACCGTTTCATTACAGAGACGAAAACTTATACGATAGATCCAACCAGTATTGAAAAGAAGGTTCCTCATTCGCAGAAAATTAAAGTACCGACGTCAGTGGTAGACGTCACTAAAACCTCGGGGGTTTTTATTTCAGACTGTGACAAAGGGGTAGATAAAGGGTACTTCACTACCCTGGTCTACGATACTAGAAGCAAAAGACTTACAACTCGAAATTCACATTTCTAAACCTTGGTTGGATTTCCAACTTGTCTCTTTTCTACTTGTACACACCATATACGTATAATAGTTTATGTCCGATATTTAGTCTTTCTTCCTTGATATATATATATATGTATATATATATAGTTCTTCCTCTCAAGTGTTTATATGATGACTTGGATTTTAAATTTTCGTATTACTTTACAAATAGTGTTACGTTAATTACATTTTGTTTTATTACGAAGGATAACAAGTAACAATGTTTTAAATACTGATTTACGTACCTACTATCTTATTATCTGTAATTTTTGTCCTCATACTTTCACTTACCTCCCGTTCCTCCACTGTTTACCGTAACTCATACCTTCTACTTCTCCTGTTTTTATTTACGTATTTTAATTTGATTTTTCTCGGAGAACTACTTTCACTTTCTTCTCTCACTTTTTCAACCGAATTTCGAGTTGTAAGTCTTTTGATTCTAGTACCGTAGAACAGGGTAGTGAAGTACTGTTTATCTACCCCTTTGTCACCTTTGTCAACGATTGAAATAAAAAGACCCGAGGTTTTAGTGACGTCTACCACTGACGTCGGTACTTTAATTGTCTGTGAATGAGGAACCTTCCTTTCAATACTGGTTGGATCTGTCGTATAATTTTTCGTCTCTGTGTAATGAAACGGTTGTTTCCAGACAGATCAGTTTCGATACCAAAAAGGAAACCAGTACATACCTACACTCTCAACCTGACATTTCTTTAGACTCACGGCGTCTTAACTACGAAAACTTCACACCACAACCTCTTCCGAGAACTCTCAGGGAACCTGACGTTCCTCTAGGTTGGTCAGGCAGGATTTCCTCTAGTCAGGACCCACAAGTAACCTTCCTGACTACAACTTCGACTTTAAGGCTATGAAACCGGTGGAGTACACTTCTCGACTGAGTAACCTCTTCTGGGACTACGACCCTTTCTAACTCCCGTCCTCCTCTTCCCCTACTGTCTCCTACTCTACCAACCTACCGTAGTGGCTGAGTTACCTATGGTCAAACTCATTTAAGACCTTCAACCACTACCTGTCCCTCCGGACTACACGACGCCAAACACCCCAGCGTTTCTCAACCTGTGATGACTCGCTGACTTGACTTGATTTTGATTTCTCCATGATGCACCAACCACCGTAGTTATCACGTGGTCTTTGCCTCATACCAACCAGGATAATCAGGATCAGACCCACAGACTCTCGGGTATTATAATTACTACTACTATGTTCCTCTATTGTATACATACTTACTGCGCGTCACTTTGGTAGAAACGATTAAGAGGAAAGGGAAGACAGATGGAATGTCTCTATCGTGGTCTTAATCCCTCTATGTGAAAACTCTACCTGAAACTTTTGAAGACGTCTTTAGTTTCAAACATAATGAAAACATTTTTGATTCGTACTTAATGATAATACTTTTACTGATAAATAAACAGACTTGATCAGTTACGAAGTCAGTCCATCTCTGTATTGACCCTTCCATTTCAAATTTTTCTTCTATAAAGTCGTTCCGTTCGACAGTGTCTAGTATACTTAATTACGGTCTTTTACTTTCATTTTTAAGGACCTGTTTTAGACATTCAGGACTTTATACCAGGTTTGTAACGGTAGACGAGTATTTTAATACCTCTCCGACGACCTTGAAAGGTTGTGACCTTACCTGACAGATGCGTATCGACAGTTCCGTTTTTAGACGCCGAGGTCTGGTAGTCCTCTCAAGGGTTTCCCTCCTCCAGTGACCCTACGAAAGAGAGAGGAACCGTATAAAGATACGTCGTTAAAGGTTTCAATTTTTTTCTTCTTTTCTCCTAAGTGGGAGTATTTTGTGGTCAGGTTTGATATAAAGGAAGGTGACTTGATCGGGACCTCGTGGGGAGAATCCCCTTCGAGTGACTAACTTTGGAGGGTGAGACCGGTTCGAGGTATCATTGGTAAACGTATGCAATAAAATCCTGTCCTTCAGAAGGATTCCTTGTGTCTTGATTGTTCGATCGTGGTTGGTCTCCTTAAGCCCTTTCCAGTTTTCCTCTACGGTGTACGGGATGACGGGGGGTCTTAGGAAGAACGACCGCAGGTAGAACCGACTCGATACGTACACGGTTGTCCTTCCCGGGACTCAGTCTTACTAACCGGTTTCTGTTGGGTCTTTACTTAGCGTAGTGGTATTTTAGGTTTCGACCCTCAGTACACCGTCTCGTCAAGAGGACCCAAGGGAATGGGAGGACGGGAGACGGACCCACCGGGAAAGGTTATTTCAGAGAAGGAAACAGTCGAACACACAGAGGAACCTGTTAAGTAAAGGTTCACAATCTGTTCTTGGGGAAAACCCGGGACCTTCCTCAGGGGGAAGGACGTTGTGGGGTTGGAATTATGGTACTGGGTAGGTTAAGTATAAGTAAGGAGTTCAGAGTCCAAGTTCTTTGCCACCCTACTCGTTCCTGGAACCTATGTCTGTTTGGATCCGAGGTTAGATTTAAGTTAACGAGCACTCGACGTACTTGAACCCATTTCCAACTTTAGAGTGGCACGACGTTAAAGGACTTGTCTTACCCCTTTCATTATGTATTAAAAGTTCAACCCTCTCACTTTTTAGATCTCGTCTGTGAGTTTAGTCATAAATGTATAAGAGAGAGGACCAAGAGCTGAGGAGAACAGGGTCAACTAGAGAGGGGAGAACCTTGAAGGAGTTGTGGGTGTCCACGTTGAGTCATTGACAGAACTAACATTAGAGTGAAGGACCACATTCAAAATAGAGTGGGTCTTCTCGACCCGCCCTTGCAAAAAAAAGGAAGAAGACTGGAAAGGGAGCTTCTTGTGAGTGATCTTGTCCTCGAACCGACGGATAATGATTTCGTGGTACTTGTCCATTTCTTCTCTTTCTGGGAGTGGAAAGAGAATTTTATAGGGGTGACCGTTTCAGTCTTAAGAACTGTCTTTTACAACAAAATCCATTTTGTTTTAACTCACGTCATAAAAGTCGGTGTGTCTCCGATGTGAGTGAATAGACACACGAAAATTTCTCCCGCAGTGGTTCACCTTCGTCTAGGAAACAAAACGCAGGTGTCTGTGTCACTACTGAGTTGACGAGGAATAAAACAACATTGTTCACCTCGACCTGTAAAATAAAAAGGACGCTATTTAGATTTCATCTATTAGTGAGAAAAGAGGTCTATTGGACCGTTATGGCTGTCAGTTTTTCCTAAGAAAAAAAATCAAGTAAATTTGAGTATCAAAGTATATCCGGGCCTTACTATATGGTTTGGTGTCTTTATCAAGTTAAAGTAGGATGACGAGGGTCAGTCTTTTTGATATTCCGAAAGGACCACCAGATCACCAATTCTTAGGCGGACTGTTAAGTCCCCTGTACCCAAACTAGGGACCAGGTACTTCTAGGGTGTACGGGACCTCGTTGATTCGACCGTGAGATCTCGGACACTCGGTGTTGGTCTCTCTCGAGTACTCGTCGTTGTTTCTGGTTCACGTCAGTTTTTTTTTTTCTTATTTATTAATCTAATTTTTGATAAAAAAAATTATAACATACAAAAAAATTTTTTCTCTTTTTGTATCAAATCGACCATTCCCTACCATAACTTTCGACTTTAAGTAGAGTGTAGGAATTCGGTTTACCTACTAAAGTACCGATATATTGATATATTGGTCGGGCAAAGAGGTTCTAAGTGTCCTTTTTCCCCACGAAGGATACAACCCCCCACGTCCCTCGGTTCGCGGGACGTACCACCCTCACGGGAAGACCAAAGGTACGACACCAACAGGGGTCCTTCGGTCACACTGACAGGGGCTGAGGTCGTACTGACGGTTCCGTGTACCCGGTTTCCTGAGGTGGGGGCAATTACTTTATGTTTAAAGATACTTCCCGAAGATCGGAAGTTTCCATGAATCTCATTAATACGGGACCGAAATTATGTCTCCGGTAAACAAAGTATGTATATTTAGTTAGGTCAAGGTAAAGCTACATGAGTCAAGTATATTGTCGGAACAACTCCAAACGAAACGTATGTGTATTTTGACTTCATGTTTCTTCACTTCGTTGAACGAATTCTAGACTCTCGACCGTTCTCCCATTCAGTCCTACACTTTGGGTCGTCGGATGTAGGGTAGGAGTATTGTTGATTTACCTTCATGGACTCCGAGTCCCTCGATACCTTGAACGGGTTGTGTCGATGAGTCAGTGTCCCTAATTTAACTTTGTACTCAACAGATAATGGTTTAGAAGTGAAAAAAAATGATTAATGTTACGAGAGTGAGGTTTAACACTCCTCGAAACTTATGTTCTCGAAGGGTTGATGAAATTTTTGTAAAGAAAGTACGGGTAGTAAGTGAGTCATCAGTACCTTATTCATGTAACTTCACTCGGTGTCTCTTTTTTCCGTACCAAAATAGGGCCCCCTTAGTGTTAGAACACGTCTTTGTCTGTGTTTTCGTTCCTTAAGACTACCATCCTTGGACATTTTTCGTAAAACAAACCTCTTGTCCTCCCTGATCTAAGATGAGTTCCTTCGTCTCTGAACTTCGTCGTCGGGTCCTCTGTACGGCTACCCTTTTCTGAGAATTGAGAAAAGACCAACGCGACACGCCGTACACTCTAGAAGGTAGGGACTGGTCCCTACCTTGGGCACGGGGGACTTCGTCTTCGAACCTCAGGATTGGTGACCTGGTGGTCTCTTCACGACTTCTGAGAATTAAAAAACATTATCCCACGTCTACTCTCCTCTTAGTCTCGTCGTAAAACTCTGTTCAACTACCTCCTACCTTTAACTACCTGTCCTCTGTTTAACAATCCACCTAGTCCTTATTCTACCTCTATGACCCTAGGATTTAATCGTGGGACTCGTGTCTCTTCCCTTCTACCCCCCTCTATCACCTCTGAGACACGTGTCGCTTGTGTCAATCAATACTTCAGGTAGATACACGAGTCATGACCCGTCTTTCTGTGTGTCTCCCTTTCCTGGACTCCTACGTTCCACTTAAGAGACTAATGAGGAATTAGATAATCCCTTAAAACAACTGGGTCACTTTTCCTTCTCTTAGGATTTCAAGAACCCGTATTTTGGAGGGAGGGAAAAGAGTGTGTACGTCTGGAAGAAAACCTCCAGAAAACCCCAAGCTTTCGATAGGAAACCGTTACGATTACTAAAACCCTCTTTCGGACTGTAGACCCTCCTTCACCTACTCCCCAATTCTGTTTAAAAGGAGGTAAAAATTAAAATGATCTCTAAGACGACTGTCAAACACTCACTTTTAAGCTTAAAACTCATCGTGAATAATGATGTTCCCATGGTAGAAGTAAAGGAATAAACGTGATTCAATAGTTCCGGGGTAAGAAGATAAACGGTAAAAAAGGTGAAGGGACCATCGGTGTCTGTACTCCCGACTCGAGACGTCAAAGGCTCCCATGTCTCAGATGAAACTTGCACCCTCCGAGATGTGGTCCTGGATGACCTTCCCAGAGGTCAAAGTATTACGTTCGACGTTCAACCGTAAGGAAAGGTTCTTCTTAGGAACCGTCGATTTGACTTGACGAGAGGGGTCTTCTTCCGTATTTTTCCTGTTCGGACTTAAATTTTTTTTTTTTTTTTCTTTCTTGAATGTCACGTTTAAAGTCTCCGATAGTACCTACATCGACAACGATTATATTTCCGATTCTCGTTAGTCGCGAAGGGACCATCGGATGTTAAGTCCTTAAACGGATGTTACGTCCTCTGGGGTCAAGCTAAGGACCCAGTCCTACTAGGGGACCTCTTCCCTATCTGATGGGTGAGGTCACAAGAACCCGAAGGAAGCACCGAGTCTGTCCTTTCTTAGACGGACGCTACGTCCTCTGGACACAAACTAGGGACCCAACCCTTCTAAGGAACCTCCTCCAGTATCGTTGGGTGAGGTTATAAGAACGGACTTCTTAGGGGTTCCTGTCTCCTCGGACCACCCGATGTCAGGTACCCCAGTTTTCCTAAGTCTGTACTGACTCACCGATTCGTGTCATGTTCTCGTTAGTCTTTCCGAGTTGATATTGTTGGATTGTTCCGATGGTTCCTTCTTTTCTCCCGATTCTTTCGTAGATTTTTATATCGTCACTGACGACGATTCGGAGGGAGTTTCCGTCGTAGATTTATTTTACACTTCGGGTACTTCCAAAGACGAGGGACTCGACTATCCTTTATAGTTTGACAGTCTAGTCTAATATTTTGATTAAAATTAATTAATAAAAATCTAGCTAAGATTTTATTTGTAGACTGAGATTTTTTCCCTAAGACACGAATTTTATTCAATATGTATAGGTGTAGAAAGGGAAAGAAGATGTTTAAACCAGTCGGAAAGTCCTCAATCGGTAGTCGACTTAGAAACGACGAGGGTTTATAAGTCTGTATTAACGGAACTTTGAGTGAGGTACGGGACACCCTTAAGTTTCAGGTGGGACTCTACTGATAAGAGTCCTCCGAAGGACACATAAGACTAGACTTGAGGACAAAAAGGACTCAAGTGTCCAACTACTGAGTGGACCCTTTTAAGATCCACGACGGGGAAGAAGGAACAACTTTGAAAGTGAGGTTCGTACACTATACCCTGAGGGACTTCTGAATTCCCATGAATCCCTCCCAAATGTTTCGGCTTTCCGTCCTAGAAGCTTAGAGGTCAGTAGGTCGGAATAGTGATTGACGCTAAAAGGAGCCAGGGACGTGTCTACGGGTCAGTGTGGTGGAAGGAGGAAAGAAGGGGCGTAGAGAACTTTAAGAAAGACGCTTCCATACGTCCAGGGCCCAAGGTCCGAATGACCCATAAACTCTCGAGTCACCGTGTCATCTCCCAGAGACGTCTTAGGTCGGAACCATTTGCCTTTAAACACCAATATTTATCGTCTGGAGAAGGAGGGAAGTGGGGGTAATGAGAGACGGAGATAACAACGCACTATGGAAGGGAATCCTTTGAAATCAGAGACCCCTTATTGTGGATTATTTCTATATACGATTTTCCTGTTGTCCTTTCCTTTGTAAATGTTTCTCTAAACATCCCTACTTTCGTTTCGGAATACTCATCAGGTAGGTAGCTGAGTGGGTGTGTAGGTAGGTAGGTAGGTAGGTAGGAGGATAGGCAGGTAGTTGAATAGGTAGATTGTAACTGATTTACGGTCGATTCACGGTCTGTGACGAGAACGGTAACCGATATATCAGTACCTGTTCTATCATTCCCGACACGGGATAGTCTCAAATGTAACATCACCCCCGTACATAAGTAAAACTAAGTACAAAACGTCCTTCTTATCCACAAGTGACGTATCCATTCCCTCAGTTCTGGAAAGGTCGTCTCTTCTGTCCTACGTGTTTCCGTTCTTTATTTTACTTTAATTTAGTGATCCTTTGTTATACTGACCGAGTCTAACGTCACCCTTCTGTTTCTACCTTCGTCCCGGTCCTTCCGTGTATCAACCCTCAAACCTACAATAAGACACCGTTTCCCTACCAGATTAGTTAGAATATTACAGAGACGGAAAGAAAGAGGGCGACGACTCGAAAGAGGAGCAGAGATAAGGTCAATCGTACACAAGAACAGTAAGGTTGGTTTACTCAGGTATCACTACCCTCGTAATTAAATAAACTCGTCTGTACACAGTTGTAGTAAACCTCTTTTCCGTGGTCTGGGTAATGTATGTGAGTTTATTACATTAATCCTGATCAAACTTTCGTCGTTTGGAGCTCGAAAGGATTAAGTCAGGACTGACGAAGTCGGGTGAGACAGAGAGTCGGACAGAAAGCTCGATTAAAGATAAAGAGGTAGAGAGGTGAGGATTCGGGAAGGGCGGCGGAGGGGGTGGTGTGGTGAATAGAGTCCGAGAGAGGACAACAGAACGGTATTGTTTGGTATTATAAATGACCTAAAGGTACCATTTCATAATCAGTGAGTCAACACAGGCTGAGAAACTTGGGGTACCAGACATCGGGAGATCCGAGGAGATAGGTACCTTAAGAGGTCCGTTCTTATGATCTCACCCAACGGTGAGGGAAGAGGTCCCCCAGAAAGACTGGGTCCCTATCTTGGACCCAGAGGGTGTAGCGTCCGTCTAAAAAATGGCAGACTCGGTTGTCTCTTCAGGTGCCACTTCTTCTCTCTTTAAAAATCTACAATCGAGGGAATCACACACCCTCTTCCGTAATATTATTTTTGTACCGGTGGACTACTCTTCTTGGCTGAGTAACCTTTTCTGGGACTACGACCCTTTCTGACTTCCGTTTTCCTCTTGTCCCACCGTCTCCTACTCTACTAATCTATCATAGTACAGGCTGAGTTACCTGTACTTAGACTCGTTTGAGGCCCTCTGTTACTTCCTCTCCCCTCGGACCGGACGACATCAGGTTCCCCAGAGTTTCTCAGTGTGTACTGAATCGTTGACTTGTTGTTGTTTGGAATCAGAGAAGAGTAGGATTAACCTCAGTATTTTAAAATTTCCGTCATAAGCCTGCCCTGGAACTCTGACAGATCACTTTAGGAGGAGAAAGTAAAACCTTTTTTTGTCCGAGTTCCTTTGTAGAGTTCAATTGGTCCGAGACCTCGACTTTGGTTGTCTCCGAATAAGACTATAGAGGGTAGCTATCCCCTATAGGTACTCTCTCTCTCTCTCTCACACACACACACACACACACACACACACACACACACACCATCCCGACCAGGTGGATCAGGTTCGTCTTTTCCATTCTACGTTAGGGTAGTCAGTATGTCGGTACGAAATACCTACGATCTTGTAAGAAACCCAAGACGTCCCCAATTATGTCGTGTCTTGAGTCCGTAGGTCGGTGTGGGGGTCGTAGTCCCTTAAGAATCAGGAAGGGTTCTCAATACGGACCACTGTGAGAGTGAGGAGAATAAATACGGAGACGATAAGGACGATGAAGACGACGAAATCCAATTATTGAACCCCCTTTTTGGGTTTTTTTGAGTAACCAGAAAAACATCGAGTACGACTGAGAACCGAAGAGGACTAACATCAAAGACGAACGACCCAAAGACGCCTAGTAGTCGAACAAGTCAAGTCAAGTCAGCGAGTCAGCACACGCTGAGAAACGCTGGGGTACTTGACGTCGTGCGGTCTGGAGGGACAGGTAGTGGTTGAGGACCTCAAGTGAGTCTGAGTTCAGGTAGCTCATACACTACGGTAGGTCGGTAGAGTAGGAGACAGTAGGGGAAGAGGAGGACGGGAGTTAGGGAGGGTCGTAGTCTCAGAAAAGGTTACTCAGTTGAGAAGCGTACTCCACCGGTTTCCTGACCTCAGAGTCGAAATCGTAGTAAGGAAGATTTCTTTAGGGTCCCAACTAGAGGAAGTCAGGTTCCCTGAGCGTTCTCAGAAGAGGTCGTGGTGTCAAGTTTGCGTAGTTAAGAAGCCGTGAGTCGGAAGAAGTGTCAGGTTGAGAGTGTAGGTATGTACTGGTGTCCTTTTTGGTATCGGAACTGATCTACCTNTACAGAGACGAAAACTTATATGATAGATCCAACCAGTATTGAAAAGAAGGTTCCTCATTCGCAGAAAATTAAAGTACCGACGTCAGTGGTAGACGTCACTAAAACCTCGGGTTTTTTATTTCAGACTGTGACAAAGATGACAAAGGGGTAGATAAAGGGTACTTCACTGCCCTGGTCTACGGTACTAGAATCAAAAGACTTACAACTCGAGATTCGGTTGAAAAAGTGAGAGGAGAAAGTGAAAGTAGTTCTCCGAAAAATCGAGGAGAAGGGAAAGACGGTCTTCCCACCACAGTAGACGTATAGACTCCAATAACTATAAAGAGGGTCGTTAGAACTAAAGTCGAACATAAAGAAGGTCAGGTCGCAAAGAGTACTACATGAGACGTATCTTTAATTTATTCGTCCCACTGTCATATGTCGGAACTGCATGAGGAAAAGGATAAACCTTGGTCAGACAACAAGGTACAGGTCAAGATTCACAACGAAGGACTGGACGTATGTCTAAAGAGTTCTCCGTCCAGTCCACCAGACCATAAGGGTAGTGAAAGTCTTAAAAGGTATCAAATAACACTAGGTGTATCAGTTTCCGAAACCGTATTAGTTATTTCGTCTTTATCTGCAAAAAGACCTTGAGAGAACGAAAAAGGTACTAGGTCACCTACAACCGGTAAACTAGAGACCAAGGAGACGGAAAAGATTTTGGTCGAACTTGTAGTCCTTCAAGTGCCAAGTGCATAACGACTTCGGACCGAACCTCTTAAAACTCGTAATGAAATGATCGTACACTCTACTCACGTTAACACACCATCAAACTCGTAAGAAAACGTAACGGAAAGAAACCTTATCCTTACTTTTGCCTGGAAAAGGTCAGGACACCGGTGACGACTCAAAAGGTTTAAACGANCAAGTGCATGACGACTTCGGACCGAACCTCTTAAAACTCGTAATGAAATGATCGTACACTATACTCACGTTAACACACCATCAAACTCGTAAGAAAACGTAACGGAAAGAAACCTTAGCCTTACTTTTGCCTGGAAAAGGTCAGGACACCGGTGACGACTCAAAAGGTTTAAACGACCGTATAACTCACGTCGTGAAAGTGTCGTAGTAGAAAGTCCTAAACTTTGTCGAGTTGACCTTAAGGTAGTGGAGGTGATCGAAACAAGCATCACTACGAAAGATTCCGGGTGAACTGAAGTGAAAGGTTCTACAGACCGAGATCTAATCACTAGTGTAATAGTACTAATAGACCCAGTACTTCTATTAAAAACATGTCAAGAAGACACATAAGAACGGTGGAGAAGAATTATAGAAGACGAAGACAATCCAAGTATCGTAAAGACAGGAAATAGCTCGGGTAGAAACGTACTTTACAAGGGAACCATAGAGATTAAAAGAACTTCTCTAGAGATCAGAAAGGGTAAGAGAACAAAAGGAGATAAAGAAACGTCACTAACGACTTCTTCCGAAAGAATAAAGAAGAAGGATAAGAAACCTTGAGACGTAAGTCTACGAATATAGAAAGGAAAAGAGGAAACGAAAAGTGGAGAGAAGAAAAGTGTCGATAAACATTCCGGAGGGGTCCGTCAGTAAAACGAAAAAACGTAAAGAAAAGGTACTCCTACCAGAACTAGGGACAGAGGACATGTTACAGTGCTTGGAGTAAGGTATCAAGTAGTCCGTGAGATAGATAGTCTAGATCCGGGAATTTAGATAAAGAGTGAAGGTGACATATTAGTATTCCCTAAACTAAATCCAGCATGGACTTACCAGATCGTCAAAAGGGATGAAAGAAGTTAAATGCAGACTTAAACCATTATTCCTCAAGTACTAGACTCGGTGTCAGTCGAACATGGGTAACGATTCAGGGAGAGAGTCAGGTCGTAAATTTTACCTCTCCCTCATATTGACTCCTCCTTGGGGGGTCCCGGAAGCGTCCCGTCCGAAAGGGGTGTAGGAGACGAACTCGAGGAGAGACTTCATGGACTACGTTTAAAGGACTCAACAAAACGTCTACACTAGGGGATTGGGGGGATTTACCTTCTACAATTGATGAACTCCCGGTATTCGTGTACCGGGGTCCGGAAGACCTCGGTTTTCTGACTATTCAATTGAGGACACTGTAGTGGGATGGGTGACAGTCGGTTAGTCTCTTGACACGTGCTCGACTAGTGTCTGGGACGCTGTTGGGGGTGGACCGAAAATGTTCACAAAAGGACATTCGGAACCCCTTGAGTCACGCAAAATCCCGAACTCGGTGGGCAGAGGTAAGTCCCGGGACGTTATTTGTAAAGAGACGAGGTCTGAGGCTGTGAAGGTAAACAAAACGGAGTGACACACAGCCTGTGCACTAGAACGGAATTGTCCTCAAGGGACCACCGGATCACCAACTCTAAGGGCCGAAAGTGACTCTAGAACATTCAGTATACCATTCCAGTTTTTTTTTTCGGAGGTTCTGAAAGCCAAGACCTTGACTAGCAGAGGAACAAAGTATCAATAAGAAGTACCTGGTATAAGAACACGGTCTGGAAGAGTTTCTATCGGCGGACTGGATCCCTAGTCGACAGGACCCTAGGTCGCGGACACGGGTCCCACCGTCATTAAACGAAGGTAATCTGTCCTGAAAGCCACCGTCATAACTTGAAGGAGAGGTACGTGGGAGAGGCCAATTGATAATCACGGGGTCCATCCCGAATTTAGGTACACATATCTGTAGATTGAGGTACGGGAGGAGAAGTACAGTCTGAGGAGACCCAAGAGTGACCAGGACACAAAGAAGGAGTGGTCGGTGCAATCGTAGAGGACGGGTACCCCGTCAGTGAGAGGGTATCTCGTCCCGGACCCAAGTCTAGGACCTTAATAACTTTTCCTGAGTTATTTGATTAATATTAACTCTTATCGAATCAGATATAGGACCCATAAATATAAAATTGTTACGGAATTCGGCTTGTTTAATGAGAGATTACACCGTAAAGTCTGATACGATCTTCCTTTCTAAACTTTCTCCCGTTTAAAGGGTCCCGATGAGGTTAATGGTATTAGTGTCATTAAATGAGAAGTACGGTTATTTATATCGAAGGTCAGAGAAGATGTATATAATAAAGGGACCAGTGGTGGAATTAAAGTGACTACTTCTAAGTCTTCAATTATTTAAAAGACCTGTGCCGGGTCTAATTCCTACAGTTCTATCCGTTTTTAGTCGTGTAAAATACGAGATTTTCGTACGAACTAAAAAAAAAAAAAATTATAAGATATTCTCCGAATCTTCTGTGTTCCACTTCCTGTCCTTTCAGGGATATATTCCCTTTCAAAAGATTAAATTTTTTAGAGATTGAAAAACAATGAGTAACATGAGAGGACGTTCCATCTCCATTCAACAGTAAATACCTGGACTTCAATTAAAAGTACATGAGGACCTCTCAATATCTTTGATTCTCGTCCTTGGACACCCCGAGGGTCCATGTTTAAGAAAGGCACAGAGGACAAAGAACAAACATCCCTTATCTGAAGTAAGTCGGAGGACTGGAAGGGACTCAAGGTTTCCTATCTAAGTTTGTCTACGACTAGTCCCTTCTCTTCCCTACGTCTTTGTTCCCTCCTTGCCAGTTCTTACTTATCACGTCGGAACCCCGTCCCAGGACGAAGACCGAGTTCTTTACATGTTTTGTTATAAAAACACAAAGAGACGTCTTGGTTGGGGGTTGGGAGTCGGGGGGTGGGGTGCACCTCCTACCCTACCGTTTAAGTCCGAACTCATCTAAGGACCTCGTGGCGGGACAATGGAGTAGTTGTTGGTTAGTCTTCTTTCAGTGTGTGGGACCTCGGAGTGGGGTTTATAACGGAGAATTTTTGAAGGGGGAACTTGGTAACCCTTCAGACCCCAAAAACTCGTACTCGGTGAGGCAGAAGAACGAAGCAAGACGTGAGTTGGAAAGAGACGAGGTTTGAGAACTGAAAAACGAAATAAACCTAAGAGACGTACAGTCCGTGTACTTGAAACAAGTCATTGTAAAAAAAAATTGGTTGTTTATAACAATCTCACGGATAATCCCTGACCTACTATAAAAGTTTTTATAAATGAAAACATTTATAAAATTAAAAATGTAAGTAAAATGTGAATGACAAGAACTTGGGTTCAGATACACGGACTACGTGTCACTCCGGTTTGTACTTGTAGTGTCAAACCCGTCTCTTTCCAAATAACGTCCCGGTTCGTCCTCTTGTTCACCTAACATAAGTTTTCTGGACTTGAAGGGTCACCAAAAGTCCCTACTTAAAAATTTCCGTCATAAACCACCCCCTCTCGACGTCCCCCACTGAAGGAAGAGAGACCACCAACGGGTCTTAGAGTTAGAAGATGGAAGACCAAGGTTGATCCCAAAATCGTCCATCAATGGAAGGGGGTGGACCCACCCCCGAAATCAAGGACGTTTTGTTGAGTTTTCTAAGGATAGTCTAACAATCCCTAAAGGGAACTCCTCCTTCCTCCTGAGGGAAAATAACGATGTGATAACAAAGAATTGACGAAAAGGAAACAAAGACGTAAGGGAGTGAAGATATCAATCGTTAACGAATTTAGACGAGAAACCTTGAGTGCCTTCCGGATCCTCTCATTTCGGAAAGGGATGTTTGTACAAAGTTACGATAAGAGAGTTTAGTAGGGTGGGAACGGAAGAGGGTGTCTCAAGGTTTACAGAAAAGAAATATAGACACAGAGAAAACAACAGAACGTTATCCCAATAGTAATGGTAGAAAGATTTAAGGTAAATATACACAATTATATGGCATGACCACAAAAAGAAAGACTAAATGAAGTGAGACATATTATCCGAGGTCAAAGTAGGTGGAGTAATCTTGACTAAGTTTACGTAAGAAAATTTATCGACTCATTATAAGGTAACACATATACATGGTGTCGAAAGAATAGGTAAATAGACGACTACCTGTCGATCCCACCCTACTAAACTCTCTTGTCGTGACTTTGTACATATAATGGTATACACTTTATCTAGTGGTCAGGTTCAAGCTACGTACTTTGTCCCGTGAGTTTGGGCTACGTGACCCTGGTGGGAGTCCCTACCCTATCCTCCCTCCACCCTCCCCCCAAGTCCTATCCCCTGTGTACATGTGGGCACCGACTAAGTACAGTTACATAACATTTTTGGTGATGTTATAAAATTGGTCGGAGGTTAATTTTATTTATTAAATTTTTTTCTTTCTTTACCCTCTGTACCTTTCGGAAAACATGGGGTCTCCTGAAGTATCCTAGGACGAGTTAAAGTTACGAAGTTTATTTTTACTCTTACACACATAGTTATATAACTACATAGTTATATGAAATAGTTATGTTATGTACATAACTATAAGAATTATAAATATAATTGAAATTAATTAAATGTCATAAAGGGAGAACCATCTATAAATCCGACAAGTTTAAAAGTGATAACGTTACTACGATATTCCCGAAAAGACGATCGAGTCCCCGTTTCTTAGACGGAAGTCACGTCCTCTACGTTCAAACTAGAACCAACCCTTCTAGGGGACCTCTTCTTTTATCTTTGGATGAGGTTATAAGAACGGACCTTTTAGGATACCTGTCTCCTCGGACCGTCCGATGTCAGGTACGCCAGTGTTTTCTCAGTCTGTACTGAATCGGTGACGACGACGACGACGACGACGACGACGATTCAGCGAAGTCAGCACAGGTTGAGACACGCTGTGGTATCTGTCGTCGGGTGGTCTGAGGGGGTAGGGACCTTAAGAGGTCCGTTCTTGTGACCTCACCAAACGGTAAAGGAAGAGGTTTTACTTTTCACTTTCACTTCAACGAGTCAGCACAGACTGAGAATCGCTGGGGTACCTGACATCGGATGGTCCGAGGAGGTAGGTACCCTAAAAGGTCCGTTCTCATAACCTCACCCCACGGTAACGGAAGAGGACTGAATCGGTGATTTGTTGTTGTTTATTCAGAGATTTATTTAGGAATAAACGTGACTACTGAGAAGGAATTCTATCTAAAGGTCTGACCCTTTATCACTTTCTCGGACTACTACAAGTTCCGTTATTTTTTTTTAATAGAAACTCCAACTCGATATTTCTTCGACGTCACGGTCTAAACCCTTGTTCCGGTCCTGGGGGAAGGGTTCAGGTCTCTTTGTATAGACTCACTTGTGAGTCAAAGGAGGTCGTTCCTCTACCTTGGACGAAACTCCACACCGAACGTAAAACAGGAGGTAAAAAGACAACCTTTTTACGCGTTGGTCTCAACCACATTGGGTCGTCCTGTGAGTTATACCCGGAAGGACCCTGTCCGGAAGGGGTGCAGGAGACGAAATCGAGGAGAGATTTCATGAATCTAGTATAACTACCATGGGCTACGTGTAAAGGACTCAATAGAACGTCTACACTTGAGGGAGAGTGGGGTGGTTTACCGTCTACATTGATGAACTGGTCCCCGTGTGTCGGGGTCCGGAGAACCTCGGATTCCTGACTATTACAATTCGGGACACTGTGGTGGGACGGTGAAGTGACAGTAGGTTAGTCTCTTGACATGTGCTCGACTAGTGTGTGGGATGTTAGGGGGGAGGGAGTGGACGGAAAATTTTTACGAACCGACTTTGGGGAACTCCTCCACCTCGAAAAAGTCGTGCACTCGGTGAGTAAGAGGAGAACATCGGGACGTTATTTGGAAAGAGACGAGGTTTGAGTTCAAAAAAAACCGGAGTGAAACGTAATCCGTGCGCTTGAACGCAATTACAAACCGCCCGTTCAGCCAGGAAATTATAGTAACTGCTACAGAGTGAGAGTCGAATTTGGTAGGAGAGGAAAGTTACCAGAAGTGACTCTTATTGTAGGTCTCCTAATAGCTTCGGGTGTCGTAGGTGTGCCACACCGGGACTGGTAGGTAGCCGGCAGAAACCGTAACAGGGGAAGGAAGTCACGGACCTTCCCCAATTCAAGAAATTTCCGAAATGAGAGACTTTATAAGAAAAAATTCTAGAAGTTTTCTAGAACGAGAAAAAGAAGGAAACCTCAGTCCAAGAGACTTCTTAGAGAAGTCTCTCAAGAACGGGTATAGTGAATCCTACAACGATGAAACATCTTGAATGGTTTTGAAAGTTAATAAAATGAAAAAAGGGACAACAAAAAAAGGGTAAACACTACCCTCTCAGTCAAGAGACCTTATGGGTCTCGGAGTGTGTCACCGACCGTATATTGTCTGTGACCTATTGATAAATGACAACTTAAAGACATCTCAAACCGGTCAACACTGTTCTCCTGTCTCACATTCTACTCTACACCCTAGGTTTCGGTCTAAACGTGTCGTCTCTGGTCCCACGGTCCAGGTTCCAACTCAAGTAGACGTAGTGTCCGACTCAATCGACTTATTAATCATTTTCTACCGGTGCAGGAGTTGGGACCTTGGGAACTGGTAGAGTCTCACTTTAGGACTCCGAACGAACTCGTTCGTCGATCGGTTCGGTGGTGGGGGTTCCAACCCTATCGACACTAGACCAAAGTCTCCGATCTTGTGGTAAATACTTTGCGGGTCGAGACGTCTTTAGAGTCGGTGACATCAGTATCGTGGGTGACTCCGGGGTCAATTCGGTTTTGGTCTATAACTTCGGTTTCGACACACATTTGGGGTTTCCTGGAGTTCTGTACGAAACAAACACCCTCAACTCATAAGCTTTTGCCGGAACCCTTAAAGGGTCACCAGGTCCCCAATTCTTAGCGGACGGTCACGTCCCCTGTACCCAACCTAGAGACCGGACCCTTGATTCTAGGGTGTACGGAGCCCCGTTGATTCGGACACACGGCGTTCATGACTTGGACACGAGACGTTGTTCTCTTCGGTGGTGTTACTTTTCCGGATCGTAGCGTTGACCTCTCCCCGAGAACGAACGGTGGAGATCTCTTTGGGGTGTCCGTTGTTCCCTCTATGCTACGTCATTTTTATTTATTTATTTATTTTCTCGCCGGATCACAGTGACTTTGTCACACCTGACACTATACTTGAAATAAAACTTAGACCTGAACCGGTGAAGGATTGATCAATCCCTTCGGACTTGTCAGGAAATTGGATCGATTCTAAAATAAAACAACAGATACAGTCAGTATTGTCTGGTACGTCCTATCAACACTTCGACTCTTTAAGGTAAATATCGTACGGGTCCTGTGTCATCAAACTTTTACCACTAATAATAATGACCTCACAGAAGGTCCCTGGGTGTCGGTCTCAGTACCTAGTCCCTGATTCTGGGATAGAATCGAACCAAGAGTACCTACCCTACAGACAAGGGGACGGTTTGTAGGGAGTTTCCCCTCGTCTAAATTCTTTCCCTATATGATTCCCTAGTCTAGGTAAAGGGGTGGTCGAGGGGATGAAGGTTAGAGTTTGGGACAAATCGTGGTAAAACCGTTTTGGTACTTTACTCTTTTTTCACGTAGAGATGGGTCATCTTTCGGATACTTTGAACACACGTTTTTCAATTGAAAGTTAGGCTACAAGAAGTAGAGAGTTTATTCCCATTATTATCATAGAAGGTGCCTCTCAATAATATCTATCCTTTAATTTATTATGTATATTTTGTGAATAGTTCCGTGGACCATCTACTGCTCTCGAGTCGGTCATGACAACGACTCCAGGACAGTCGTCACTGCCACTGGGACTCCCACGATTCCCGCTCCTACCACTCCTGGTGCTACTACTACTGTTACTGCGGTACTTACACCGAAGGACTAATTTAAGTCCCCTGTGGGACCCTCGACTGTCAGGAACGTCAGAAAAGAAACCTCCCTTTTCCTCCAAATTTCTTTGTACTTAAATAAGGGTAGTAACACGTTAGTCTTGAAACTTTAGTCAGAGTGACTCGATTTCAGTTCGACAGTCGTCCCAACCAAGGAGGTCCTCCGAGATCCCTTCTTGGGTAAAGGGACACAAAAAGTCGTAGATCTTCAGTGGAGGGTAACACCGAGTCGACCATTTCTTAGACGGACGTTGCACACTCTGGACGCAAGCTAGGGACCCAACCCTTCCAGGGGACCTCTTCCCTTTCCAATGGGTGAGGTCATAAAACCGGACCTCTTAAGGTTTCTGACATATCCGGTCCCGCCCAGTGTTTTTCAGCCTGTACTGACTCACTGAAAGTGAAATCTTCAGTGGAGGAGGGGACTCACGTGTCGAAAGTAGGTAGAAGTTTCATATAGTGAGAATGGAGACGAAGACAGTAGAGTTGAGGAGTTAGGAAACTGGAAGAATGGAGGGAGAATATTTGTCGGAACACTAGTGTAAATACTGGGTGGTCTGTTGGGGTTCGATAGAGGGGTAGAGTTCTAGAAATTGAAGTAGTGTAGACGTCTCGGAGAAAACGGAATAGTCCATTCGAAGGGTCCAAGATCCTTAATCCTACACCTATAGACCCCTCTTTAAGGATAGTGTCGGTGCCCACTGTTAGACAGGGGAACAAGGGTGAAATACTCGTATGTAAAACCCTGGGTAGAGACTCCGGGAGGAATACCCATTGGAGGTATGGGAGGGAAGAGGGAAGGCGACATTCGAAGTTGAATTTATAGGTTGTCAACATTCAAAGTTAAACTTATGAGTTGGGAGGTGGTCGATATACAGACGTAGGTT
The DNA here is from genome assembly GCA_006410555.1 of Capra ibex. Taxonomy (NCBI): domain Eukaryota; kingdom Metazoa; phylum Chordata; class Mammalia; order Artiodactyla; family Bovidae; genus Capra; species Capra ibex. The sequence goes on from SJYO01000647.1 coordinate 24,376,460, forward strand.
TGTCGAACTAGTCAGACCTCTTTTCGTAGTGACACTGTGACCCAGGGTGAAAGGTAAAAATCAGGGTCTAGACTCTGTCCAGGATTCATAAAGTCGTCTCTAAGACTGTGTCCGGTCCGGCATCCGTCCGTCCCCTCTCCGTCTTACCGAGTAAAACTCTATCGACAGGTTCTTTTTTCTATCGCTTCCAATTTACCCCTATTCTGTTAGAGGGAACCTAATTTTTTACTCAACACTCCTTATAAATGAGACTGACCCTTCTCAAAAGTACGCTTCGGGAGACCCACCCACTACCTTAAGAATCCGTCTCCCTTTTCCAGTTATGTCTTTTCCCCTGAGTAAGGTTCAGACGATTCTCCGATCTCCTTTTACGACACATTCGTGTCCCGAATTAAGAATACTCCCTCTTTCTCATACTATTCCATTTGTGTACTTCTATTTTATTTACAGTCCATCTCTTTTTACGACTAGTTTTATTTTGTCTCTTCTAATGTCTTTTATTGTACCTAACGATAAAATCTTTCTTCTCAACCTCATTACTGGATATACCCCTTTCTTCGATTTTTTTCTTTTCCTCTTTTTCTGACAAATATACATACTTTCTTTCACTTTCACTTCAGCGAGTCAGCACAGGTTGAGAAACCCTGGGGTACCTGACATCGGGTGTTGCGAGGAGGCAGGTACTCTAAAAAGGTCCGTTCTTAGGACCTCACCCAACGATAAAGGAAGAGGTCTCCTAGAAGGGTTGGGTCCCTAACTTGGACCCAGAGAGCGTAACATCCGTCTGTGAAATGGTAGACTCGGTGGTCCCTTCAGGCCTATACACATATTCATATTGATTTAGTGAAATGACACTAATTGTAACACTTTAATTGTAACACTTAGTTGGTATAAGTCTTTTTTCAATAATTTTTTTTCTTTCCTCAACCTCTCTTGTAGAGACTCCTCCACCGTTCACTCGCCACTCCTTCCCCCCTTCTCTGTCCCCTCTTTACTTCCTTCGCGTTTTCGGGACCCCGTCCTAAACGTTCCGCTCAAACTCTTGGTCGTCCGTTCACCCACACCGACCTCTCCTCATTCGAACCTGCCCTGACCATCCACTTCCACCTACCCAGAGGTCCCCGGTGTCTCACCTCTCGGAACCTCCTGGGAGTACGGAAACGAGCGGACGAGGAGACCACCTTACGGACAGAGAACAGAGTTTCCATCTCGGTACGCCGGGAAGTCCTTTCGGGAGGATACACAGTAGAGATGACTCTTCGGGCGGACATAGGGGACTTCCACATTGACTAGCGCTGGAGAATGTGAGAAGGTTCCGGGACTCTCAGAAGTGAAACCCGTTCAGAAGTGAAGAGTTCTAGGGTCGGAGACGCACCCTGGTCGAGTCGGAAGGACACTCTGTTTCCCTGGGTAGGAAAGGTTGCGGGACTATAGACTCAGTAGTAGTGGGATATTGTCCAAGAAAGTCTCCTAAACGAAGAGGGAGAATCCAAACCTTTCTTTAAACCGAAAGAAGAGGTCCCTTTTTACTTTTGTGATTAAGTTTTTTGTATAGACATGGGGGTATAAGTAACGTCGTGATAAATGTTATCGTTTCCGTACCTTTGTTAGATTCACAAGTAGTTACCTTCCCACCCACTTCTTTGATCATACACACATTTTTTTTTCCTTTTGAGCAGTAAATGTCGTGTACCTGCCTTGAGCTCCCGCAATACGATTCACTTTTTTCAGTCTGTCTCTTTCTGTTTATAGCATGCTGAGAGAATGTACACTTTCACAATGAACCAGTCAGTACAGACTGAGAACCAGTGGGGTATCTGACATCTCGTAGTCCAAGGAGACAGGTACCCTAAGAGGTCCGTTCTTATGATCTCACCCATCGGTAAGGGAAAAGGTCCCCTAGAAGGACTGGGTCCCTAGCTTGGGTCCAGAGGACGTAACTTCCGTCTTAGATTCGTTGGTTCCTTCGGGGGGTTTGGTTTGTCTTGTTTTGTTTTGTTTTAAGGATTTCCCGTTCGATTATCTATGTCTCTTGTCTAACCACCACCGGTCTCCACCTCCCACCCTACCCTCTTTACCCACTTCCCCTAGTTTTCCAATTTTTATTGAAAAAAAAAAATTGAAAGTTAACAAACCGATGGATTGCCGACCCGCGTCACATGTGTCACTTAACTCTCTCGACAAAAGTCGCTCCCAACTTTAATTCTCCTCCTACATAGAGTCCAAGAAATTGACTTATTTCGACGTAAAAAGTTTGATCTAGACTCAAAGACTACGGTTGTCCACAGTAGCGATTCGTTGACCCATCCTAAGATCGAATTAGTGAACCGGTATACTTGAACTTGGTCAGTGAACGGAGAACCTTTTAGACAAAGAAGTAGACGTTATATACTAATTCCTAAGAACGGAGTATCCTAATAATATCATACTAAAACATTTTTACAGACCGTATCTCATTAGTACGTTTCATTTTCAACCGTACTGGACTTTAAAGTTCAACATGGAAAAAGACTCAAGCTATCTTTATTGTGAGGTGGAAGGTAGGGACCGAAAGGGTAGAGATTTAAGAGACGAGACAGATGGAACGTTTAAGGAGAGACAAGTCACGTAGACTGTCCTCTTAAAGTTTTTCTTCATTATTCCTTAAGGGTACGTCAGGTCACCAATCCTGAGACACGACGAAAGTAACGGTCCCTGAACCCAAGTCAGGAACCAACCCCTTGATTCTAGGGCGTTCGGTACGACGTACCGGTTTCCTTTTTTTTTTCTTCCACTGTCTTTAATTCCACTTCAATAATTTTTAAAAAAATTTAACGAACATTTGTCTATATGAATAATCCTTTTGTTCTTAAATTGCGGAATTTTGCTTTGAGTCAAAATGTTAATGAAGATTCTCTTTGTAACGTATTTAATGGTCACTTCATTAAATGTTAGGAATGACAATTTTCATCATTGACAAAGATATAATTTCTGTCTCAGATTGACTAAACCCTTATCTGTGCTTTCTTCCTATCCAAAAGTTTTGTTGGGACAAGTATTCAGTTAAGATCTTGTCTGATGTTATTCTACGTTAATAGGTAACATAAGTGGTAATACTGAAAAATTTTAAATTATAATCAAAGTCACGACACTTCTCTCTACCGACTTTTAGAGTGTTTCACTGTTGGTGAAACAACTAATGAGAATTTCGAAAACTTATAAATTCTATAAAGGTATTTTACTAATAAAAGGTTCGTTTTAATTACGACGAAATTTTGACTGAAGTCTATGTTCGTTCAATCAGGTTGACTCGGATTCTGTACCATACACGTCTTACAGGGAGTTTACAATTTTCACCAAAATTCGGAAAGTAATAAAGTTGTTACATATACAATATTTGTTGTTTTTTTAGTAAACTTTCACAATTGTCAAGTTCAAAAAATGGAAATACATAGAACCACTTAAAACTTACTGATTACAAAATTAAAAACAAACAGTTTATACACAATTGAAGCTACTCTCCCTGTTTTCAATTTTAATTTACACTTAAGAAGTTTTGTAATTTTTTACACCGTTGACATACTTTTTCAATTTTTTTACTTCGAAAGTTTATCGAAAATTTCAAACATTGTACATATAAGACTTTCATAATTGCAAATTTTAAGGTTCTTCTTGAAATCCTGTATGAGACAGTTTATGATGTATATCATTCACGACATTTCTTATTTTAACTTTTTTCTAGTTTAGTCTTCCCTTTTAAAGGAGAATTCCCTTTTTTTTTTTAGGAAAAAAGGAGTCTAGCTAACTACGTCCATCCCGTGGTTTCTGTTTAGTACGTTTTTTGGGGATACCCGAGAACTTCCCCACCCCGTCCCACACGTCCCTACCACTTAACCCACCATGGCACCAATATAACTGATTTGAAGGTAGTCGATTTACTAAGACCCAGGTTAAAAGAGAAAGACTTTTTCAAACGAAGAGACAGGTAAAAAGTCTACGAAGAAAAAAAAGTTCCAGAGTAAAAAATATAAAAATTTTTACAAAAACAAAATAACACCATTTTCAGTGTATTATGTTTCATATGATAAAATTGGTATAAATTGGTATCTCAAGTCACTGCGGTTCACGCAAGTGGAATAACACGTTGTGAATGGTAGTAGGAAAAGGGCTTAAAAAATGCAGGGATTTGACTTTGAGACAGGGGTAATTTGTAATTGGGGAAGGGTAGGAGAGGGGTGGCGGAGGGGGAGGTTGGGGACCGTAGATGGTTAGATGAAAGACTGAGACACTTAAACTGATAAGATCCATGGAACATATTCTACCGGCCGCAGTCAGTCAGTCAAGCCAGCGAGTCAGCATAGATTGAGAAACGCTGGGGTACTTAGTGTCGTGCGGTCAGGAGGGACAGGTAGTGGTTGAGGGTCTCAAGTGAGTTTGAGTGCAGGTACCTCAGTCACTACGGTAGGTCGGTAGAGTAGGAGACAGCAGGGGAAGAGGAGGACGGGGGTTGGGGAGGATCGTAGTCCCAGAAAAGGTTACTCAGTTGAGAAGCGTAGTCCACCGGTTTCATAACCTCAAAGTCAGAGTCGTAGTCAGGAAGGTTACTTGTGGGGTCCTGACTAGAGGAAATCCTACCTGACCAACCTAGAGGAACGTTAGATTCCCTGAGAGTTCTCAGAAGAGGTTGTGGTGTCAAGCTTTCGTAGTTAAGAAACCACGAGTCGAAAGAAGTGTCAAGTCGAGTGTGTAGGTATGTACTGGTGACCTTTTTGGTATCGGAACTGATCTGCCTGGAAACAACTGTTTCATTACAGAGACGAAAACTTATACGACAGATCCAACCAGTATTGAAAGGAAGGTTCCTCATTCACAGAAAATTAAAGTACCGACGTCAGTGGTAGACGTCACTAAAACCTCGGGGGGTTTTATTTCAGACTGTGACAAAGGTGACAAAGGGGTAGATAAACGGTACTTCACTACCCTGGTCTACGGTACTAGAATCAAAAGACTTACAACTCGAAATTCGGTTGAGAAAGTGAGAGGAGAAAGTGAGAGTAGTTCTCCGAAAAATCAAGGAGAAGTGAAAGACGGTATTCCCACCACAGTAGACGTATAGACTCCAATAACTCTAAAGAGGGCCGTTAGAACTAAAGTCGAACACGAGGAAGGTCAGGTCACAAAGAGTACTACATGAGACGTATATTCAATTTATTCGTCCCACTGTCATATGTCGGAACTGCATGAGGAAAAGGATGAACCTTGGTCAGACAACAAGATACAGGTCAAGATTGACACCAAAGGACTGGACGTATCTCCAAAGACTTCTCCGTCCAGTCCACCAGACCATAAGGGTGGAGAACTTCTTAAAAGGTGTCAAATGACACTAGGTGTGTCAGTTTCCGAAACCGTATCAGTCATTTCGTCTTTATCTACAAAGAGACCTTGAGAGAACGAAAAAGGTACTAGGTCGTCTACAACCATTAAACTAGAGAGCCAGGAGACGGAAAAGATTTTGGTCGAACTTATAGAGTTTCAAGTGCCAAGTACATAACGACTTCGGACCGAACCTCTTAAAACTCGTAATGAAATGATCGTACACTCTACTCACGTTAACACGCCATCAAACTCGTAAGAAACCGTAACGGAAAGAAACCCTAACCTTACTTTTACCTGGAAAAGGTCAGGACGCCGGTGACGACTCAAAAGGTTTAAACGACCGTATAACTCACGTCGTGAAAGTGTCGTAGTAGAAAGTCCTAAAATTTATCGAGTTGACCTTAAGGTAGTGGAGTTGATGATATATCTATCCCGCCTTTTTTCCATCTTAGACAAGTATCCTGTATGTAATTCAATTGGAATTTTAAGTAAGGTTGTATGTAATCCACGTCTGTTTGTGACAGTCTCCGAAAAAAAAAAAAAGGGTAAAAAAAAGAGAAAATAAATAAATAAAAACAAATAAAAAAAAGGAAATAAAATTAAATGTTATGACATTACCAAAACGGTATGTAACACAGTCTCCGAAAATTACGACGAGAATAGTGAATATTTTTGACTCTCTTACCGAGTCCTCTCCACAACCTCATTGACAAATAGGTTTCCTAGAAGAAGTCGGTTGTCAGTCAATGACACTCCGGTAGAGGACACGTGACCGAGTCGTCCACTCGATACTTCGACCTGACTCTGGTCTTTAGTTTAGTGGACTGAGAAGTTGAAGAGAACTGTGATGTAACGTAGTACAGTCTCATTCGTTAAAAAGAAAAAAAAAATAAGTATATTATTTGTCTCATTCGTCAAGATAGGTAGAATTGAGGGTTAAGATTACCCAGAACCTCATTTAAAGTTTAAAAGGTTGGATGACAAAGAAGAGATTAATGTCATCTAATATTGTCTGTTTGGAGAGTTTTTTTCCTTGAACCTCTTCCTTATAACTCATGTATCATTCCCTGTTCGGAACACGACCATTAAAATGTATAAAATAGAATGAATAAGGAGGATTGTCGTGATCCTCTATAAAGAATGATACAATTTTTACTTATTTGAGTTTTTCAACTTCTATGAACAGGTTTGAATTACATATTCATCATATTACCTCTAAACCAGAGTCGTCGTCGTTTAGATAACAGAAAACTAATTTGATAACTCACTCCGGATGATAGAGTAGTTGAGTGGGCTCTTCACTCTTTAATAAACCCCAGGACACACCTTTTAGTATATCGTTTTACCCTTGTAATGTCCCCACTTGAGGATAACGTGTACTTACTACCTGTTAAGTTCCAGTTACGGCGGAGAGTGTCACGAGGTCTACTTTTTCTTTGATTAAATTAATGGAGTGACAGGGGTTCTAACTTTGTTTCCATAATATGGAAGTTTCCTAACCGATAAAATACAATAGTTTAGTAGGGAGAGAATGATAGGTTCTCTCTTCCTTCGAAAGTCTTGGTGCGGACGAAACGTTAAGACAAGGGTAAGCCAGAATGTGTTCTTACGGAAGAAACGTCTTACAGAGACACCTCTGAACTAGTTTAGTACGGGGACACGAATTATAGCGTTACACGACGGCTTACCGACTATAAGGAAGAATTCGATTATTTGTCGTTCAAGAAAAAATTTAAACAAAAAATTTTCAAAGAACCGACACAGTATGTCGTGCACCCTAGAATCAAGGGACTGGTCCCTAACTTAGTGGGGGAAAGGAACGTAACCCTCACGTCTTAGAATTGGTACCCTGGAGGTCCCTTCAGGGGTTCTTACTGTTTAAGAATTTACTTGATCAAATTCCTTTGTTTCGACTCCTGTTTTGTGAATTTGGGTTCAGGTCCTGTACCGTGAAATCGTTTTGTGTATAATTTGGCAAATAATAAACATATTGCGTCAAGTCCTACAAACTAAATTTCGAACCTTTTCCTTTTTCCATGTAGTCCACACAATTGACAAGGTACCAGACAGTTTGAAAAGTTATAAAGTGAGCCGTTTATAAATAACTCGGTCCAGTTATAGAACTTAGAACTGATGCCTCTATCTTCTACTAACTCTGTATCTGAAACCGGGGTATCTCGAGTTTTACACCGGTCGTCGTGTCTGTCCTTTTGATTGATGTCGCAGCACAGTACACGCGATAGTGTCTCTGTACATCCTTTTTAGAACTCCTTCCTTGTTCACAGAAAGGTATATTCCCATATCTTCCACTTTCTTCTACAATCCTTTCGTAAGAATCGACTCCATGGTGAACTCCAACCAGAGTTTCCCCTCTAAGTATCCTTTAGTTGTTCGTCTCCACTTAACTTTTCTTTTGTTTTCGATCGTTTCTGAGCCTTCATACTGTTTCTGTTCCATCCATTCTTTGTGTCACTAGATCGTCTTAATCGTACTTCTTAGATCCCAAACATCCCTGACCGTCCGTCATCCTTACTTTAACCTACATCCTTCATTTCCGAGGTACACGGAATAGACATATACAGATGAGTTGAACGTCGGTACCCCTCCTAACTTGGTATTAGTCTCTACTCTTACTTACCAAAATAATCCGGAAACGTGAAGTGTAACTCTCATTGCTCCTTATAAACAACCCAAAAACCACTCTCTTCCTGTATTAGTCTAAACCCACGATTTTACAAGTAATAGGAATCCTACAATTCTTCTCAAAGAAAACGTCCTGACTCTCCAGGTCCGTTTTGTACTCTGTTTTTAGTACTTCAGACACATTAGCAGACCCGTCCTCATCTTTCTGATATCTCCTCCTCCACGACGGCGACGACGACGATTCAGTGAAGTCAGCACAGGCTGAGACACGTTGGGGTATCCGCCGTCGGGTGGTCCGAGGAGACAGGGGCCCTAAGAGGTCCGTTCTTGTGACCTCTCCCTCGTTCCTCCTTTTTTGACAGTCTCTGTTTTAATTTGATGTTAATTAAACCTCTCTTTATCGTCCAGAAGTACTGGAACTTACTCTCCCTACTACCTGTTAATTCCAGATCGGTCCCTCTTATGAAGGGTCTTCTGTACTTACCGGTACGACGAACCGGTCTTTAAGCCAGTATGTATCCACGTGACCTCTGACCCTTTTCATCAGAATATAAAACCTATCAACGAGACTCCGTGTACCTTCGAAGGGTCTAGTCCCTAGTTTAGAAGTAGAAGACGTGACCGTCCACCTAAGAATTGGTTATGTGGTCCCTTCAAGGGGTTGAAGAAAATTTGTTCTGAAAAAAAAGGGAACAGTCCGTCGAACACCCTAGAATAAAGGGGATGGTCCGTAGCTTGGGTTCGGGGACGTATTATCACGACTCAGGATTGGTGACCTGTTGGTCCCTTAAGGTATTTGTTCTGAATACTACCATGACTAATCAGTAAAACTTCAAAACTTCTTTATTTACTTCGACAATAGTTACCTCTATGTTACGTAGAGGGAGAAAGACCTTGATCTAACTCTTTAAGTTCACGTTTGTATTAGGAGAGGGGGTTTAAGGTATAAATCATCATTACAAAGGATCTTGAAACTAAAAGTGGTCTGCCATGTGTAATCGAGATTATAAATACCTGTTAGTAAAAGAAATGACCGTCTACGAACTTTCTTGTCTAACCTTAATTAGGAGTCTAATTAAAAATCGTAGAAAGTTCACACGCATCATGTTTCCGGTTTCGTGTTATAAATTATTCTTTTGTTTATCAACCGTGGAAAGGAAACATCCAATGGAAGTCTCCATGACATAACTAAGAACTTCGTCTATTAGCTCTTTGATATAATAGAAATTCATCTTCCCTAGTGTCTTCGATCCTCTCCAGGTCGTGGTATCTCAAGTGTTTACTCACCACACTTGGTCTACCAGTTTCTCCGTCAAAGTCATATCACACGGGACACGACCGTCTCTGAGTTACCATTTCTTAGGCGAACATTTGCGTCCTCTACGTCCTCCACGCCCAAGCTAGGGATCCACCCCTTCTAGGGGACCTCTTCCTGCACCGTTGAGTGAGGTCATAGGAACGGACCTTTTAAGGTACCTGTCCCCTCGGACCGGTCGACATCACGTGTCCCGACTTTTCTCAGTCTGTACTAACTCGTTGACTCGTGTGTGTACGACAGTCTTGGATCTGCTACCTGAGACATGGTCTTCACCACCATGACGGCCCTCTGAGACGGAGGGGGGTCCACTCTGTTGTTTTCCCAACGGTCCAGGAGTGAGTGTAAGTCTTTACGTCCGCCACGGTTGATACGGGTCCTTACGAGACACGAGAATGAAGGCTCCGTGATACAATGGAGGGAAAGATGGGTGGGTGGAGGGTGTCTCCGTAAACCTTAAGTTGAGTTTTTACAAATTATACAAAAACCTCCCTCTCACAAAGAATAGAGACACTATTTAACTAAGTCTCGAGACCTAGAAAATAAATCCTTTTACGTGGACGGGTGTATAAAGTCCCCAAAGGTTCCGGAGACCTTCTCGTAGATGCCTAGGTTAAAGGCACCTGAGGTCCAAACCTTAAGAAATCAGACCTAAAGGAATTAACGTAAATAATTGGGTCTCCTAAAGTTTAAAACAAGGTTTTAGAGGGGTTTAGTGGACCTCTTCACTTTTTTTTTTAGGGTTGCGGGTCTAGTGTAAGATAAGGCTAAGTTCGTCTTAGAGATCCCACCCTCGTCCGTAGTTTCAAACAAAATTTGTAAGGTCCACTAAGATTTCACGTCGATTCAAACCCTTGGTTGAGTGACCAGAGAAATACCGTGTGGCAACTAGATTTACGAAAAACGAAAAAGAGACTAGAATGAGTAGCTCGGTCTTTGTTATCTTTCCGCAGACAGTGTCTTTTATTGAATGACTCTTAGTAGAATCATTTCTCCCTTTAAACCCAGTTCGCACACGTATGCAAGCGTTGCAAAAGGAACCTAGTCTTTCGTCGACGTTCAAGAAGTCGCTTGCCGTCCCCCGTAGGACGTGGAGGAACGAACAAGACCTGGCGGAAGAGTCAAGACGAGCGTGTTTCTCGGGCCGGAGGAAGCGCTACTGTAGTGTTTCCCGGCTAAGGGGCGGGGAAGCCGCGGTGGTGCACAAAGGGACGCGAGGCGCCGGTGTTCTGAGTCAGGGAGCGGCCGGCCAGTCCCGTCGCCTCCTGCCACCAACCGTCGCCGGCCTCCGAAGCGATACCCTTCAACAAGGAAGCAAGAGAGAGCGGGTCGGGAGGAGGGAACAAGAGGCGTCGGCGACAGCCTCCTCTCGTGCCCCTCCACGCCCAACGTCGTCGCCGACGAAGAGGGGCAGGCCTGTCGGCGCGTCGACCCGTCCACGATTCGCGGGGGCCTCGGAGCGAACGGCGGAGGGAGGACACAGGCCGGCAGGCCGACGGCGTCACGTGTACCCCACAACCTCCATCTACCCGAGGGCCGAGCCCTCCGCCGCCACCTACGCCGCGACCCGTCTTCGTCGGCGGCTAAGTTCGACGGCCCCCCGTTGCGCGGTGCCCGCGGGACGCTCGGGGCCCGAGTCGGTACCCCTGGAAGTGCTCGTCGTCGTGGCGGGGCCGGAGGACGTCGGCGTAGCGGCCTCGGTGCTACTAGCGCCCGAGGGAAGAGGACCACTCGCGAGGCCCACCCCATCTGCCCTCAGCGCCCGCCGCCGCCGCGACCTCGGCTCCTGAGGCTCGAGCCCCTCGCCCCGCCCAGCGCCCCGGCCCCGAAGCCCCCACGACCCACGTCTCCCCCGTCCGACGCTCGCTCCCGTCCGTTGTGTGGGCTCCCGAACCTAGCCCAGTAAAACTCCCTCGGCGTCTCGAGTCGGGCTGAGGCCTTACTTCCGCTTAACAAAAGGAACGTCAGACCGACGCGGCCCTCTCCGCGACCTCTACCGGTGAGCCGAAGGACGCGTAAAGTCCCAAAGAAGTGGAGGAGGCGGGGAGGCCCCGGGGGTGGGGGAGCCGCGTGGGCGTCCCGGGGGTCGGCGATCGGGGAGGCGCCCCACACCCGGGCCCCTCGGCTCCGACCGCCGCCGGCGGCGAAACAACGTCGACGTCACAGTACGGCCCTACGACGACGTCACCCTCTAGCGCCCTGGGCCCGCGTGGCCGGGGGGCCTTGCGGCCCACGGAGCCGCGGAGCGGAATCCTCGCCCGCGGACGAGGAGAAGGGGGAAGAGAGGCGGAACCGACCCACCCAGGGCCAAAGCCGTGCGGGTTTTTTCCTTGGGACTCTGGGTGAGAATCCGCGGGGGTTTCGCGGCCGAGGGTCGGTCCGCCGGTCGCGCGACTGTGAACTCACCCCCTTCCCCTCTCGGGTGGTATTTCCTTCGACTTAAAGAGGGGCAAAAAGGGGTAGGGAGCGAATGGACACCGGCCCGTCCACTCGTACCTCCCACCTCGTCGAAGGAAGAAGACGTGGGCCAGACGTAAGTCGAGGTCCCGCACGGGACATCGATCAAGAGAGGTAGTGAATAGACCGGTTTCGGACTTTCGTGGAAGCTGGGTTTTGAACAGGGGTTGAAGGGGTGTAGGGAAGGGGCGGAAAGGTTTATAACCGCCCCCCCACCCTACTTAATCCACCTTCTTCTTTTAACTAAACTCTAGTTTGGGTGCTCGGTGGTATTCGAAGGCACGAATAGAAAGACACAGACAGCCCACCTACCTCTAAGAATCGATTTTTGGCTTGTTTTTGTTTTTTTGTTCTCGGATAAAAGTACCGTTCCGGCACAGTTCCTCTCCGTCCGAACGACAGAGGAAGGGCTTTTCCCGAATTACGGGCCGGTTGGTTCTAGAGAATCTAGGGTCCCGTGACGTCAACGATACCGAACCCTTAAGTAGGATGTCTGTGACACCAAGGGACACGCCCCCACACAAAATTTCCCCTTCTCTCTGTGATTTCTTTTCAAACCACGACAAGCCTAAATATTACTCCGTCCAGGGTCTGAGGGAAGTTTCTGGGAAAAGACGGGTAAGATATCGTCACCGTTTCAGTTCTAAACACAGGAACTGTGTTCCCACGACCCACCACCCGTCATCCGACCCTCCCAGGAACATTCGTCACCCGTACCTAACCTGACAACCACACCTCTCTTTGAGTAGATTCAGGACCCCTTGTAGCTCGGGTTATAGTTACCTCCATCCAGGTAGGAGTTCGACGGAGGAAGAGTCAGAATCTAGATGACGGGATGTGGACACGAGGGGAACCTCAGGTGAGGACCTAATTCAGAATTCAGTCACGTTATAAAGTAACTGAAATGCAAAGACGTACTCTACGAATTTCATTCCAGCACCACATTAATTTCGTATCCAACGAAATTGGAGGTCTCTTTCTCGGGTCGAGGAAAAGACTTTAGTAATTCAGACCAACTGGATTTTTTAACACGTGACCTAAACGTTGACTTCTGAACTCTTTCATTCAAACGGACAGAAAAAAATTTTTCATTAAATATCACCTCGAATCTACGTTGGAACTCTATGATTGATTTTACTCTTACGAATAAGAGAACGATTAATATTGCCTTTTCAAGGTGACGTCAAGTAACTCACGGGACTCAACTGGGGAAACAGGCCTTCCCTTTGACTCTCTCACCTGTCCCCAGTGGTCCCACCCCTTCGTTACAGAAAATAAAAAGGGTGAGATGGTCGATATCAGGAATCGGGTCTGTAACTATCGTATACTTTGCTACTAGAATACCAATTCTGAGGTGCCAACCCGTGCCCAAGGTAGGGACCAGTGCCTTGATTTTGGGATTTACGACATGTTACACCGGTCTTTTTTTTTTATTTATTTTCTACTAAAGTACTGTAACAATATTCCTAAGAAATAGGGTGACCCTAAGAACCGGGATACTTTTACCGTCTGAAGTCTATGACATCGAGTCCAGGTGCGCCGTCGTACGAGTTCCGTGTACCAAAAGGAGAAGAAAGTTTATAAAGGAGAAAATCCCACTTCTATAAACAATGACAGTAGTAAAAACTAAGAAAGAACACTACTGTCCGATTGACTTCCTCTTGAATGACATTCGAAATTTTTGGGAAAAATATATTATATATATGTCGTATATTGTACTAATAGCATATGTAGTCCACGAAATATCTATCATGGATAGAATCAGGGTTGTAGAGACACTTCGGTCACCCTACTCGAGTCAAAAGGTCAACTTTTTTACCTCTGACGTTTTTGAAGTGACCGTCAAGACCCGGTGGGACGAGGGTTCACAACTCCCGTGACCATGACCCTGCGTCCTAGCGATCCGAGGGAGAGGGCTGAGGTGACGGAGGGACGACACGGTGAGACGCCCAAAGTGTTGAGGTTTAACGGGCTACTCCTTTACGTTGTTCTCTCTCCTGAGTGACCCCCTCTCAACTCCGACCACCAAACTAAACAACGTCCTGTGACTACTCTTAACATACTTATGGAAACCCCCTTTCATAAGGCCGACGAACGTGAAGACAAAGACTACACAACTCTACAGACGTACTATAACCTTTCATTTGGTGTGTGACTTTCCGTTTTATAACAGACAAAGTCCGGTTTTTAGACCTCTCGTCTACTTACTCTGGAACTCCAAACACGGTCACAATTCTTTACGGGATCTTACCCGATTGTTGTGTGAGTCTCTACAGAGAACGGGAGTTCCTCGAACGAAACTGACGCGTCTATCTTATAACCGTCACCCTGTCAGTCTTCTTTTTCCTCTACATTAACTATTTCCTTTACTCCAGGCTTTACAATCTTGGGTGATTAGACGCATATAATACTTAAGGACTATCTTCTTGTCAATGACATTCTCGAAAGTCTACTCACGAGTGGATCTTTCAGGGTGTATACCCACAAACAATGACAACAACTCTGATGTACAGAATCACGGTAGAGGACTGGAAACGAATAATTTCAATTAGTAGATCGTAGGACCGCAAACTGAAGTCGATAAACTGATCTAACCACACCTCATCGACCAACCCCGACTTCAGGACTTATCTACGATCTGATTCACTGTCCAAGTTCCTCTTGAAGTTTAATCTCGATTACAATATAGGTTTTCTAAAAGAGGAAGTATATGTGGACTTGAAGTGTCAGGATCTCACACTTTCGACTTCCCTTTTGAACCTCCCCTTTTTGTCGGATCTACCCTCTTCGTCTAATAAAAAAGTACAATTGTTTGGATGTAACTCGCGAATGAGAGTCTCCGTGACAAGAACCATCACCCTTGGGTCCTTACTTAATCTTGAACCTAGAACGGGATGTCCATGTTTCATATACCACATATTTGCCTGTATCGATAGTTATCACGACCAACTCAAAGTGTGAAAGTCTTTCTTGGGGGTCTACTTACATGATACGAGTTTCATTATGTGTTTTACACTACCTACAATCGTAGAAATTTGATGAACGCCCTGAAGGCACCTCCAGGTCTCCCACTCCGAAGCGGAAGGTTGCGTCCCTTACTCCCAAACTAGGGACCAACCCTTCGATTCTGGAGATCACGGAGTGGTGGTCTTTTGGTTTTGTGTTTTTATCTTCGTTATATCATTTGTTTAAGTGATTTATGAATTTTTTACTAGGTGTAGTTTTTTTTTTTTAGAATTTTCTCTTTTGGTGAACTTCTTTAACACCGAAAATCAAACTTTCAGTTTTCTTTTTTAAAACATCAGAGTCTTATTATAGATAATCTGAACCATCTCTTTTACTGAGTACTAGCGTGTTCAGTCCATACAGGACCTTCCGTCCTAAAGAGTGTATGGTACACTTAGAGGGTAGGTATAACAGTTTGACATATCCTACCCTAACTCGAAAAAATAGGCTTAAGAGTCGACAAAGATTTCCGTATACCGACTTAGACGGTGTTCGGGTCATGTTTTGTTTGTTTGGATTTGGTTTGTGACCATTTCTTCTGTGTGTCTGTGTAGTTTAGTCGTTCTTTTGTTAAGGAACAGTACCTTAGGGATGATGGGTTTCAACTCTTTTATGGTCGTGATCTAGGCGGTTGAGCGATTCGACGTATAAAATCACACCGATTTAAACCTGTATCAGAAAGGTCGACCTCCACCAGTCGTGCCAATTATGACATAAAAGGTCGTGGTAAACGTCGTCCGGGGAAAGAGGTTCACCTACCTCACTCACCCACACCCAAGTTCAGCCAAAGTCGTCCACGAGACACAGGGTAGATAAACATCTAGTCTTACTCCTCTGTAAAAAGTCGGAATCCGAACTGGCACTCCCACTCTCCACATCAGAGAAATCTCTGAGACCCCTGTGCAACGTTTAGCCAAAACAGGAGTAGGCCGGGAAACATTTCGTACACTTGATATTAACCGAAGTCCCTTGAAATAATTAACATACACACACACACACATTACCCTTTACCACTCTCCGTAGTAGTCTAATAAGGTCCCGGTCTCACTTAACTCACCGAAAAACAGTTGACGTCACGGAGAAAAAGGTCCTTCGTGACTGAGACGACCGGAAGAAGAGGGTTCGTCCGGACCGTTTCTGAACCACTATGGTCCAGTGAGCCGTTGAAGGACCTTTTAAGTCCACGAAGAGACGTCACTGTCTTCAGAGAGTAACGGAAACCCGAACACGGACTACTGGTAAACCTTACCTAAGCCAGACCTCGTAATCCGCGTCTACTACAGACAACCTGTCTTACTTTTGACTTCGACGTTCTCCTCAATGGACCGGGGGTTCAACTTAGGGGGAAATCGTAATCGTCCTGTGACCCGCAACATCAACCTCATCGTCGACGACTCGACGCTAAGAAATCCTTTCGCCGCTCTACCACTTATTTAGGACCGGCATGGGGGCACAAACATAAACAGTTTATGGTCTTTCATTTGTCCGTAGGACTTAACCGAACACACGACGGTGGACCGAAGGTATGGTGGAAGGTACAGGTCGGACTCAGGTTCTCTCCTCTCCTCGACCCGTCTCGAACATTCATCCTTCCCTTGACCGACTACAGTCGCTCATAGACGACTTGCGAGTGCCCCCGACATCTTTGTGCCCCGAGTGCCTACAAATCCGACAACGAAGTCTTGTCACCACTAGAGTGAGAAAGATAAGAAGTACCGGTGTGGCTTCCCATCTATGCACCGTAGAATCAAGGGATTGGTCCCTAGCTTGGACACGGGGGACGTAATCGTCGCACCTCCGTATTGGTGACCTGGTGGTCCCTTCAGGACACTAGAGTGAGAGGAACTCTCTACGACTCCCGGTGGTCCTTCTCAGGAAAGAGGACCTAAGACGTTTTTTTAGGGTGTGCAGTCGTGGGACCGGAACTTCTACTGTCTACGAAGACACCACCCTTTCAACACGAGTTACACAGGAGTCCCACACCGCGAACCTCGGTAAACGTTCAGACAAAACCCTTTTCCTCGGACTCAACTTACCTAAATCGTCCCTCCTCTCCTCACTCTGCCCAAGACCTTAGTCTACTCGTCGTCACCGAGATTCTCCCGAGAACAGGGCTATCTCCCCTCCTTATAATTGCCGAAACTTCTACTTAGTAACTAAACCTAATAATAGTTCGAAGAAAAATAACTCGTGTATGATAACCGTAACTCAACTTATCGAAGATGTTTACTAGAGTCATCTGGGAAGTTCAGGTACTCCATGATCGTAATCGAGGTAAAATGTCCGTTACTCCGAATCCTCTTCGGTACCAGTTCTTTGACCGTTGACGGTCTCGCTCCCGAGCCTCTTCCGTCACCGTGGGGTGAGGTCATGAGAACGGACATTTTAGGGTACCTGCCTCCTCGGACCATCCGACGTCAGGTACCCCAACGACTCCCAGTCTGTGCTGACTCGCTGAAGTGAAAGTGAAAAGTGAAAGCGCGCAACCTCTTCCTTTATCGTTGGGTGAGGTCACAAGAACGGACCTCTTAGGGTCCATACCGCCTCGGACCACCCGACGGCAGATACCCCAGTGTGTCTCAGCCTGTGCTGACTTAACTGAATCGTCGTCGTCGTCTCGCTCCTGAGTCTAGATTCAGTCGGCAGTATGTGTAACGAGAAAGACGGTTCCACACCCAGCCCGTGTTCGTTGGAATTAAATGACCTTAAAACAAAGGGCAATTTCCTTATGAAAATGGACTCTCAGCTTGTAAGAGAAAGGTGACCCACTCGTCAAGACGGGGTACCACCGTAAACCTTCAAATCGGTTTTCCCGACTAATCTCGTATTCTCGTTGGACACACACGGCTAACTTTCCCTTCCCGCTCCTCGGTGACCGTTCGTAAAAGGATACCACACTGAGACTGGCCGTTACCAAGGTGTCAATTCTACCTTTCTAAGAGAACGTTTAACTTTACAATATTTATCCCTTCTCTACGACACGAAAGGACGAGGACCCCAGTAAAACTTTTTATAAACGGATCACTCATTGTCATACTGTGCTTAAGACGAATCGTTCGATCAAAGTTGAGTAGGACTCTTGAGTTCCTGGAGAGTCCCAAAGGAAACGACGGCCGGACTAATAAGCATGTCCTAGTCAGGTGTCCAAACGTAGTAGACAATAACCGTAAAAGAAACAATTGAAAAGTAAAGTCCAGAGAATCTTTGACCAACTCGAGACACTAAACGTCAGAGACGAGTGCACTCTACAAACATACACCAAATAGTGTGCACCTCGAGAGAGGATTCCCTTGAAAAGTTGTACAGCAAAGTATCTAACATCTACGACTCATGTGATTTCTTTCCGTCTTCCACTCTTCTTTAAATTAGTAACGAGGACCTTCCTCCAACCGGAAGACTAAAGGGTTTCTTGGGAAACCTCTTCCTAATAATAAAATACTACTAATAGTCTATTAGTAGAATCCATACCGGACCAGTTGTATAGGTCCTAATTTTCTCCGTTCTCCGCCTCCTCCTTTTTTGAGTTCCGTTTACCACTGTCCAAGGGTCTTATTAGATTGATCAGCAATCAGTGAGGAACGAGAAACGAAGACGTTCAGGTACCGAGGAGAGAGAAGAAACCAACTTTGGAAGACATGGACCAGGTCTTTATGGCCTAAACTACTCCTGACCCATACGAAGACGTATGTCGTACGAGTTCCGGTAACAACAACAATAAGGAAAAGTCGAAGAATGTCTGCTGTCTGTTGCGTGATAAGTAGAAACACAAAGATCGGGTTACGGGACTGTGTGTTATAAATTCGTTATTTCCTAACAACTTACTTAAGGTCTTCCTAAAACGAGATTTGATTGTCAAGTAAGTAAGACCTGTTCAATCTCACATCACCCTCGAACTAGACTCAGAGTCATGAAACTCGATGTAGAGTTCCCAGAAACTGAATGATTGTTTCTTGTAAAATAAAAAATGAAAAATGAAAAAAAAAAAAAAATTAGAGTAGACTCTAGTTTAGGTACGGGGGACGTAACCTTTGTACCTCAGGATTGACGACCTGGTGGTCACTTCAGGGTACTAAAGGACCAAGAACTCAAATCAGAGACTACCAGACTGACGAAACTTCACCACCCACTCCTTCCTCGCCTATTGCAACCCAGTGGGTTTCAAACCTACACTTAAACTCCACGACACTAAGTGCAGTCACGTTGGAAGGACGGACGGCCAAAGATACGGCTGCAGAGGAGACCAACCGTCACACAACTCAGTAGGATGACAGCGACCTGGGAACCAACAACAAGAGTAACAAAAGGACGACGTCCGTTCGTCGTGTCTGTCTCAACAGAGACATGTTTGGTCAACGAGAAAAAAGAAAACCCAACAAGGGTTTTCACTCCATGAAAACTACACATAAGCGGTTTCACCTTAACGACCCAGTGTCCTTTACTTACTTGACAAAAGGCCGAGAACGACGTGCAACGGTCTAACAGAAATCTTTCTGACTAACTAAATCTAACAGTGGTCGTTGGATATTTACACGGATGATGGGGTGTTCGACCGGTTGTAATTGCAAATAGTAAAATTAAATGAATACGACGAAATTATCTCTATATATTTCCAGGAACCAACACGTTTAAATGTAAAGTTATCAACGTTCCCTATAATAGTTAAATAGGTACCCTTTGAGTCATCATTTCTTAGATGGGTGTTACGTCCTCTGCACCCAAGCTAAGGACCCAACCCTTCTAGGAAACCTCTTCCTTTACCGTTGGGTGAGGTCACAAGAACGGACCCTTTAGGGTACCTGTCTCCTCGGACCGTCCGATGTCAGGTAACCCAGTGTTTTCTCAGCCTGTGCTGAATCACTGATTCGTTCAATAGGCATATTAATAAGACAGAGGTGACAACTCTCGTTAAAAACAATTGAACGAAACACAATTAAAAAATGTAAAAGTCAACATTCGAAAATAATCGACATATACCGTATCAAAAAAGGGTCCGATGAAAATTACAAAAATATAAAATATTACGTTTGTAAAACCAATCAAAGAAAAAAAAGAAAAAACCAATCACTGTGGAGCTCCGAAAACCCTAAAATCAAGGGGCTGGTTTCTAGTTTGGACACGGGTGACGTCACCCTCGGGTCTTGGAATTGGTGAGCTGGCGGTTCCTTCAAGGTGAAACTTAAATATAAACTAGAATAATTACAACCTAAACAACGTAAAGACCTGAAATCGTACAATCACCACTCTTGATGTAGGCACACAACACGTCCTACAAGTACGAGGACTACACTCATTTCCTAAAGTACCAGTGTATTCAAACCCTTCAAAACCCGAGTTGATTTAGTGGTAAAAGACGTCGGGAGGACCCAACCCGCCCGGAGAACGTCGTAAGTACTCCGACGGTACTTGACACGGAGAGGTTCTCTGCTGAGGTCACTCCTCGTACAGGATTTGAAGATCCGGTCCCCAACGATTCGAAATAGACATTTCTCGATCTATCCTAAAGACTGGTGCACCTGGGATACTAGAGACACCTGTGGTGAGTCTAGACGGAGACCAAACTTTCGTCTAGATCCGTTACGGGTCTTCTCACCCACACCGACCCAAGGTTCAGTTGAACTAAACACCTGTGGCTTTAAACTTAAAGTTTAGTAAAAGTACATAGTATTTTAAAATACTAACAAGACTAAAAGAAAAAAATTGGGTTGATAACTTTTATCCTTTTGATTGGAATTCGAACACCCAATACTTTTTCGTCCCTCGACCGACCCTAAATAAATGGACACAAAATCTGGGATCTTAGTAGTTGTAGAACACCCTGTTCTAGTCCTTTTAAGGGAGACCTTTTACAAAGGAATTGAAAGGGAGGTAGGTAGACGTCACATGGTTATTTATTGCTTAGGAAAGAGGAGGACACAAACGAGTAGACGAGCCATGACATATAAGATTTAGACAGACCTTTACGGTCAACCAAGAACGAAGCGAAAATGGAGGAACGGTACGTCAGACATAAAAACCAAAACACCGCCCGAGGTTCGGATCATCCCATACAAAATCCTAATGTCAAAAAATTTTTAGACCTCAGAAACTGTGTGAATAGTCCTTAACCAATAACCGTATAACAACAACAAAAAATTCATTTTCCTCCGATGTGGAAATAAATTGATCACAACATTTTTGTGTCCCTAATAACAATAAAAATAACTTAATTTCTAAGAAATTTAAGATATCACGAAACGTTTAAAATCGTCAAAGTATGTATACTAAAGACAAAACTTTAATAAAAAATAAAAACTGACGAGACGAGAAGGAACGCCGTGAACTTGAAAGAGATCAACGTAACGGACCTAAAGAGATCAACACCGTACGTCCGGATCAACAAGGTTCCGTACACCCTAGAATATCAAGGGACTGGTCCCTAACTTGAGTTCAGGGGACACAACTTTCCGTCTAAGAATTGGTGACCCGGTGGGTTGGGTCCTTCAGGGAGAATATATACTAAAGAATATTAAGGTATTATTGGGAAACAAGGGGGATGGGGTATAGTAAAGAGGGGAAAAGGAGAAATGTGATCATTGGTGATCAAAGAAGAGATAACCCATAAACACAAAATTGACCTCACAAAACTTTTCAACAGATTCGGGTTCCCTGACTTCGATTTGATCTCATGATACTATTTATCTTCCCGACTACTAATTTTATCGTAAGTACTTCTTGATGGAACACAGTGCTGACAAAGTAGACAAGAATAGACATCATCGTTAACACTTTTGTTAGGATCCCAACACTAGCATACATAATAAAAATAACGTAATATTTTTAATAAAAATCAAATAATAAATTAACATAATAATAATAATAGAGGTAATATGATTACTTCTTTACCTCTGTGTCCAATATGACGAGGGGGCGAGGGGGTGTGGGGGTAGTCCTAGACCATCTCGACCCGAACGAGTCTACGAAGTCCGATTTAATCCAAAACAAATATGTCCGATGTCAGCGACGGGACCGACCACCACCGTCAAAACGGTCCAAATTACTCCTGAGACATTTAAGAAGTGGAAGTGGTGACAGAATAAATATTGAACCCAAGAGGTACATCCACCCCAGAATCGGATATCTTGATCGACAACACTACCCACTGCTCACCCGAAACGACCACTGAGTCCACCGTTTCTTAGACGGACGTTACGACCTCTGGGCTCAAACTAGGGACCCAGCCCTTCTACGGGACCTCTTCCCTTACCGTTGGGTGAGGTCGTAAGAACAACCCTCTTAAAGTACCTGTCTCCCAGGACCCCCCGGTGTCAGGTACCCCAGTGTTTCTCAGTCTGTGCTGGCTTACTGATCGCACTGTGTCATTGTAACACTACCCACCACATGCTACACAAAGATACCAGGTCCGGGGACTTCCGATTCATGTGTGTGAGAGGACGTAACATCCAAGGTCCCTTCTGTCGTAGACCCAACCAAGACAGAAAAAGAAAAAGGAAACGGGAGGTAGAGGAGACTCGAACGGAGGAAGGCCAGAACAGCAGTCGTGTAAAATCGGAGTCGTAAGAGACCTAAGCGGTCGAACTTGCCGTCAGGGACGAAAACGGAATCGTTGTCTTCCGAAAAAATTTAGTCTCTCCTATCATCTGTCACGGTCTCAGCCGGTTTAAATATATTACATTGACCATTGCCCAGAGAGACACGAAACGTCTTCGAAAAACGAACCGTGGAAAGAGAACCATGTAAGAAAAAGAGGGAAGTTTAGAGATCTTAAGGCCCGTCAGTTACTGAATACTAATGTTTAAATTACACTACACCTTTTATTTTGCCAGTCTTGAAGACCCTCATAGAGATGAGATGGACCGAAAAACGGTATACTCGTAGACAAACATACAAAATAAAAAGATTTCTACAAAAACTACACCTGGTAAAAATTTCAGAAATAACTTAAACAATGTTATAGCGAAGACAAAATGTAAACCCAAAAAACTGACTCTCCGTACACCCTAGAACCGGGGGACTGGTCTCTAGCTTGGACATTGGGGACGTAACCCTCCACTACAGAATTGGTGACCTGGTGGTCCCTTCAGGGATAATCATATAAAATAGGAGTGGTATAAAAATATCAATGGTAGAGTCCTTATTGAACAAAGGGAATCAATAGCATAGGTCCCTTCGACTCTAAGGAAAACTGTATAATCAAAATCCGTCATAATTGTTAAAAAGATATCATTCGAGTGTTCGCTAGAAAGACGACCAGGTAATACTTGTCTGTTTTCAAATAGGGACGGAACTCAAACGAGTAAGAGATACTTTTCACCAACTCTAAACTATCCCTTGTTCTTACTGTTTGTGTAGATGAATATTTGACGTGTCCGAGAAAGGGAGTAAATAATCTTCCTACTCCAGTACCCTATTCTTAACAATTTCCATTTATTCGTAGTCCTGGAAGGACCGTCAGATCACCAATTCTGAAGGTCACGTCTCCCACACCCAAGTTAGGGACCAGTTCCTCGATTCCAGAGTGTCTGGACCGTCGGTTTTTTGGTTTTGTCTCTTGTCTTCATCATAACAGTGTTTAAGTCACTTCTGAAATTTTTACCGGGTGTAGTGTTTTTTTTTTTTTTTTTTTTTTAGAATTTTCTTTTTCCTTTTGTTCGCTTTTATTCGCAGTTGTAAGACTACATATAATCGTGTGGACCACAAAGAACCCAGGTAGAGACACAGGATCTCATTCTCACTATATTGTCCTATCCACACTACGTTCAGCAGTTCCACTCACACCTCTGGAAGGGAGGAACTTTACACGAAACACAGGACCCAAAAGGGAAATTAGGCAAGCATTCATAAACAGCACGAAGACACGGGGCACGTCAAACCTTACCATGTGACTAAAAACAGGTAGATAGTAACAACAACAACTTTATTCACAGGAGATTCACTTTTAAAAGTTTATCGACTTCAACTTTAGTCCTACCCTGTATCCACTGAAGACCTCTTATTAGAACAATATGACGAATAGTAAGATTAGTGGTTCAATGAGATTAGAAAAATACTTTCCTCTCGATAAAATTTAAGAAGTAATGTAAAAGAACAGTAGAATTCGTGGTGTGTCTCGTATTAAGAATATTCGGTCAATGTCAAGACACTTTTGCCTTACTATAGGAGTCCCCGAAATCTCCACTTTGACATTATAAATGGGAATGTGGCTTCCCACGGTCGGACAAACTCTGTACCACCTCCGTGGAACCGGAAGACAGTGAACCAAATAGGGGTCGTTGGAGGAGGTGAGGGTGGGAAATAAAACGACGAAGATTAATTAATACCAGATGTCTAGGTGAGTAAGTAAATCGGTTGTGTGGGACCAGTCCATATGGTACGTAACTCATGACAGGAGCTCCCGAACCTCTCGTAGTCGTATATTGTATCTAAGATAAGAATAGGAGTACCTCGAACACCAGGTCTCCCCTTCTGTGTGATTTGTCTATCTACACATTGATGTCTTACTACCAACAGTATATCCTTTCTTTCCTTCTCTCCTATCTATTTGTTGTTTCGGAATGATATGTCGTATCCCTCGATATAAGTTATAGGACGTTATTTGGTATGACCTTTTCTTACGCCTTTTCTTACACATATATACACATTGCCTCAGTGAAACGACCTGTCGTCTTTAATTGTGTGACAACATAACTATTTAGTTGATATGAAGGCATTTTATTTAAAATTTTTGTTTTGTAAATAATTGGATTCCTTTCCCGCATGCCCCACTTACCCTCTGGACAAAATTCACCCCCTCCCCTCTCGTCCCAACCCTAAAACCTCCTTCAGGATTGAGACCATTTCTAAAACGTAGGTGGGATTCAGTACACTCCTCGGTGACTCTCAAAATTTGTTCCCAACCCTCCTAGTCTAAACCGGACACTCAACCTCACTCACGGGTTCTTTCCTTCGGTGCTTGAGGTAGTGGACGATCTGAGAGGTTCCTCCATACTCACAAGGTCACTCCCTCGAGGACCAGGGACGTAAAAACTGCAAAGAAAACTAACGAGTCGTATCCCCAACCGTCCGAAAAACAAAAAAAGGAAACTTCTCCGTCTACTCAAACGTCGGTATACCAGAGAACGTCAATAGGTAGAGACGGCAATATCGTACCTTTGACGGTACCTGTCACGGATTTACTTACGGACAACAACAACAAATTAAGGATTCAGCACAGGTTGAGAAAACACTAGGGTACCTGACATCGGGTGGTCCGAGGAGACAGGTACTCTAAAGGGTCTGTTCTTATGACCTCACCCAACGGTAAAGGAAGAGGTCTCCTAGAAGGACTGGGTCCCTGACTTGGGGTACGTCCCTAGAGGACGTTCCGTCCACCTAAGAAATGGTGATATGGT
This sequence comes from Capra ibex, assembly GCA_006410555.1. Lineage (NCBI taxonomy): Eukaryota > Metazoa > Chordata > Mammalia > Artiodactyla > Bovidae > Capra > Capra ibex. The sequence continues at coordinate 24,401,624 of SJYO01000647.1, forward strand.
GGTCCCTTCGGGTTTATTTACGGATCCAAGGGTATTTTGAATAAATGTCCTTGTCCACCGTACACCCTACATCAAACGACTGGGAACCGAGTCTCCTACGAGACAAATAGTAAAGGTACCAGCAGTGGTAACTTCACCAACTCGTTCTCTCCTTTACGTTAGATGTACCAACAGGGACCGGAGCTCGACGAATATTAGTAATACCCTTCTATTCATATATGTGAAACCTTCAGTAGTTGATTGTAATGTTCCGTTATACATTAATCCGTGGTTGTACTACTCGTTTTCTTTGTCCTTTACACTACTCAAGCGAGTAACCGAACCTTACTCGCAGATCCTTACCAACATTTCCGAAGCACCTCTTCCACCTTGAGACTGTTAGTGTCTGTGGAACTTCAACTTATGTGGAACTTAACTTATGTTGGATTGGGTTGGACGATGAAAATGTTCGTACATTTGGGTCCACCATAACTAGAATTCCGTCTCGGACCTGTTCTTGTATTCAGAAGATAAGAGATTTAGAACCGGGTCCATCAGAAAGAGAAAGTCCAGACCAGGAGGGTGTCAGACTTTTATGGATAGATCATTTAAGCATCATCATTTCTCCTCTTCCTGGCTCTCCAAGGTTCAATACCCAATAAACCAAGAACGTCTTTCCCCAAGAATTTTCTGACTCTTATCGTACTGACATGGATAATAAACCCTACTGTTTCTTTCTTTTCTCTTTGATCACACCTCCCTTCCCTTCCTCCACTTATACCTAATATCTTTCTACGTACCCATGTGACTGTACACCCGTTCCTTCGTTAGATGTACAGGAGTCATTCTTCTCAGAGATTGAAGAAATGCACACGTTCAAGTTTCCGTATAGGCACGACAATCTCATGAACTGACAATATTTCTTCCTTCATCAGACACACGAGACTACACCTTTATAAAGTCACTACGTCATTATCTTCTACTGGTTTTCGTTCAGTATCTTATCACCCATATATATCGGAAAGGGGAAGTATATACATTTGGTCTGGGTTTGGACTCCATCGGTTGAACCGGTTCACTTTCGTACATACACACAAAATACACATTTACGAGTCTTTTACCAGACCTTTCTACGTATGGTATTATTTCTCTCACAAAGAGACCCCCATCCTCCGAAACTCGTCTCTGAATTTGTAAAGTGAGATAAAGTATTAATAATCTTACCAATGTTCCTGATCAATCCCTTACACCCAAACTGAACATATGTGACGGTATAAATTTTAGCTATTGGTAATTCCTGGATGACATGTCCCTTGACACGAGTTACAATACATTGTTGGATTTACCCTTTTATTAAACTTTTTCTTATCTATTGTATATGTTGACTTAGTGAAACGACATGTGGACCTTGATTGAGTTGTAACAATTAGTTGATACGCGGTTATATTTTATTTTTCAAATTTTTCTTACAAATAAAAATAATATTTATTACTAAAATTTTCTTGTCATAATTTCGTTATTCCCTTGAAGGGACCACCAGGTCACTAATTCGAAGTACCAGGGTCAAGTTCCAATCCCAAGAGGACCAACCCCTTGATTCTAGGGTGTCCGGTGTACCGTGTCGGTTTTTTTTTTTTTTTGTCATCTTTCACGGTCCAACCCACTCTCAACCTCCCTTCCTAGACTGTCAACTTGACCCAACAGAGGTTTTACCAAGACCCTTAGGGTCCACTAATCTCGGGTTTCCCCGGGTAGAACAAAGTTCTTCAGGTTTTGAATCAACCCCTAGTCTTAGTAACCCTTTCGAATTTTTGGTTTAGTCCGGTTTTGTCTAAGGACCGGGGTAACGTCTAGGTGGACTAGAGTCTACTACCCGACCCCTATACCTAAAAGTTTTTCGAAGAGTTCCATTACAACTACAACGTCAACTCCGGGGTACGAACGAAACTTCGAGACTAAATTAAGGGGACGGAACCATAGTTCCTCTCTACCTTCTGAGAGCTAGTATCTCTTGGTCGGAGTCCAAAAGACCGAGGACAAGAGGAGTCGAAAAAAGTAACGGACACAGAGAACTAAATCTACGAAAGGGATCGTAGTCGAAAATCCGTAGTAGAGCGAACAAAAATGTAAAATGTCCCTTGAAAGAATTTACAACAAAAACTTGAAATTGACGGGAGGAAGGGCACGAAACAAGAATCCGAGAACCCACCGACGTCCAGGTACGACGCAACTAGTACCGGAGTTGTTTATCCTCCACGTAGACTTTCATAATTGAGACAACAAATTTCGAGTAAGTCGTGTGGTTCCCAGACGGAGACTAAATGTTTTATTTTTCTTTTCAGGCAAATCGAAACATTTCTGTTTTGGAAACCTTTTTTTGGTGTGAAACAGACAACCAATTGCGGTTGACCTAGTGGACATCATCGTCGAACTTATAAACAATAGGACGGTAGAGTCGACTAAACAGGCCCATAGTTGTTTACCGATCGGTAGTCAACCCAACATCGTTCTTCTGTGATAAGTCGTCCAATGAAAGGAGAACGTAATTCTAAAATTGACGACACATCGTAAAAATTATACTCAGGGTTTCACGAAAGTGTAAGTATAAGAGGTAACTAAAATATTAGTCAAACGTCGAAGTAAAATGTCTACCCTTTTTTCTTTCGACTCCGTTTCAAGTCCGTTGTTTTGGTTTTGCAACGTCGGTCCTCTAGTCCGGGGGATACCTTAACATCAGACAAAAAAAGAGAGAGAGAGAGAATACTACATCGACAATTTTCCCGTGTCATGACCCCTGAAGGGACCACCAAGTCACCAATTCTTAGGTGGAAGATCACGTCCTCTGAACCCAAGTTAGGGACCAACCCTTGATTCTAGGGCGTACGGTGGCTCGTTGATTCGGGAATACACGGTGGTGATCTCTCTTTGGATTCTCGACGTTGATTCTGGGCTACGTGGGGGTTTATTTACTTACTTATAATTTTTTCTTTTACCGCGTCATGACCAGTCCGAAAACTACCCTTACTACTACCAGCCCATCCCTAATAAGGTAGGAAAGAGGAGGAGAAGGACACATTGTAGAAGAATCGAAAACAAGGAGGAAAGGGAAAAAAAAAGAAAGTCGAACCTAAGGAGTCATGGTGGCCCCGAGTTGGTCTCGTCTTCCGTGGTTCAGAGTAACCGTTTATGGTGGTGCAGCTGGCGTAGTGACCGGTCCACGAGTGGACACTGTTCACAGGTCGTCCTTGGATACACAGGCTCGTGACATGGTTGTGTTCGGACGCACAGACGTCGTCGACGGGGTGCCCCTGGAAGTGGTCTGTGCTCTTACCGTAGCTCTTTACGGTGCTCACATCAGTCGGCACGGGGACCGGCTACTAACTCTTTAATGGAACATGACGGAACTGACTGGCTCTTACGTGAACGGGTGGACCGTACAAGGTCAGCTTACCATGGACGCGGGGGGTGTGCCACACGGGACACCCAACCCCCCACGCCTTCTTCCCCTGTCTTTACCTCCTGCACGCCACATTCGTCACACGAGCCCCCTGGAAGAGGCTGCACGGAAGGTCACACTACTCTACGTTTCGCATGTGTCTGACAGACTCAGTCTTGTACCACCACTAGTCCGACCCCTGGTTCCTCCGTCTGTTGCAGACGCCGGGCGACGGCAGGAGGAGGTCGCGACGGGGTGGGCGGGGACCGTGTTGGTCGGAAGGTGCGGGACTCGTGTGCCTTGGGGTGCTGCGGGGAAGGAGGTGAGAGTAAGGGTTTCCATTGAATTGGAGCACTTAACGCATACACGCCTCCCGAGGCTCGGGACACCTCGCTCCGACCCTCGGTCCTACGAAGAGGTAGAACAGATAAGGTTTCAGTGGGGAACTTCTACCCCGAACGGAAAAAACCGACAAATTTCAGATCGAAGGTACCTGGATAATCTTTGTAACTCTGAGTCTTCACAATCGATAATCCCTCCTCATTTATAGACTCTTGATCCACTGTAGTTCAATCTTTTAATCTTGGTCCTCTTTGTTCCAGTCGCACATCGGAACCCCTTTAGTGACTTGAAGACGTCCGGGACCAGTGTTTGAACGGTTAGTATACTATGGTATTTACTCACTAAACCGAGGAAATTCCAGGGAAACCTAATTTTCAAAAGATTGTGGGTCAGTCAGGACCCCTCTGTGTCGGCCTTCCAGTCTTCCTCTTCCCCTCTTTTTATGGTGCTGTAGACCTTCCCTTTCTACTTGCGACCTAGGCTCCCTTCACGCTCTTTTCCTTCCAGTCCGTCCTTACAGTCCTTTGTTTGTGTAAACACAGTACAACTCCCATTGACCGCAAGTGTAGACCTTTTCTCAAAAAATAAAAGGAGAGTATCCTGAAATACAGGAAGTAGTTCATATAGGGTCAAAAGGAGTCTTAAGTAAAACTCAGAGTCCGTTCTTATTGTAAATCGAAAATAAAGGTTTAAGGAAAACTAACTCAAATTAAAAGTACTCTACTACCGGCTTTTGATAGGTCACTCGAGAGTGCACACCAATACAAACTGGAAGACTACTCTGGGGTATTCCTTCCGGAAGAGTGTCGGCGGTGATCTTTACTTCTTCATCGGAGTCTCTCGAGGGCACTAGAGAGGTCCAAAGGAGTCCCCAGTCCAGGACAGAGAGCCCTGAACTTCAGGGACCGAAAGTAAGGAATTACCTTTTGGCGAACACCTTCGAAGAGACTTTTGTGAGGCGATTCGACGCACGGATTTAGAACGACGAGACAATGATCGTGTATGATTCGTTCAGAACGAAATAAAACAAGTGACTCATAGGGTGGTCTGGAAAGAGACCAGGTTGTATCTAACCCCAAACTTGAGAAAGGAAATAGAATCAATACAAAAGGTAAAATGGTGACGGAGTACTTTATCGGTCAACCACCCTCTCCTTCTTATTTCTTTAGTTTTCTGTCACCTTAAGTTAACCTCGATCAAAAGATTATTAGCTATGTTAATTCTCAACTGACACGTCGTGTCCTCTTCGATGACACTTCGAGTCCACGAACCAGGGACTCCTACGGGAACGAAAACCGTCCTCTCTCTCTCAAATCGACAATTCGACTCAAAATTGGAGGGTGTATTTCCGTAACAGTTCCAGAAACACTTTTACATGTTATAGTAAATAAGATTTCGAGGTATCCAGTAGAGAAGAACCTAATAGACTGGACCAAACCTCTACTGATCCTTCTCCTACTTACACATCTATGGGGTGTATATCTTTTCGAGAAGGGGGGAGGAATGAGAAAAAAAAGATCCGTAGTTGAGTTGTCTTAGGTTGAGAAGACGGAGGCAATCTGGTTTCCACGGTTCACCGTGGGTCCTTCCCTGTCAGGGACTGTTGTGCTCGAGTCGCTCGCCCCTCCTCCCGTACTTGTTCTGGAAGGGGTTCGAGGTCCATCACTTGGTGGTCGTTCCCGGGGTGGTGTCTGTGTAGGACTTCGACGACGGCAGGTACCTCCGGTGACCCCCACTCTTCAGTTCGTGCGGGTAGTTTCCGGAGTTCTCCCCGGTGGGGTCCGTCTTGGGTGTGTTTGTAAAACTGTAGTTGCTCGTAGAGGGCACCTACTAGCACGAAAAGGACGACGACCACGACCACCACTATCACCACACGTCATAGGCCTTTTCGAGCTCCTGAGAGTTCTTCCCCGGGGCCGTCCTAGGGTCGCGGTAACACCTTTTCCGCCCCGAGTTCTTTGGATGCCGGGGGTGGGTCTTGGCCCTCTTCACCTAGACGATGGCGTTACCGGTGCCACTCGGACGGTTTGAGCGAGGCTTCTCTCTAAGGCATCAAAGACCTTAGAGAAAAATATGGTAGACGACAAACTAGACCAACACTATCCTCTTTAGTTCACCAATCGTACACTGACACCACTACAAGTCTCTCTTAATGAGTAGAGAGGACCAAGGGGACCCGTAAATTTCCTGCCATAAAGGTTTACTCTACACTGTCACTGGAAGTCCCAGAAACTGAAACAACACATTGTCCACTCCCCTAGTTCGAGTCTCTTCAAACAAACGGAACTGGGTCCCCTCAGTCAGAAAGCAAAGTCGCTTCCACCCTGACTTAGGCATAGAGGACTACTCCGACGACTCTTTTATCTCCCTTCTTTTTCCGTTGAACAGACTTCACGTGAAAAAACTTAAACTTGAAACGGAAATCCAAGGATAGTGAAATGGGTGTACACAAAAAGGGGGGAATATAAAAATCCTAGAGTAGAGATAGCCCTTCTATCCTTCCAAAACCCCCAAAATCTATGGGTTTCGAATCATAGAACCAGTGGACTCCGACCGGGGTATAGAGAATGGATCAATAGTCACACATACTCATGCCCGACCTTATAAAGTTAAAAAAGAGAAACCTCCCGTTTTGTATCGAATACTTTGAAAAGGACCATCGATTCACACTAGATTTCTGACGTCAAAAGTCTGATACCGTCATTTTGAAGGCAAAAAAATTATAATTTATTCTAAAATCGGGTTCAAAACTATTAGGGTAAGTCCTAGAAAGAGGAATTTTTATTTCCGTATTTCGAATTAAGGACATTTCACCAAACTGGAAAACATAACTCAGAATTTGAACGAATATGAGAAACCGGGTCGTCAAGACAAAGACACTTAAATAGTATTTTTATATTTGGTCTTTATGATTTTGTTTTTTTAAATTCGTGTTCCTAGAACTTGAAAACTAAGTTGTAGTACATATTATTTATTTTTGGTTTTCATTAGTTTCCCAACCAAAATCTCTTTACTGTCTCATTTAACACCGTATAGGTATAATACTGATACTTATAATGCAACTCCAACTTCTAATACTTTAAAAGTAAAAAAAAATGGGTACTGTACCCTTTTGCAAATATGATCTAATTTCTTATCCTTTTGGTGGTATGATGTGTGAAATATATTATATTAGAATCGATAGAATTTTGAACCCTTATTTAAGACTTTTTTTTATACGGTTTCACTGTTACTTCAAAGAAAGTCAAATCACCACAAATACACCTAAATAGGGAATAACCAAAACAAAAAATAGGCTTAAAAGAAATTATTCGTGTACGATGTGAATATTAGTTTTTACACCTCCTTCAAATTCTTTTGTTGAGTAAAATAAACGGAAACGATTAAACACACTTATTGTTTGGTTCACTTTCTGACCCCACTTGAAGGATGAACCCTACTCGGACGTGTCTAAACTTACTTTGTTGGAAAACGACCGTCGACTTCTTCCTTCTGAGGTTAAGAGGGAAAAATTCTTTTTAGTAAAAAAATACCTATATTAACGTTTTTGTGTTTGTTTAACGTTTTAGTCATGTTTCTTATAGATATAAACACAGGGGTCAACTGGATAACGATTGTAAAACGGGAAGACGTAATAGGAAACCAGAAAAAGATATTTTTATATATACAAAATTCAATATTTTACACGGTCCATTAAATCAATATATATTTTACAGTACATGGTATTATATGTTATATGTCCATTAAAGGGACTACCGAGTCTACCATTTCTTAGACGGACGTTACACCCTCTGGACCCAAGTTAGGGACCCAACCCTTCTAGGGGACCTCTTCGCTTTCCGATGGGTCATAAGAACGGACCTCTTAAGATACCTGTCTCTTCGGACCTCCCGATCTGTATTTTATCAAAAGACTTGGTAAAGTACTGGTAAATACCGTCGACGAAGTCATAAATAAAGGATTGTTTTTCCTATATAAGAATTTCTTATCGTGTCAAAAGTTGAAGGTATTCAAATTGTACCTATGTCATAAAATTAAATGGTACGCATAAGGAGTCAACAGTTGACTGGGTCATTTTCCGGGCACTATCTGCCATACGAAAAAGGACACTATATCCCAGAACGGATTCTAGACTATAAAGTAATTTGACAGGAAATTCACCGGTCCGTCTTGGAACCAAGAGTATATAGATCAATCGTCTTTGTCACACAGGTGGGACAAGTTAATTTCTTCGTTGAGGTAAGAAAATCATCGACACAAATTCCTAAGCCAATACCTGTCGACATAAAGATTTTCAGAGAACGCCACATCAAAAGTCTTAAGAACTCTTATGTCCTTTAATTATCTTCATTTAGATCAGGTCGTTGTGTTTCGTTGAATTATGTTGCCAGAATCCACAAAAATACCGGCGGCATTGGAACATTTGCTGACACAGACACAGGAACTTTGTTAGGATAAAACGTGTTTCTTACCTTCCCGGTTTAGTTTGTTATGGACTGGGATGGAAGACTCCTTCGTCTCGAAGTCGTAAGACAAAAAGGTCGATTTAGTGTCAGTAGAGTAAGTCTACAATAATAGAGAAAGTCGTCAAATTGGAAAAAGGGATCCTAAAACGGAACCCTCCAAATATAAATTAAAAAAAAAAAAAGTTTCCTTCTAGAGAAGAAAGGTTTAACGACAGGAGTTTCCATGTGAGTCCATTTTAGGGTATTGTTTCTCTCCAAGACAAAGTCTTTTTGGAAAGGTCCACGAGTCTCTCCGGAGACCTTTGTTATGGAACAACTAGACTAACGTCACTCAAGACCCGTCGTCTATTAGGACATATCATTCTAGTAAGAGACCAGGAATAGGTAAAGTGTGACTTAACAAGTCCTCCTATTCCCACTCCTATTTTAGTGGATCAGGACCCACAAGACGTATTCTCCAGTACATTCTGAAGTGAATGGGAACCGAGTGGAATTCGTCTACCACGACACAAGGACTTACGGGCCATCTGGGGTCGTGAGACTTCGGTCTGGTCACCAAGGGTGGAAAGAGTAGTTGTTCTCGTAGAGAAAAAAACCACCACCACCCCAGGAGACCGGGGAATGTCTAAATACCAAAATTTCAACTTAAAGTGTTTTGACGATGGGATGAAGGTAGCTTAAGATCACGACCTTTGGGTTCTACTCCAGAATACACCGGTCCTCCTTCCCTCTGACTCTTACGACACCGTAAAACACACAAAACATACAAAAGAAATGAAGATTTCAGTATCGTTAAAAGACAAACCGGTCAACCGTGACATGAGGAAACTCGAGCCAGATAACACCCTCTTGACCAGAAACAAGTTTAAAAATAAGTAAATAAATCAAAACAAACACGACATAGAAGGAAGCAGAGACGTGTTCCCGAGAGAGATCGACGCCGCCCGTCCCCAGGAGAGATCGACGCTACGTGTCCGAAGAATAATGTCAACGAAGAGAACAACACGTGTCCGAGCTGTCGTGAGTCGTGAGCCCGACGTCATCGACGGTGAGAGTCTGAGAGCTCGTGTCCGAGTCGTCAACACCACGTCCCGAATCAAGGGGACACCGTACACTCTAGAAGGGTTTGGTCCGCAGTCTGAGCCCTAGCCTGACCGGAAATAACCCGAATACTTCCTTCTTGTAAAGGGCCAAAGTGTTGAGACGTCTTGAAGGGGGAGAAAGGTCCTCTTCGTCACTCTTTGTGTAACATCCTTCCCTTAACACTAACACAAAGAGAATATTTATAAAGGGGCTTCAACGTCCCCAACCAACCCCTGTTTACGACTCATTGACCTTCGACACGGGACCCACATAGACTTGTTGTAATTATATGAGAAGTTAGTCTAAAGTCCTTACTGTATTGTAAAGTAGACTTAATAATTTCGGTGGTATTCGTCACAAGTCTTTACTTCTTGTTTACTTCACGTAATCCTTAAGTTATTACTCATGAAAAGGTGCAAAGAGACTTCACCCTGATCCCCCACAAACGATGATGGTTGTGACCGTTCTAGAACTCCACTAAACCCCCACGTTTAGTGGGTTTATTTGACACTGAAAGATTATATTAAAAGATTGGAATATTCTTCCCAAAGACGGTGGTAATTCAAAAGTAGCAGGTGAAAAGAAATTGTTTCTGACCCTGGCAGGAATCCGAAGGTACCTCCGAGTCAGTCATTTCGTAGGAGGACAGTTTACGGTCTCTGTGTTCTCTGAGACCAAACTAGGGACCCAGCCCTGCTAGGGGATCTCTTTCTTTACCGTTGGGTGAGATCATAAGAACGGGTCCTTTAGGGAACCTGTATCCTTAGACCGCTCGATAGTTGGAATGACTTACGGTATAGGACAAGATTTGTAAAAATATTCAAATTGAATTAAAAGAATTGGGATACTCTACTCGATGACGGTAGCGGTAAAAGTCAAGTCAGCGAGTCAGCACAGGCTGAGAAACGTTGGGGTACTTAGAGTCGCACGGTCCGGAGGGACAAGTAGTGGTTGGGGACCTCAAGTGGGTTTGAGTACAGGTAGCTCAGCCACTACGGTAGGTCGGTAGAGTAGGAGACAGCAGGGGAAGAGGAGGACGGGGGTTAGGGAGGGTCGTAGTCTCCGAAAAGGTGACCCAGTTGAGAAGTGTACTCCACCGGTTTCATGACCTCAAAGTCGAAATCGTAGTAAGGAAGGTTTCTTGTGAGTCCTGACTAGAGGAAGTCCTACCTGACCAACCTAGAGGAACGTCAGATTCCCTGAGCGTTCTCAGAAGAGGTTGTGGTGTCAAGTTTTCGTAGTTAAGAAGTCGTGAGTCGAAAGAAGTGACAGGTTGAGAGTGAAGATATGTACTGGTGACCTTTTTGGTATCGGAACTGATCTATCGAGAAACAACCGTTTTATTACAGAGACGAAAACTTATACGATAGATCCAACCAGTATTGAAAGGAAGGTTCCTCATTCGTAGAAAATTAAAGTACCGACGTCAGTGGTAGACGTCACTAAAACCTCGGGGGGTTTTATTTCACACTGTGACAAAGGTGACAAAGGGGTAGATAAACGGTACTCCACTACCCTGGTCTACGGTACTAGAAGCAAAAGACTTACAACTCGAAATTCGGTTGAAAAGTGAGAGGAGAAAGTGAAAGTAGTGTTCCGAAAAATCAAGGAGAAGTGAAAGACGGTATTCCCACCACAGTAGACGGATAGACTCCAATAACTATAAATAGGACCGTTAGAACTAAGATCGAACACGAAGAAGGTCGGGTCACAAAGAGTACTACATGAGACGTATCTTCAATTTATTCGTCCCACTGTTATATGTCGGAACTGCATGAGGAAAAAGATAAACCTTGGTCAGACAACAAGGTACAGGTCAAGATTGACCACCCTTTTGGCTCCACGTCTCTCAGTGAACGGGTCCCAGTGTGTCGATATTTCTTCATCACGGTCCAAAATTAGAGTCCGTGGCTAGACTGAGACCTGTGACGAGAGACTAAGAGTCTCAGACCTAAATATTTTTTTAGAACTAAAATTAAAAAGGTCACAATCTTTAAAGATCCAAAGACACCAACTGAAAAAAAAAAAAAAATGGTACGGGTTAGTTCTTTTTAAATGAAGGGAATCGTTTTGGGTTGAACAAGACTTTATTTTGTTGGTATTTTAACAGTAGTCATTACTCAAACGGAGGTGCCTTCGGTGAGGCTAATGGAGGAAAAGGGAAAAAGAACCTAACGAACGTCACCTTCGTAAGAGTTCGGTCCATGGGTTCCCGACGTCCGAGACTCCCGGCAAACCTTTGTCTTTTCGACAAAGTTTCTTCAGGCTCCACTACCTCAACACGAGTATCCTCGAGTTTAGACAACTTGAACCATCACGAAAAGAGTCGGGACCTACCGTCGTCGTCGTCGACGACGTTGGTTCTTTGGGGGGAACGAAACGGTCTTCGGAGGACCTGAGGTCTAAGGTCTGCCAGTAGGACAGACAGTCGGGTTTAAAGGATACCGTTCATCTGAACTTCACATTTGTGGCCCCTCGGCCCGACTTCCCTCGTCTAAGAAGGTGACTGCTCCGACGGGCCAGGAACGACACAGGAATCCCGACGTCAGTAGAGTGCCCCTTGTCCGTCCTTGTCCGCCCGACGAAAGGTCAGGGGGTGAGGGGTGGGAGACAGAAACGGTGGAGACGAAGGTCATTACGACAAAGGTCGTCTGCCGTGGAAAGCCACCTAAGATCCTACAAACTCTTAATATTTCGTGTGTGTCGGTAACGTCCTCTTTTCGGAGAATGGCGCTGTTGAAGTTTTCGTAATGGAGGACGTCTCACCTCCCTCCACACCGGAGACGGGAACCTTCCGACGACAGGAGGGGTCCGGGTGGGATACCACTGAAGAAGGAGATCTGAAATCTCCTGTCATAAATACAAAATACCTCCTCCTTTGCCGTTGGGTGAGGACAATGAGAACGACCCTTTTAGGGTATTTCTCCTCGGACCGATCGATGTCAGGGACCCCAAGACTTCTCAGTCTGTGCTGACTCGATGACTCGTATAAACAAAAACTACATATAAAATCAGAGAGTAAATAGATTGATTGTCAAAAACTTAAATTCGATAAACCCTATGACCTTTTTGTGTAGTCGTAAAAGTGGTGCATCCCGCTTTTATGTTCGTCCCTTTTTTTCAGGGAGTGGTCACTCACAGGAACTTAGTTGGACCAGTCCAAATACATTCGTCTAAAACGTCTCCTCCTTCTCAACGATCTTAAGACAACTAGCAAGAAGTGCTCATTAATCAACAATGGGAACGTCACACACATGTCTTAAACTACACAACCCAACGATTATGCAGTTTAACATTTTTCATCCACCCAAGTTCAAATATTTAATTTTTCTTTAAGAATGATATAAAACAGTTTAATTTCTACGGTGACTAACACCCTACATGACAAATATGAGGTTATTCCTCTTTTTTCTTCCGTTACCGTGGGGTGAGGTCATGAGAACGGACCTCTTAGGGTACCTGCCTCCTCGGACCACCCGACGGTAGATACCCCAGCGTGTCTCAGTCTGTATTGACTTCACTGAATCGTCGTCGTCGTCGTTCCTCCTTTTTTTTTTTTGTTGTGACGTTGGCTCGATACCTTTCCGTAACTAATTTTTGTCTAGTGAATATACATCTTAGATTTTTTTACTATGTTTACTTGAATAAATGTTTTGTCCGAGTGTCTATACCTCTTGTTTACACACCAATGGTTTCCCTCTTCCCCACTCACTCCCTATTTAATCCTCAAACCCTAATTGTCTATGTGTGATGATATATATCCCGAAGGGACACCGAGTCGACCCTTTCTTAGGTGGACGTTACACCCTCTGGACCCAAACTAGGGACCCAACCCTTCTAGGGGATCTCTTCCCTTTCCGATGGGTGACGTCAAAAGACAGGACCTCTTAAGGTACCTGTCTTCAGGTACATCAGCGTTTCTCACCCTGTACTGACTCGCTGAAAGTGAAAGGGATATATATTTTATCTATTTACTGTTCCGGGATGGTATATCGTGTTCCTTGATATAAGTTATAGAACATTATCGGATCTGGCCTTCTCTTAGACTTATTCTCATAGACAGATAGACAGTCGGACAGACATTTAGACTTAATGAAACGACATATGGACTTTGTAATATTTAGTCGACATGAAGTCAAAAATTTTTCACGAAAGTCTATAGAATCTTACACATTTTATACCACCGTTACAAAATCGGGGTCAGGACGGAGAAAAGGTACTTCAGACTGCCGGACTAAGATTGACGCAACAAGTCAAGACTCAAAAGGTGACACTGGACGACCGAGGGACACGAGGAAAGAAGGAAGGAAACCCAGAGGAGGGTGGGAAGACCGACAAGGAAGAAGTTGAGGAACCGATCCAGGAGGAGAACCTGGGGTGGAGACTTATTACCTCTCGTCCGAAGAGGACGTGTCTAAGGGAGGGACCCACTGGGTACCGAAATGTATGGTAAATAGGCGACCAGTAAAGGTCCACGTAGAAGGGTCGGACCTAGGACGTGGACTTGAGTCCGTCTTACGGAGGGTGGACGGACTTCCTGGGTCTACAGGTCATCCGTGGAAGGTCAAGTCTACCCTTTTAGACTTAGGACTTGGTAGGTCAGGTGTAGTCAATGGGTTACGTCGTCTATCGCGGAGGTCAAAAGGGGGACTAATTTCACTTTCACTTTCACTTCAGCGAGTCAGCACAGACTGAGAAACACTGGGGTACCTGTATTGGATAGTCCGAGGAGACAGGTACCCTAAAAGGTCCGTTATCACGACCTCACCTAACGGTAAATGAAGAGGTCGCCTAGAAGGGCTGGGTCCCTAGCTTGGGTCCAGAGGGCGTAACATCTGTCTGCGAAATGACAGACTCGGTCGTCCCTTTGGGATTCGTCTGGAATTTCAGACGATCCAACCCTTCTAGGGGACCTCAATCTTTACCGTTGGGTGAGGACATAAGAACGGACCTCTTAAAGTCCCTGTCTTTTCGGACCACCCGACGTCAGGTACCCCAACGGTTCTCAGCCTGTGCTGACTCGTACGTGCGCACAATCTTAGTAGAAATTGAGGAAAGGAAGAAAGAGTGGGGTATAATCTAGGCAATCGGTTAGGGTGGACGAGATAGAAGTTTTGTCTACGTCTTCGGCTGGTAAAGGGGAGGAAAAGAGTTGGTGGTGGGACCGGGTTCGGTGACAGTGGAGAGAGAACTTAGTAACAGAACTGTAGAATTGACCAGCGAGGCGAAAACGGACACCGACAAAATCAAATAAGAACTGTGTTACCGATCTCACTAGGACAAACTACATTCAGTCTATCACTGAAAGCACAGCAACTTTTCAGTTTCTGGGGTCACTGAAAGGTAACGTACGTGTCGTCGCCGGACCTCCGGGTCACACCAGACACGAGGGGAGGGTCGGTCAGTCGAGGTCGGAGGCCACGGGTGGTACAAGGGGTACCGACTGGACGAGGTCGGTGTGGCCGGAAGGAGGGAAGTGTGGACCATAAGAGAGGTGTCCCGAGCGAGGGAGTGGAGATTCCGAACTAAGGTTGCAATCGAGTCACCTGGGAAGAGACTCTATGGTCCCTCGTCCGGGCATAGATTTTAACGTCGGATCGGACGAGGTAGTGAAAGGGAAACGAGAGAAAAGTAGGGATCGAGAGGACCGACCGACAGGTCGTGTACCTTATAAAGTAATGAAGGGTATAGGGAGTTGACTTACATCCGAAGTGGTCCCTTCCTAACGAAGTAAGTAACGGTGACGGGTCACGGATCTTAACACAGACTACGAGTCATTCCCGAGTCACGTAAAAACAACTTACTTATTTAGTCGTAGAAGTCTATGTCCGATTCTACTTCCTTCTCCCGTAAAAACCGAAACACAAAAAAAACACACACAAGGAGACTCTTTACTTTTTTTTTCCAATAATCAACAGGAGTGTCGTAGTCACTTTAACTATAGAAAGTAGACCTTTTGGTAGATGACAGAACTGTCTTAAACGGGAACCATTTGTCAAGGAGACAATTGGCGCTCTGGAAACGTGCCACCAAAAATCGTCGAGGGACCTAAGTAGACTCGAACATTACTAACGGGTAACTTGGAAGTTATTCTATCACTACTTAAGACGGAACCTTTGGTGCAATCCCAAAGTCTACTTTAGTTTTGTCAAGGGGGTCGAAAAGTGGAGGTGTCCCTTCCTGATAAAAATTGAACCCCGTTTGGTTCAAGGACCACACCTACTTCGTCAAAAGACACACTACGAAAACCCTCACTAGCAATATCTATGTCACACAAAAATATCAATAAAAAACTGGTACGCCCTAGAATCGAGGAGGTGGTCTCTAGGTCGGACACGGGGGACGTCACCTTCGTGTCTCAGAATTGGTGACCCAACGGTCCCTTCAGGGCTATCTCGTACAAGATTGGTAGGATACTGTACGACCAATGACGTTTCGTGTAAGTACACACCCCACAGACGAAAATCCTCGTAAATGACATAATAGTCCGGTCAGTCTGGTACCGAACCTATCGAATAGAGACCTCCTCCAAAGGTGGGACCACCCTGGAGAAACGGAGTACTCGAGACCCGAGCCTACACGTTTGTCACCTGGGGGGAGGCACCTTGGGGACCGTCTCCCTCTGTAAGAACGTGTTGTCGACCCAAGGACACGGCCCTTCGGACCCAAGGGGAGTGACTGTCGGTGTACAACCGGATTGAAGACCAGTACTATTTCTGACAGTTGGACCGATCTGGTGTGTCGTTCCTACACTATCGGAAACCAGGGAATGTAAGAGTCCCCAAATTCAATGTCTGATTCCCCTACTATTTACCGCTCCCACTCGTCAAATCCGTTCTCCCTGCCCTACTGTCTTACCGAGGGTAAGTAAGTAAGTAAACAAGTCTCTATGAGTAACATGAAAAATAATAACGATCCAAGGTCCTCAACCACCCCTAGTACCACTACTCTCGTCCGTACCCCGAGTCCGTTTTCTCCAGGTCTTTTCTGTAGAGACTCTTGTACTGGTAACATGTCCCGTAGTACCTTACGATTTCGATCCGAAAATAAGTCTAAAGACTTGAACTGGATGTAACGAGATATGTCTGTAAAATACACGACACAGGTAGAAACGGGACACAGACGACAACCGTTTGAACTCTAATGTTGTACACAACCACTTCTCGTACAAACCCCACTCCTCAGTCCGACCTCCATCTTCACTTCACCAAAACTCAAGTACACAGGACAAAAGATGTACATGCAGAGTCCTCTGACACACACACATACGCACACACACACACACAAACACATCTTTGGTCGTGTCCCTATTGACACCTCAGTAGATAGGACCCTTCTCAAACACATGATTAACGGAGGTACTCTCAAAAAAGTAATAAACAGGGAGGAGAAGGGGGTGAAGAAAAAGATCTTCCTATTACTCTTGACGATATGTAAAGTGTTCCTACCCTCTACGTCACCTTTAGAAAAATTTACTACTCTTACATCATGGTCGTTTTTCGAATATGATTTGTGTAAGTAGGGAAGCTACATGAGTAAGGACATGGAGCACCATCATAACGTACCTTGAGTCTCCCGACATAGCACCCCAGGTGCGCTGGAGACAAAGGGGGTCAAGAAAGTAGTGGCAACAAACACAGAGAAGGTCTCTTCGGAAATGTCACCGAAGAATTACTACCGCGAGTAAAGTCTACAAATAGAGGTTTTCTTTCCTCGAAATTATGAAATAAATATTTTCAGTCAAGTCCAACAATAATTTTCTCCTACTTGGGAAAGAACGTACGACCGTAACTGGACCTCGAACTTTTCTTTACTCGGAGGTCACTCCCAACAGTGGGTCTAATATAGATTGAGTCCCAAAATATTACAAACCCTTCTATGACACAGAAAGTGCTATTGGAGTACGGAAAAAGAACTCGAGGGAGTCCCACCTCGACCCGTCAGACGAGTAAGTCTTCTCCCTCGGGGGTTCACGATAGAACTACGAGACGCACACCGTTCCCTCCGCCGTGACTGGAAAGTGGGTAGGGAAAGACACTCACCGATAACAGAACACGTTACTACGGGGAAGTCTGTGTATGATCTTTCTAAAGTTCTTTGGGTCCTCCAACCCTACGACCTCGGACCGAAGTAGCAAGCCACGGGCGCTAGGACCACGATTGTCGAACAGAAACATCTTGAGGATGGAAAGTCTAAGTAACGAGGTCACTAATACCAGGTCTTCACCTTCTTTGTCTCCTTCCTCTTTTGGTCCCACGAAATATCAAAATTGTGAACTGGGGTAGGTAGAGGAATAGACCGGATACTTTATTCTTCACCATAAAAGTAAAATGATTACTTCTGTGACTTTAGAATCTTCAGTAAACGGGATTTCAGTGTGTTGATTGTCCAGTGTCTCAAACTTTGGTATAGAACCCTAAATATTCAAGTACTAGAAAGATGATGAACCGTGGAATTTTTAGTGTTCGGTAAAGGGAACCCGGTCCGGGTGGAAGAGTCTACGTCGGGGACCGATCATGTCGGGGACCAAATATCCTGAACAGAGGAAGTTACTGAAGAAATCTTTGAAAATGGTAACGGGTCTCGAGGTCCTGGACGTTTGTGTTTTTTTCGCTTCAATTGGAGTAACGGGTAGTCAGTCGTGAAAGTACCCAACTGTTAATATAACGAAAAGTTGGATTCCTTTTTCTTTAAGTCGATTTATTCAATTCTAATTAAGTTGTGGATCACTGACAGAAGTTACTTTTAAGAGTCTTGAGACTACCTGTCTACTGGTCCTGTGGGACGGTTCGTTTCTGAACCAGAGTTAGAGTTAAAGTGATCGTAAAGTGTCACTCCAATTAGTAACCTCATCCTGGAAAGTAAAAACACACACACAAAGAAAATTGTGTCGCGAAAAGATTCAGAAAAACGGTAAACTATGAAGTGACAACATTGACTACCCTTACATCATGGTCGTTTTTCGAATACGATTTGTGTAAGCAGAGAAACGACAAAAGTACGGCATGTAGGACCAAATTTCGTCAAATTTTACGGTGGTAGAGTTTCCACCGTCTTGATGTCGTGTACCCGAGTAAATACAACGAATACCGACGACAGTCGATTGTTGTCTTAACTCTTGGACGTAGTCTCTGACATATCAAGAGTCATAAATGAGAGCGGGACATGTCTTTTTCGAACGACTTTGAAGGAAAAAAAAATTTTCTTGATCAAATTTCTTGATGTCAACCATAGGAGTCTCTTTTTGAAAGGGTCGTAGACGAACCAGTCATTATTGTCCGGTCCTTCTTCGTGTGTGCAGTACCGGTGGGGACTCACGTAAGTATACACCTGACACGGGCTCCTCGTCTTAAGTTCGTTTATTATTACAAGGAGATACTGTGGGGTAAGGTGTGCTAGGTGTCGTCTCCATGGTGATCGATCGATCCGTCGGAATTTTGACCAGTAATTAGAAAGAGGCACTCTAAGGAGTGGTTATTTTAATTTGTCAACTTCTTTTAAATATATAGGTGCATTATCATACATACATATACTCAACATATACTTATGTATAGACATCTTCACAATATATACAATGTATATATCGAAATTTTCATCATTATTTTATTTTTATTTATAGTTCATGTCATTATTTTATGTCTCTGGACAAGAGGGTGGTACGTCGACACCTTCAACCTGGAACACTTATGGACACTTCAGGGGAGACACGTGGACAGGTCATTACGGGGGGAGGGAGGGGTCTCCATCACTAGAGTCAATTAGTAAGATGACGTAAAGGATATGAACATAATGACTAAAACGGACTTTGAAAAAAAAGATTTGTTTCTTGTGAAAGTCTAGGGTAGTTTAAAACACGAGGTAACCGTACTGAAGTAAAAGAACCACGATTTGAGAAACAGACTTTTAGAGTGTTCCCGAAAGTCAGGTCGTTTGTGTCAATTGTGTGTCACCGACGGGTCACTTATGAGAACTTTATGAGACGTCCAAAAAGAAAAGGGAAACCACCGCTACCATCCTAACCCGTTCCATATGGATCTCAGTACCCGATCAAGTCTGACCAGAAGTAGACACCACCAGACACTAGGACACGATCCGACTCTCCGACCCCAGAGGTCTCGGTCACCAACGGAAGACGGAAGAAACAGAAATAACCGACATGTCACCCTCCCCGGTCCGACCAAGTGTACTCGACTGAGGTACAAATGTATCATTTTCTTATTCCACTTTGTACTAAGTACCAGGAATTTAAATCGAAGGTCAGTTAGAATCAACTTCCTTTTAGAGCAACGTGGGTAAGAAGCACAAAAGGAAAAAAAAAAAAACATTAAAAACACCGACTTTTTTTCATATTTACGACCGAAAGCCTTCTTCCTCGATAACAATTCGCATTCGGAAAATTTGAGATATTAATGAGGTATTTCGGACACACAAACGTAGTCTTTACGTAAAACAGAATTCAACATCACGAGTCACATACCTCGTAAATATTACTACCCCATGAAGGTTTTTATTTAGCTGAGATATCTTTTACAATTAGTCGAGTAGGGGTCCCTGGCAGGACTCATAGAGGTGACATGTTTACTCCTTTACTTGTACTGTCAATCACCAAACGGGTTTCGGTGTGACAGTGACCGTAGTGCTTCTAAATTCGTTTCCAGGGTGTATGTTCTTTTGTGTCAGTACAAAGGCACGTTCTGTGACACCCGGAAGGAGTGTAACTGGATGTAATTCTAAGTCCCTGCCTCGTACAAACCTTCTTAGCTGACGTAGTTGGTGTTTCTTGACCAAACGAAGACTTTCAATGGACACCCCAAAATTTATCCTGAAAAAAAAAGTTCAGACAAACGAACTTTAGTTTTTGATACATAGCGATTTCTAAAGATACTTTTGATTTTTCGTTATCCAAGTTCACATAAAGTGTGACGGTCCCTTTTATCACACTCTTCATGTCAGTAAAGAGTTTCACACCATAGGATGAACATGGCAAAAGTTCTTTCGTCGGACGATAGTCCGCGAATGAAAGGCTTTGGTAAAAGTCCCCTAACCAAGTCCTACAAGCGTCGGAAGGTTTAGTAGACGGAGTCATCGTACGACACTGACTCCTTTCCAAAGGAACCGATACGTTTGGTGTCTCAGAAGGTAAATGTTCCTATGAAGACCTTAAGAATCACGAGAGAGGAATCCGTGTTTACCTATCAAATATTTATAAAAGGAGTTGTTGTTAACCTTGTTTTTTGCAAAACAAAAAAAAGGGAGGACTGATTGGAGACGACGACGATTCAGCGAGTCAGCACAGGCTGAGACACGCTGGGGCATCTACCGTCGGGTGCTCCGAGGGGGTAGGGACCCTAAGAGGTCCGTTCTTGTGACCTCACCCAACGGTAAAGGAAGAGGTTACGTACTTTCACTTTTCACTTTCACTTCGGCGAGTCAGCGAGTCAGGACAGACTGAGAATCGCTGGGGTACCTGACATCGGGTGGTCCGAGGAGGTAGGTACCCTAAGAGGTCCGTTCTCATAACCTCACCCCACGGTAACCGAAGAGGTTCTGATTGGAGATCAATTAACTTTTTAAGTCAATTGGTAGGACCATTTAAGAAGAAGGAAACGAAAGAAGGGGTTCGAAGTGAACCCTTGAACTGAGGAAAAAAGAAAAAAAACTCATCATTTACGAAATTTCTGAAAAAGAAGTTCTAAAAATAAAATTTTTAACTTCATATCAACTAAATGTTACAACGCAATCAAAGACCTCATGTGACTTCACTAAGTCAAACTGTGTATATATAAGAAAAAGTCTAAGAAAAGGTAACGCCAAATAATGTTTCATAACTTATATCAAGGGATACGATATGTCATCCTGGAACAACGAATAGTCAAAAAATATATCATCAAACATAGACGATTAGGGTTTGAGGATTAATTAAGGAGGGAGTGAGGGAAAGGGGAAACCATTGGTATTCAAACAAAGACGTAGACACTTAGACAAACAAAACATTGATTCAAGTAAACACGGTATAAAATCTATGGTATATATTCACCACGGTACACAATAAACAGACAAAGACTGAATGAATCATACTATTAGAGATCCAGGTAGACGCAACGAGTTTACCGTGATAAAGTAAAAAAATACCGACTCATCATAAAGTGACACATATGTATATGGTATAGTAGAAGCGATCGATGTCAATCGGTTCTGTAACAATTGACATCATTGAGACTATAGACCCGTACACTCATACTCATAACTTGCTATACCATAACTGAGTCTCCTAAGTAAGTGGACACCATCATTGATGGTCTCGGGAATGACACCCCAATATCACCTATTTAAACCCGTTTCGGTTACGTACTAACGTTTCTCTACCACTAAATATCTCCTCCTGTGGTTTAAAACGGTACATCCCTTCGGGGATGAAGTGTCGTCCACCTACGGTCCATGAATAGGATCAATAGTCTGGGGTTCTAAACTAAAACCGTAAAGTGTGTGACTAGTAGTCTAGACCCTTGATGTCTAGGTGCGACTATCTAAATGTTCATTGGCTACTCGATCTTTCTGAGCCATAGGTCACTCACCCCAAGTCTTAGGTTGGACGGATGGAAACACTATAACCCGTTTAATAGAATGAAAAAAAGAAAAAAAAAATTGGGTCTGTTAACTTTACAATTTAAAATATTTTTACAAGGTCCTCAATTACGGAAGTGTATTATAGACGTTCTATTATCGATAACGAGAATGTGACAGTAAAACGACAACAGAGGTAAATATCGACACGTTCAGGCAAATCCTCTAACTTATTATTATCTACTCTTTCGACGCGAAACTCATATCATAAAATTTCGCACTCTTCCTTAACCTGACCTAGTCTACCCACAAACAGTCAAAGACATAACCTGTGGTATCGGAGCTGAGAGTTGTGGGAAATGGGTCTGTCACGACCTAATTGAGGTGAAGTTAAACTTGGACACCGAATAGAAAAAGCTCTAAAGTACTTCAGTGGTAAAAAAAAAAAAAAGTAGACCCTCGGAGAACAAATAAACTAAGGTCAAAAATCGTCGTTTATTTCCTTAGTGGAACTCATGAAACTCAAATCGAAAGTTTTGTAGAAATTCCCCGCTAAATAATAAGAAGGTCCAACGAGGAAGAGGACCAAGGTGAAGGGACTCCACTGCAAACGTCCTCCCCCCGATTGAGTGGGGTTCCTACCCGCCGCATACGGTTCACGAAGATCTTCTGACGTGAGGGAACTAATCTCGTACCCTTTCGTACGAGGAATTCAAACAATTTTGTCTTGCCGGAAGATATTTCGGGAGTACAAAGACATAAAAAAGAAATAAAACAAAACACAGACCATATCCATAACTGTAGAACTTCGACCATCGTCGGGTTCACCCTTCGGTCACCTTCCTATAGATAGTCAAAGACACGTTACGGTCGCTCTCCCTCCACCGGCGAAAGAGGTTGCCCATGTGCCGCCTGGTACTCGCGCGGATGCGTCGCGACGTCGTGACCTGGTAGGCCCCGGGGCTCCGGTCGGACCGGGTCAATTAATCGCGGGACGCGGTCGTGGCCGCGTTGCTACACCACCTCTTCTAGGCACCGGAGTACCTCCTATGCCGGGTCCATTGCGTCGGGTCGACAGACAGGAAGGATGGTTGGAAATCCAGGGACTCGAGGTCTAAAATGGTCCATATACAGTCTTCTCTTTCTTGACGAGGATCGATAAATCGAAGTGTGTGTGTGTGTGTGTGTGTGTGTGTGTGTGTGTGTCCGTGTAGAGAAGATCCCGTCACGAAGATTCGACAAAAGGAAATTAGTAGATCTCTTGAAAATTTTTTAAGACCACGAACCTGGAGAGACATCTGGTTTAATCTTAAAGACTCCTGTCCGGAGTCTTGCTCATGAAAATCCTTAGTCATATAAATTTCCGGGACATTCATGAAGATTACATGTTTTGACTCTTAGAAACGGAAGCCCTACCTCAGACCGTAGTCTGACATGTAGATCAAGATAAGGAAAAAAAGGGTTAAATACCAAAGTAAAACGTATTGTGTGAAACTTGTTTTCATTCTTCCTCCTGAAAAAAGATAAGGGAAGGAGATTGTCGGCTACAAAAGACACTACAGCAAATTCTTCCGAGGGAGAATGGTGGTTCATAGGCGTTCCTACGTCCACTCCGACCGTCACAAATCATTGTTCTAATTATAAAGAGGGACCCGAACAGGTTAGTCACAGAGTCTACTTTGACTCCCCTGGGCCCTCCCACTAAATAAATATCAGCAACCAGGTACTCGGGACCAAAACCGGAGTCTTTCGTGCCCTATCCTTGGGACCGAGACTGTGATCGACTCACTGGTTCATACAAAGTGAAGATTGAAAGAGACGGAGACAATAGAGCAGTGGGCTCAAGTAATTCTGAGATCCTCATTTCCTATATTTTACGGACTGGATGACTTCTACAAGATGTATCGTATCAATGTCAGTACTACATAAATGAATCGGGAAGGAATTAGTATTCCATTAAGAGACTTTCCGGCACTTAATTGATGTTTAATCCGATAACTTAGTATCAAGAGTCTAAAGCTAACTTCAAAACGTTACATAAGAGTTCCTTTTTGTGACGACGACTCTGAACTATTTTTTGGTGAATTTTAAAATTTCTGGTAAGACGGACACAAGAAAAGGTCACCAGGTTTGAGTAATGGATTTTCTCACTCCCTCTCTCACAAAAAGGGGACCAGGTGAGATTAGACGATAGTAAGACGTGGTGTAAATACATAGTTCCCTGAGTTAAAATATATAAATTCTTCAGGTTTACGGAAGTAGAAAGATATGATTGTCACATCACAAAGAAGTAATAACTTTATTTGTAAGTAGTCCACTTAGAAACTAGATTCACTGACTGACCTATTTTCAAGCAACCACGATTAACTGAGACTTCCATCAGAAATATCGAGGATCATATGAAAAATTTTAAATAAAAATTAACTTCCTACTAACGAAATGTTAGAACCACGTAAAAATTGAGGAAACTTTACACCTTCAAGTCTTTTTTTCTAAATGATTATCTCCGTCCCCATTCGTAAGTTTCCGTGTCTCCGTCCCCATTCGTAAGTTTCCGTGTGTGCCACAGAACACTGAAAGACTCTTTGGTAGAGTTAATTTATACCAAGTGTTGATTTTATTCTGAAACTCATCGACCTAAACCCCTTTCTTTTCCCTCTACTAACCGGAGGTTAATTTATTTTACTGACGTCAAGTTTGTTTCCCCGAGTCCTCCGTTTTGTAGCACGAAGGAACCTCAGAGTCCAAATTCCTTTCTTGACAATCCCGTTCGTCGTCTAACTTCTTCCTAAATCTATGAACCCTTATTCAGTGACCTAGTGGAACTATAACGGAGGTTTTTTCTCTTTTATATTAACTACGTCACTATTCTAAACCAATTTACCTTATAAATTATTACACCTTCCTACTAGTGCTCCATAACAATTCCCAAGTTTTCTTCCAAAGAGTAATCCTTTTTGTTTATATTTGTATCCTTTTACTTTTTACGATTATAATACGATAATTTAAATCCGTCATCTTAATCTTCACTAAAAATTTTACTAAAAATACTACTTTTATAATAAAACACTAAATTTTGTAAATTTTTTTACTGTCGACTTTTCTAGGTGCTCTTTCTATTCATCCCGAAACAAAATGACACGATTGAGCTTTCTCCCTTGGTAGGAACAAAATTAACTCCTTCTCGGTTGTCACCAAATACACGGTCAGGTAAGAAAGAACCCTCCTACCCGACTCCAAACGATACAACCCAGTCTAAACGGATTTTGAATAAAGTAAAAACCAAAGACGTGCAGACAGAGGAGAAAGAGACACATGTGAGTCGTCAGTAAGTCTTAAACAAGGATCAGAAATTCCATGAAAGAAAAACCCCCCACCATTACTGTCATCATCTCATAGTAGATGTGGTCCACTGGCACCGTTCACTGGAACCATACAAAGAGACTACCAAGGTAACTCAAGGTAGTTACCTCGTGAACGAAATACGGTCCGAGACAGGATCCAGGACCCTTTCCACCCGGGTTTCTACGTCTAAGGTACCTCCTCTGACGTACGGTCCCTCTTATTAAAAAAGGAACAAGCATAGAGGAGGTATATATATTTTATAAGATCATAGATAAAAAAACACCAAATAAAAAATTCTCTGTCATTGTGGTTTTGTAAGACATCGAAAGAGGAACCAAGATCACACCGGACGTAAAACTCTACCTCCGACTCTTCCGTCTTCGAAGAACAAGGTACAAAATTAATACAGGTAGTAACAGACCGTCACAACACCTGGGTCGAGACTAAGATTAAAATTATCGGTTACTCGTACCTAAAGACCAACGGTCGAGAATAATTACCGCGTCGAACAAGGATCAAATAGAGACTCTAAACACCTCAGTTTGTTCTCTTAGTCTCTTGTGTCCCCCGGATTAACTCTGAATCAAAAAGGTAGAAGACCACCTAAACATAAGACACACATACCACCATGACGACCGTTAAACTCTGAAACGGGGTCCTCAATTACCCGAGAATTACACATTTTTACTGAAACACACACACAAATTTTACCAAGTACAGAAAAAGGACAAGTACTCGGACTCTTGTGGATACAATACAAGGTGAGTCTCCTAACCAGGACCACAAGGAAAACCAATGGAGACAGTCCTTGTCGATCAGGTAATAATTGGAACCACCGGACAATCGGTAAATACATAATTTGTATAGGTCTCAGACTGAATTTTTGTTTTAATACGTAATTGTTTAATATTCATGTTAAATGAAACACCACATGCCAAGAAACTTAAAAAAATTTCTGGTAAAAAATCTCGTCAAAATCCAAATTTTGTTTTAACTCTCCCTTCAATGTACGTGGTAGAGGGGGAGTAAGTGGTAATAGTCATAGCCAGTTTTCTCCCCATAGTCCCCATAGGCAGTTTTCTCAAAAATGACTCTCCCTTGGATATTACTGTACAGTATTAGTGGGTTTCAGGTGTCAAATGGAATCGCAAGTGAGAACGACCTGCACAGGACACCCAGACCCATTTACTACGTACAGGTAGTAATAGTATGTCTTATAAAAGTGACCGGTTCTTTAAGAGGTGCCAAATGGGTAAAGAGAGAAGGGGTGATGGGTGTGGAGGGGCGGTAGTTGGCGATTGGGAAGAGTCACAGAGAATGTCAAACCGGAAAAGTCTTACAGCACATCAACCTTAGTACCCCACAAAACGGAAGTCTGCCTGAAGAAGGTGAGTCAGCAGACGTAAATTCGAAGGGTCTATGACCCCGACCCCCCCCCTACCTGACCCTCTGACCCTAACTTTATAGATCCGATAACGACAACGACAAATCAACGATTGAACACAGACTGAGAAACACCGGGGGATCTGACATGGGAGTCTCTTCCGACAAATACAGACAAATACTGAACTATTGACTAAACAAAAATCACGACGAAGTAACAGACCCACATAGTGTCAAATAAATAAGTAAACGAACGGACTGAGAAAAGCATAGTCTTCACACCGGGTTCAAAGAGTCAAGCGAGAAGAAAGTTCAAGTTATAGTTTTACCTGGGGTCGGAAGGCCTTAGTAGAGATAAGAAAGAAAGGGTCCGTACTTGAAAACTCTCTTAGTCGTTTCCTGTCATCAACCTTTAATGAACCTGAAACGGGCTTGAGAAATTTTTTGTTTTGTTTTCGGATTATGTTGAAACGTTTAACATACAACAGATAAAAAAGGTAGGAAATTGAAAAAAATTAGACACAGAATGTTTCTTTCGGAAAACATTCATTTATATAACTTCCAAAATTGTTTAGATAAGATTGTCAAAACAACAATTCTTTTAAAGTCACACCATTGTAAAAATTACATGAATTTCTTACCAAAGAAATGAGTATACAAACCCAAATTTATATGGTAGAATAATAAAAAATATAAACAGAATAGACAAGAGAAGGGGAAAAGGAAAGAACAATTATTCCACAAAAATAATAAGATGAAAAGGAGTAATTGAAGAATCCGTGTGTAAAAAAGAAAACGAAAACTACCTATGGGGTCTCTAATGTTGTGTGTCAATTTAATACTTGATAAAATATTCACACATGAAAAATAATAAAAGGCCTGTTGTGTTGTCGGAATTTTCTGAAATTTGTATAAATAGGGAGAGAACACAACAGTATGTAAAATAAAAAAATTCAATAATTATTAAAAATAACCTCATACCAACGAAATATTACAACACAAGTAAAGACGACATGTCGTTTTACTTAGTCAATATAGGGGAGGGTCAGAGGGTCCGGTAGGGGGGTCATAGGCATACAGGTAGGAGATACGGACACAGAGACAAAGACAAAACGTTTATACAAGTAGACATAATAAAAAGACCTATAGTATATATTCACTACAATATATAAAAAGATAAAGACTGAATGACAGTATGTAAAATTGTGATGTGTAAAGAATCGGAGGGTTTCCGTATTAACAATACTAAAATGTGTCAGTGTGAGGTACATCTAAATGGACGAATGACTAAAAAAAGACAACGAGTAAGGGGTACAGACGGACTCTAGGAAAATGAAACCGGATTTTTTATGAATCGTAACCAAAGGTCGTTATTTGAGACAAAAAGAAGTAGTCCTTTTACGGGTGACTGATTTTATTTAACGTAATAAACCCGAAACAAAAACTTCCTCTCGGCCTTTTACCTTGAATTCGAACTGTCAATAAAAAAGAAAGTCATGAAAGATCGGGCTCAAATTCAAAGGGGACGATTTGTCATTCCCTCTCCTACGTTAAAATAAAAATTTAGACATAATGTATTGTTTAACGTACCCGTGGTAATACGATCCGTGAACCCGTTACGTTTCTGTTCTCCTCTGTCTCAGCAACGACAGTCTCTTTGGATAACAACTTCCCTTCTTTCCACATGTAGAAAAAGATTCCCTCATTTGGGTCCTCCCTCGCTCCTCCCTTAACCACCCACACGCCAAATAGTTGTATTTCCGAGGTTCAGTCCTACAGTCACACTTCTCGTATGGCCCAATTTGAGGACAGGTCCAGTGTATGAACCGTAGTGACTGAGCCAAAAAAGTACTCTTTTACCCTTGTGGGAATCACGGACAGGAGACTCGACAACACTTTAATCCACTCACACTGGGTCTCTTTTGGGAACCACTTACAAATGGCACTTAGTGACGTTAGTAAGGGTCCAAGGTTTCCGTTCTCTCTACCTTCTTACAAGAACTGATCGAGGTTGAGTGTATAGTTATCTAAGAAATTTAGAACTTGTAGTTCCCAATGAGTCACGGCCTATCCCTCTCTGACGGTTCAAGTTCTGACGAACTACCCATCTGCCAACTCGTACTCCCAACGGTAGACGTAAGTCACGGGTTCTTGACCTTTAGGGTCGATCAACATTTATAAATAAGAACATGACGGACTCACTCACAAGGATCCGACCGTCCTTACAAAAGAGATCACTTCTTTGTTTCCCCTACCACAGACATCTGTTGCCGGACGAGAAAGTTCCCGACAGTCTTTTTCCTATGTCTTAACTCGTTGACTTAAAGATCCAAAGGAAAATACAACAACGACAGGGGGTGGGGCGGGTCCAGAAAAATATAAGTTTATCCGAATGGGTCACATGACCAAAAGGAAAGAAAGGGGGAGTAGAATCTGAACGAAGAAAGAGATATCCTTTGGAATCCGTTTAATAAAGAGACAGAGGACAAAAAGATAAATTTTACCCTTAAGTTCACCATAAAAAAAAAAACATTCGTAATTTAGTCTATTACCGAACAATATGATACCCTACATTTTTGCATCCTATACTTTCCGAATGACCGATCCAAGTCTTCAGCACCACTAAACTTAAAGGGTCGGAAGGAAATCTCAAAGTAAAACTCTTTCCCTCCTTTTTCCGTAAAATACATGTAAATTTTTACTATTTGTTCCAGGATAGTACATCGTGTCCCTTGACAATTATATAAGTTATAGAACATTATTTGGTATTACCTTTTCTTATACTTTTTCCTACATAGAAACATTGACTTAGTGAAACGACATGTAGCCTTTGGTTGGGTTGCAACATTTAGTCGACGTAAAGTTATTTTCCCCTACTAGTACAATTGTTGTTGGTGTTAGTAAATTTTATCATATTTCGTAATGAAATCGACGGACGAAACTGGTCTCTAAGTGTTTATATTTCTCAACCACAACTAGTCCGTCTCCCAAACCCCACAGAGTCGGGAGAGAGGGAGGAAAGTACTCTAATCGATCTAATTTTGGTATGACATTGCATGGTTAACCACTTAGACTTTGGTCATAACAACACCAATTACAGAGGCATCATCTTACTAAGAAACAATCTTTAAGAATTAGGAAAAGTCTTTGGCGTAACCTCTGCAGCCAGGGTCCCTGTCTCAAGAGAGAGAGAGTTGGTATCACCTGAGACATAACCTCTGACTCACCAAAACGACACATACTAGGTGACCCTCTTAGAATTGGCACTCTACTACTCGTGACCGTAAGACAGACACTCCTGTCATGGTGACGAAGACGACTTTTCCCTTGATATCAATGACTAAAAAAAATAGTCGATGTCCTACATGGACAGAAGTAGACGCAACAGACTCTCGTCGAGAAAAGTCTTTAAATTATATCACTCCCGCTCACCTCCGTTTGTGGTCGACATGGAAATCGACAACTGAAAAACCGAAAAATCTAAACAAGAATTGAACGGTCAACTGGCAGAGAATCTTTTGTCCCTAACGACAGGATTCCGGAACTCTACAATCGATTAGACCGTACATAGCTCGGGGACTGAAGACGACACGCCGGTGATGTACCCCCAGTAAAGTCCAGTTCAATGAATTAAAACGTCTCACACTGACACTCAAGACCCCTTGAATGTCATACCACTCTTTCGCTATGACATTTCCGTACAACTGTGTGTTATCCGGTCTTTCAAACTCGCCACGAACACAAATTCCACCACCAACACATGTTTCCTCGGTCCGGATACTTCCTCGGAAATCTGCAAATTGCTGTAAAGTCCGGTAAGATGAATAACAGTATGAGGTACCAAAGTAAGTCAATCAGTTGTTCGAAAACAACTCGTCGTCGACACACGGATCATGATACATTTGTTCTTTCCACACACGGAAAGTTGTCGAGTGAGTGGTTCTACCTCTGTACACACGTTTATTACTGTTAAATCACCGTATCCGTTCACAACATTGTCTTCACACGTACTCCTTAATATTGTAGTCTTCTATTCCCATGAGTTGGGTGGTGTTATATGGATCTTTTATTCTTGTTTACATATGTAAAGATAAACTTTCAACAAAAAAAATTTCTGTCTGAGATTAAAGAAAGTTCTAATATAAAACCAGAAGAACAGGTTTGCAAGAGTACTCCAAAGACGACTCCCTCCGGGTAGACAAAAAAATGTGGTTCCAGAGTTTGAAAACTGAGATGCTTCTTGTACATAAAATGAACCTTAAAACAAAGTAAACCAAGTCGTCGCTCGAATAGTCTCACAAGTAACAAGACATTATCCTTTCCATGTTCTTACTCCGTAGTTACAGAGTGAAGTGTAGTTCACGTCCTCAACCTTGAAACTTAGAGGTTTTTGATCATTTTCCTCGACTGTATTGGTTGTTAATCTGGAAACAGAATATTTGTAGACCACTTTAGCGTACATTTATCATCTCTATTACTAACATGTACGGGTCCGTACGTGAACTGTAGATGATCACCCCGAGTTATGTAGAAACGATGACAAAATACACAACCTTAAACTTAAGGTATGTGACGAAAAAACTGAGTTCGTTATCGTGAGAGGAAAGACATTTACGTACAATACCTCTTTCACTTGGTCACAAACGGAGTTTAGACGGCACAGGGTTTGTGACAGATCCACGAGTCGTAGACGAAAATAGATCGTTCGAAGTACCGGGGCACTCTTTGTCCATAATCTTAATTGTATATAAAGACATAAAACAACTTTCTACACAGTCGGCACATAAATGGTAATAATATCAATGGTGATTCTTTCGTTACTTTTGTAACACTTAATATCAACAATCTATGTCGGGTTAAAGTCTGTACATTTTCGTAAACTTCACACTATCTTTTCAGACCCTTTGTCTAAGAACCCTAGAACCCTGACCCATATGGGAGGGAGGGATTGTGTGTGTATGAATGTGTACGAAAGAAAGAAAGAAAAAAAAATCATCGGAAATGAAAAATTAATTACTCAAAAAAACAAACCAACGTGGTGCACCGTACGTCCTAGAATCAAGGGGTTGCTCCCTAACTTGCACACGAGGGATGTTCATCTTCGCGTCTCAGGATAGGTGACCTGACGGTCCCTGCAGAGAAATCATCGGAAATTTCTACCCTACCAAACTGTGTTCGTTAAACAAATCGCTTGTAATTTCCTTGTGGGTAAAACAAAGTTACAGACATGATCCGTGACGTCTATGATTTACTTTTGTGTGTTCTATATGTTACCTTATGGTGAGTCGATAGTTTTTTTTTTTGTTACTTTAAAACGGTAAACGTCGTTACACCACCTGAACCTCCCACAATGCGAATCACTTTATTCAGTCTGTCTCTTTCTGTTTGTGATATATTTAGTGGATATGCACCTTAGATTTTTTTATGTGGTTTGTTCACTTATGTCGTTTTTCCTTAGTCTGAGTGTCTATTATCTCTTGTTTGATCGTCAAACCTTCCCTTCGTCCCTCCTCGTTTGATCTCTACCCCTCTTCCTCCATTTTGATAGCCCACATTCTATCCGATTTTCCTATATAACATGTTGTGCCCCTTATATCGGCTATAAAACATTATCGACATTTACTTTTCATTGGAAAGTTTTAATATAATTTTTTTTTTGTTTCCTTTGTCTGTGTGTGGTTTTGTGTGTCTTTGTCTTAGTAGCGAGTGCTACGGCCGTAAAATATCCTCCCACGTACACACTCGGACTACAACCTTGTAGGAGACACTGTACCGGTATGTCTCCTGAACTTTACCCGAAACGAAAAAAAAGAACCCTGCCACAGAGATGTAAGTCTTTTCCGACTCAGATAGTCACCTACTATCTCTGCCCCTCACCCTCCATTTTGATAAAAGACGGGGAAATTAGGTGTAGGAATGACCGAAGGAGTTTTTCACGTAAGCTCTCTTTGTCTTAGTTACAACACTTTTCTTCGAACAAAAGCGGTACTTAATGGTCACGACCTACAGTATCAAACGAAAAAATTTCGGGTTTGAGTATAAGTCTGTTTCACATTATAGAAAGTCACAACCGGATCGAAGAGGTAGGACACAAGTACTCTGAACAGAGAAGTAGACAATATTGGGTTCACGGTTTTCGTATACGTGAATGACAATTCCTTAATATAAAGTCCGTCGTCCTCCGAAATAACATGTGATCAATTAAAGTAGCGAAACTAGTGAACACGCACGCGCGAGTCAACGAAGTCAACATAGGCTGAGACACACTAGGATACCTGACATCGAGTGGTCTGAGGAGACCTTTACCCTAAGAGGTCCGTTCTTATGACCTCACCCAACGGTGCGGAAAGAGGTCTCCTAGAAGGGTTGGGTCCGTAACTTGGGCTCAACGAAAACAGAGAACGTAACCGTCCACCCAAGAAATGGTGATCTGGTAGACCATTAACGAATAAGGAGTGGTAAAGGAATCCCCTCTCTGTCGACAGTAAAGACTAAAGGGATAATTAAAAAAAAAAAAAAAAAATGTCTTCTTTGAAACTAAATAGGTGTCAAACCCGACTCAGTCCCCGTCCGACTTTGCTGGTTGGTAATTTTACCGAATCCCTTTTTTCATGATCCCTTTCTCTACCTCCTTCACAAAACAAAAATATTAATGAATGAATATGTTATTCGTTCACAGAAAACTCTTACTATGTTTTGTGTCCTCGGTATGTTCTTTTCAAGTTGAGGAATTCTACATACATTCAGTCTTTTGTGGTATATGTTTTGGTTTCTGTTTTATTATTGACCCTTTCAACAAACGTTATATCCCAATTAAAGGAAATTATTACTTCCTAAAAACGTTCAATTAATTCTTTGGTTGGTAGGTTTTCTTTTTACCTACCAAACACTTGTTCTCGCACGTGTTTTTCTTTAGGACTTCCGAGAATTTCCATATCCCTAAAAAAAAAAACATTGGAACGAGTTTTATCTTTTTAAGTTTAACTTTGGACGTGACTCTACGTTACAATTGGAGAATCGGACCGTCTCTCCTTCCATATTGAGGTAAGAACACAATACTTCCCCTATTTCTTCCACCTTGTCATAGGTAACCCTTACCCATACGTGTACTCGGACCGGGTCACCTCCCGGTAGACCGTCCATGGTTTTATGTACACAAAACTGGTACCTCAGGTGAGGATCCTTATGTAGAATGTATACAAGAAAAATTTTTAAATGAAATAACTCCATATAATATTTAGTTACAACATAATTAAAGATAACATGTTGTTTCACAAAGCCAATATATATACATATGTGTGTGTAAGAAAAAGAATAGGAAAGGGTAATACCAAATAATGTCCTATAACTCATATCAAGGGACACGATTGTTATCCTGGAACAACAAACAGGTAAAAGACACGTCATCAAACGTAGACGATTAGGGTTGGGGGGTTAGGTGGGGAGGAGGTGGAGTAGGATACATATAGGAATGTATGTAGGATGTGTACACGTCTTACCACGTCCACTTAATAAGTAACATCGTAGTGAACGATCATTGTTTTTTCCATCTTCGTTGTGTTTACGGGAAGTTATCTCTTGGCCAATACATTCGTTACCTCGTAGGTACGTCACCTTGTCATGCGTAAATAGTTTTGGTCACTCAGTCGAGAAATACACGAATTGGAGTTCTTTGTAAAAATTTGTTTTTTCACGTTCCATGTCTTGTCATACCTGCATTTGACACGGTGGTACAACATTTTTTTTTAACATTTCTTACTTTCTCTTCCAGATCTTATCCCACTTCTTATATACATGGATGGTCTAACCACATTCACATCTAATAAGACCTTCTTATGTACCCCCCGACCCCTGTCAATTGTGACCTTCCTTTTACTCTTCGACTGTAGTAACCAATCACTCCCCTTTCATAAAAGTCTCAAGGGAAAACGTGGACACCGTAACCCATGGTGCATATCAGATTAAGATTACCGTATTTAAGTTGATTCTAAAAATAATTTACTGTGATTAAATTAGTCTAAACCCTTCAAGTCTTTTAGACTCATCTTTCTAGTCGAACTCGGATGAATAAAGTTCCACAAAAATACTTTAATAAAAGACAGGTGTGAAGATTTTTTTTTGGTAAGATTTCGGAAATAAATCGTAGTACATCTGATAAAGTAATATTATGAACAATTGAAGTTCTGTTTATAATTTTATTGAATGACCGTCGATGGTTTCCGGGAAACCTTGTTGTGGAGTCAGAGACTAACCCACCTAGTCATGGTGTTCTAACTAACGAACGTACGTACGATTTAGCGAAGTCAGCAGGCAGTGGGTGGTCCGAGGAGACAGGTGCCCTACGAGGTTCGTCCCTATGACCTCACCCAACGGTACAGGAGGAGGTCCCCTAGAAGGACTAGGTCCCTAGTTTGGGTGTAGAGAATGGAGAGGACGTAACCGTCCACCCAAGAAATGGTGATCGTGGTGGTCCCCCCTCCCCCTCCCGTCCGAACGGACCACCGAAATTACCGTTTCTTAAACGGAAGTTACACCCTCTGGTCCCAAGTCAAGGACCCAACCCTTCTAGGGGACTTCCTCCCACACCGTTGGGTGAGGTCATAAGAACGGATCTCTTAGGGGTACCTGTCTCCTCGGACACTCGATGTCAGGTACCCCCACGTTTCTCAGCTCGTGCTGATTCGGGTGGTGGACCTTTCGGACGGTAACCTAATTACGTGGGGTTAATTTCCTAGCTTCGATGACGTGTTATTCAGAGATATGTATAGAATTCATGTGTCCATGGACCGTTTAAAATTTAAGTGTCCTGGAGGAAAATATATCAACCTATGAAGCTAGCACAGAATTCCGTTCCAATACTAAGAACGTTAGAAAAAAAGTAGTGATCTTAACAGGGTTCCGAGAAAAACACCCTTTCCGAAGGATTACTCGTTATCCAGAGTGACTCACTCCAAATCCCTTTGGACAGTAAAAGTTGTCCCGGTTGAGGAGGACATTACTACCCCGACTCGGGAATATTCCGACCCACCTCACAAACTAACAGTCGACCGAGGTCGAGACTTGAGTCCCTCGGGGGACTGAATGAGAGGAGTGAAGGAAAAAAACTCTTTCGGCCAACCACTCAGTCGAGTCCCAACTACAGTCGTCGGACTTGTCGAACGTCTGTCACCCAACGGTGCGGGAGGACCGGAGGGAGGCCTCGGTCGACCAAGAATGGTCGAGACCGTCGAAATATGGCGTAACGAACACCGAAGAACACGGACAATGGGACGCGTGGGTTAAGAGAATTCAATAGAACGAATTCCGTTCCT
Organism: Capra ibex; assembly: GCA_006410555.1. NCBI lineage: Eukaryota > Metazoa > Chordata > Mammalia > Artiodactyla > Bovidae > Capra > Capra ibex. Next base: position 24,437,533 of record SJYO01000647.1, read on the forward strand.
AACCGATCGTTGGTGTGGAACCGAATTTACACCGACCAAAAAATCGGGAACCCTAAGTCAAAACTTTACTTGAGAACTCTAGTCCTAATCGTTTACTAATCCCCGTCCTCCTTTTTCCTGCTGTCTCCTACTCTACCGACCTACAGTAGTGGCTGAGCTGCACTTAGACTCACTTGAGGCCCTCTACCACTACCTGTCCCTCCGGACCGCACGACGTTAAGTACCCCAGTGTTTCTCAGTCTGTACTGACTCGCTGACTTGACTTGACTTGACTTGACATATACATGCTGATATCCATCTACCGAAGGGACCGACCATCGAGTCAACCATTTTCTTAGACGGACGTCACGTCCTCTGGACCCAAGTTAGGGACCCAGTCCTTCTAGGGGACCTCTTCCTTTACCGTGGGGTGAGGTCATAAGAACGGACCTTTTAGGAAACCTATCTCCTCGGACCGTCCGAAGTCAGATACCCCAACGTTCTCAGACCTGAATTCCCGATTTGGCGCCGTATATTCTGATATCGCTGACGGAACTGACCCTGAACTCTACGAATTTCCTCTTCGAGTGGTACCGGTCGATGGGACAACAACAAGTCACCGATTCAGCACAGAAGGAGAAACACCGGGGTACTTGACATCGGGCGGTCCGAGGGGATAGGAAGTAACAGAGACCCTCAAACCGAGTCTAAGTACAGGTAACTCAACCACTACGAATATATTGGACCCGACGACAAATATATCTTAGAATTCATTCCAACGTCAACTTTGTGTTAAGAACTTAATAAGATACGCACCTGGTTAGATCCTACCCAACTCCCACAGAAAGATTTATTATGAGATCACCAAAACCGTACAAACCCAGTTCAATTAGGACTCTCGGAGGACTCCCACCCACTCAAACAAGGCGTCCAAGACGACAACCGAATGTCGAGTGGACCCTTTACGTATAAAATCACAAGTGAGTTGAGACGGTGGAGACAACAGACCGTGTCCCCAAGGGTCCCTTGAACTTGTAGAACCGTAGAACTGTAACATGAAGACAAGGACGAAGGTAGAGGACTGGAGATCTTTCCTCTAGATCTTTCGTAATTCCGACGTCACAGAATCGACGTCAGTAACGGTCACAGAATCACCGTCAGTAGCGAACGGTCAACTACTAAATCTAAATTTACCATCGAGACAGGGGATCAATACGTTATCTTCGGGGAGAAGTGACGGGAAAGGATATTAGACCCGACCCGCCCTCTTCATTCTTCCTTCTAGCTGTTTCGTGAATTGTTAGTCTTCGAATCCTTTTCAAACCCCTTAAAAACGGAAGTCCAATAAACCGGGTATCGGGAAGAAATACATAAATAACAGGAGGGAAATTCTTTTTTTCTGAGTCCTTTGTTTCTTTTTAATTTCGTATCATGTTGTGTGTTCACATTGGATGGTGGATCTAACTTGTTAATACAAAACTGTAGAAACGAAATAGATACATATACACACACATACACATATACATATAAAGGTGAGGTACAAAGAAAAACATTCTGAAGGGAGGTTTAAACAATCTTGACGGTTGGAAAGAAAATTTCCAATTCCTTAGTAGCAGAAGAGTTAAAGGAGAAAAAAGAAATATAAACGTTTTCAAAAATGACTCATTTGAACCGACGAAGAAGAGCACTGGGGAAAGAGACCTAACATAACTTTGTTCTTAAGTGTGAGTCTTCTTATTTCAGTAACAAAGGATAGTCGTCCCTGAAATTGCTTTGAAAGGGGAAAATAACCTCCACCCTAAAAAAAATTCCCTCTTTAGTAGAACATGTCTTTAAGAAATCATAGACTTGAATCCTTAATTTATCTAAGTCCATGTACAAAACTCCTCCACCCCGACCATTGGTAGTAATACACTTGAGAGTGAATCTAGACTTCAGGTCCTTGGTGTATTGAAACCCATTGTTTTGGAAAGAATAATAGACTTGAGGAAAAGAGATTTGTATCCTTGGTGTATCTAAGGTCATAGTTCTCTATGAACATACCATTCCTCCTTTCATGAACAAAAAAATACTCTTGGGTCAGAATGTATAGATGCATCTGGATAATTTTCAGTACTTTAAATTAAACTAGAACCGTCGACCCTCTCACCCCCTTTGTTCGAACTCTATTATAGTAGTAGGCATTTATCAACATCAATAGAGAAATAAACACTGACATTAAGTAAACTCTATCTGGAAATCACCTTTAACTTAAACACAAAAAAAAACTCATCAGTGACCAGACAACCCTAGACTTTATAAAAGATTATCTTTTGTTCCAATAACCGGTGTCAACTTCATAGACCATAAATGTATTAGAGAGTAGAAATGGAGGCCCGTCGGTAGGTCGGCCCCACGTTCTAGACGACAACTCAATATCCAGGAGACCGGGGACGTCAGACTACCTGTCCCGCCTCGTCGAGGGACACCAGTACACTACAGAAACATAACTCAAATGTCCCAAACAGTCATAGACATTTATGTCACTCAGATCTGCCCGTTCACTGTACTGAGTCGTTTCTCCTAATTGAACCCATCTTTGATCTGGTTTGGACTAGAAAAAGAAAAAGAAAAAAACTTCAAAAATAACACCATTTTATGTGCATTGTACTTTAATGATAAAATTAGTAAAATTTCACATGTTAAGTCTCCCTAATTCAGATAAGGGTCACGACACTTGCAAATAGCAGGTAGAGGTCTTGAAAAGGTAGTAGGGTTTGACTTCGAGAGACGGGTGACTTACTACTACTGCTTACTAGAGGCGAGGAGGCAGAGACCGTTGATGACGAGATGAAAGACAGAGACACTTAAACGGACAAGATACACACAGAAAATAGTCATCTTAGTACGTTAGAAATTAGAAGACACAGACGAGACAAAGTGAGTCGTAATTGTCAAACTTCCCAGTAGGTACAACGTCGTACGTAGTTTTAAAGTAAGGTAAAATTTTATACTCATTATAAGGGATATACATATTTGTCGTAAAACAAATTGATAATCGGACAAGTACCCGTAAATCCGACAAAGGTGGAAAACTGATAACCTTTAACCGACGAGATTTGTAACCACATGTTCATAGACAAATTAAGGGTCTAAAGTTAATAAAACCTATGTATACGTATTCACCTTAACGACTAAATATACTCTTAAGAAGCAAATTGAACGATTCTTTGTTGATGTCTAAAATTCACTTTCAACGAAACCGGTGGACTACGTTTCTCGGCTGAGTAAACTTTTCTGGGACTACGACCCTTCCTAACTCCCGTCCCCCTCTTCCCCTGCTGTCTCCTACTCTACCAACCTACCATAGTGGCTTAGCTACCTGCACCCAAACCCACCTGAGACCCTCAACTACTACCTGTCACTCCGGACCACACGACGCTAAGTACCCCAACGTTTCTCAGCCTGTACTGATTCACTGACTTGACTTGACTTGACTTTCAGCGAATCAGCACAGACTGAGAAAACTGATATGTCAGGTACCTTAAGAGGTCCGGTCTTATGACCTCACCCATAGGAAAGGGAAAAAGTCCCTTAGAAGGGGTGGGTTCCTAGCTTCGGTCCAGAGGGCGTAACGTCCACCTAAGAAATGGTCGACTCGGTGTTCCCTTCGGGTACTTATGACCTCATCCATCGGAGAGGGAAGAGGCGACCTGAAAGGGTTGGGTCCTTAGTTTGACCCCAGAGGACGTAACGTCCGCTCAAGAAATGGTTGACGCCATAGTTCCTTCGGGTGTCCAAAATTTATATTAAATTTACATTAAAACACTCACTTTAAACTAGTTTTAGACATAAAATCAATTATTATGACATAGTGTACAATTAAAGGACAAAAAAAAAAAAAATTGTTGTATCATAAAGACATATAAGAGTCTTAACCTAATCTTCAAAGTTTGGAGTAAGTTTTAAAAAAAATTTAGTGATCTATCATTCGAAAGACCGGAAAATCGTCATTGTGATCTACAGACTTATTCACCTTGACATAGTTTTAAAACTCACTTACATTTAATCTTTAAATCGTAAGATAAGTATGAATCAATTTGTTCACCTTAGTTTTACAGTATGTAAAAAATCGATCTGTTTTTACCTCAACACAAGATTTTATATATAATGTAATATTACGATAAATACATAAAACACTGGTTTACGAAAAGATAATGTGAACTAGTTTCGAACTTTTTCTTGTTGCTTTCTCTCTCTTTGACCTCTCGCATTTACTTTACCCTCGTGATTCGTACTTGGTCTTTTTCACTTTGTGTGTTACTTTCACTTTCGAGTCGTATATCAGGTCAACAAAAATTTGCACCGACGAGTAATCTTAGTGTAGACCTCGAAACCTCTTCTATTGTCACCGAAGACAGAACCCGTCCAATGAATTTGGAGAAACTCGGTACCAAACGAGTAGACATTTTACCTCGATTCTCGATGGAATCGTAGTCTATCTAAGGCATACAAGCACAACGCGGTGAATCGACTCGTGACTACTATTGTAAGAAATTTCAGGAAGAAACAAATGACCTCGACTCATTGTTCGACCAGTCGAGTCTACCTTATTGTTAATCAAAGGTGACTTAAATCGTTTACACAAAAACTTTTGGTAGAAATTCACTATCTGTAAAAGTGTTTACACCGTATTCTTAAGATGGATGAAAGATTCATAACCTACTCTAGACCTCCTTTCCAAGTCAACCTTCCCTCTGAAAACTATTATTCCCCGAAAGAGGAATTGGGATAGTCCGTATAAACCGATGTCTCTCCTCTCTCTTCCTAGAATACCTTAGACTGACCCACTACGGTCCTCGGTTCCCCAATTCAACTTGGTAAAACCGTCTAATCGTTCCCCGTAAGTTCGACCCATTACTTCCGAAGTAAAGTCCTCTAGTGACTACGTAGTTTCAACGATTAATCAAAATACTTTTGTCTAACATGTTGGTGCCCCTCTAACATTAACCCATCATTAACTTTTATTGAGTCACGATTTGGAATCAACTCCTTGGTCACCCTCATTGAACCTTCCTCTTTCCCTCGACCCCCCCAGACGTCCACCACTCCCCTCTTTTACTTTCTCGGCATCACTCTGTTTGTCATTCGTTCTGTTACACTTTTCTCTATTACATCTCCTTGGAATAAGAAAATCTTTACTCCTTTGTTCAGACTTTTCCCTGTCCCAAAAAGATTCTGGTGTGTCGATCAATAGCTATCCGAAGAAAAGAAAGGAACGGTACTACAAGGTCCTAACCGTACTGAAACTCAGAATCCTCAACTGATACTTCTAGTACTTTGTACGACTTTTCTTCCGAAGACCCCGACCTCAGGAGGTGGGAAAGTACGAACGTCTCATAGGAGTCCCTACGACAAGGTAGTATCCTCTCTTCGTTTCAGAAGAGTTCGGGAACAAAACAAATAAATGGTGGGAACGGTATTGATGTAGAAGACATGGGTACCGGGGTGGTAGGGACCCCGACCTCTCTGTGAAGTCTGAAGGTGTCACCCAGTAGGATCCTTTCCGGTCAGTTGCCCCTTCACTCAAAACCAAACTATAATTTTCTCCTCTCAATTACAAAGGAACCCCATATCGACTAAATGTTACACCACGATCAAAGCCCACATATCGTTTCACTAAGTCAATATGTATGTGTATAACACTATAGCAACAAATCTAAGAAAAGGACATCTACAACAATGTCTTATGACTCAAGGGACTCGATGTACCATCCAGGAACAGCTAGTAGACGAAATAGAGACCATCACATACATACAATTCTCCCCTCACTCAAAACTTGAAGTCAAAGTCCAACACTAAACTGACGTGTGGGTTTTATCCGTCGACCTAAACCCCTCGACCAACTCCCTCTCTCCCCTCTTATTTGTTTAATAAATACGTTCTTATTTGACCTGAAACGAGAAAGGCCACGCTGGACCCTGTTCAATGTAGTAACAGGAGTGGTTGCGACGGGTTCGGAGAGATTGGGTCTCTGTAAGTTCCGGCGTTTAGAGTCAGTTATCGAACACATGGATTAGAGAAACCAACCAAGGAACATGAGTCACCAAGACCATTTAGTCTTTCCGTTCATCAGTCGTCACTTCGAAATCCATACTGAGTCCACAGTTCATGCCACTTGGTGAATAGAGAGAAAAGAATAGTCAAACCTGGTTATTTATGTCATAGACCTTCCTGTTTCACGTAAACGCAACTTTGATTAGTCCTCTTGTAAACCCCAAGTAAACCGGTTTTAGAAGCCCCATATCGACTAAATGTTACACCACAATCAAAGTCCACATATCGTTTCACTAAGTCAATACGCATGTGTATGACACTATAGCAACAAATCTAAGAAAAGGACATCTACAACAATGTCTCATCACTCAAGGGACTCGATGCACCGTCCAGGGACAGCCAGGAGACGAAATAGACACTATCACATACATACAATTCTCCCCTCACATACAGTTTAGCACACCAGAACGTCAAGTGTGTTATCTGGGTATATCTAAACCCGATGAACCCTTCGAGAAGAGTGTCAGGGACGCGGGAGGGAGAAAAACCAGACAGACTGACAGATTGGGAATAAAGAGTTGACTCAGAAGATTCAATCGTACTAATGGAGTACCGATATCTCGTTTTTGTCGAGATGAAAAGCTCAAAGAGGTTTCCTTTGAGTTCATAGATAGACCCCCTAGGTAACGGAAATGACCGGTTCAAAAGGGTCTCCGGAAATTCAGTCACAAACGGAGTGACGTCATTCAACCCTCCTGACAACAGGAAAACATGGGCACTTGCGAATTCTTTTCATATCTCTCCACGAGTCAGTTCATCTACTAAAAGGTTGACAGGACAAGGAACCGATAGTTGTTTTTATTCTTGACAATGTCGGTGCAAAAGTTCAATTGTCTCCCTTTTGTGTGAATAGTCACCACTCACACAAAATTTTTGTCGTAACAAAAAGATTAATATTTTTAATTACAGGGACATCTCCCCGAGACATAGTTATATCTCCCCACCCTACCCCGCCCTCTACCCTCCCTTCAAGTTTCCCCTCCCTTATATACATATGGATACCGACTAAGTACAACTCCAAACTGTCTTTTGTTGTTTTAAGACATTTCGTTAATAGGAAGTTATTTTCTTAATTAATTTTTTTTTTTTCATTACAGGGACACCTCGTAAACCTTTCGAATTTCTTCTTTTTCCTTATTTGATTCAATCAGTCCCATAGAAAACACTTATAAAACTATTCAAATACAAGTCTAGAAAAGGCCCTCCTATATCGGACAAAGACATCTGTAGGCCGAAAGAACAAATCTCGTAAACGGAAGTAAAAGTCATGGACTTAGAAAAATATTCACGAGAAACAGACGATATTTCAGTTATGACTTGGTACTTGAAAGACTTGACTATTTCTTAATGGATAATGTGTGTAGGACTTGGAGTTAAAGAAAACAACAACAACGAATAATAAAAACCAACGTGACCCAGAGGGAACAACATACCCCAGAAAGATCGACGCCACTCGCACCCCATGACAAACAACGTCATGAGCCCGAAGAGTGACATCATCGACGAGAACAACGTGTACGAGATCCATGTACCAGAAGTCATCAACTCCGAGCGTCCGAGGTCTCGTGTCCGAGTCACGAACAGCTCGTATCCGAAATCAACGAGGTGTCGTACCCGTAGAAGGGCCTGGTCTCTGGTTTGGGTACAGGAGACGAAACCGTCACCTGAGGATAGGTCACATGGTGGTCCCTTCAGGTTCGGAGTCGAAGAACAATCTCTTTCGTGTCCATTATGTTACAAACTCAAAGTCACAACGTTTGATCAAAACTATCTATAACAGTTGTCCGTTTATTTCCCTCCTTTCTTCAAAGATCCCCGTCAAAAAAGAAAAAAAAGACTATCCCTTTTTTTTTACGTCCATTGAGATCTCTTTAGACCTTACGTTGGTTGATGACACATAGAAGATAGATCATTGTCTATAGAGATGAACCATCGTTTTGACTAAAAGATCTTTCTACGTACAGTTTGTCAGCTAACACTCGCGATAACACCTCTACGATTTTGGTAAGGATCACCGCAAAAGGGTAAGTGAGTTGAGCGACGATTACTAACCTGTCGAGGCGAAGTCGTAAGACAGAAAGGTTTAACACAACCCTTAGTTCACGAATTAAAGGTGACTATTCTAGGAAACCCTTTTAATTTATTACTCGACTCAAGTCCTTTATCCACCCACCTGAAGAATCAGACAACCGTACACTAAACACCCACCCTTAAAGAAAAATTTCGTTCTTATCACGTGATATATAACCGACTGACCCAATAGGTACACGACCTCACATCTGTTCACAAGAAACAGATTAACTCGCTTATTTTTTGTGCATAACCGTACTTACCGGTACACGTAAAAGTTCCTCCTCCCCACGTACGGTTCCGGATTACTTAAGTCTAGAAGTTTCGTATAGATATTCCCGACGGGACCACCCAGGTCACCAATTCTGAACGGGAAGGTCACATCCCCCATGTCCAATCTACGGACCGGTCCCTTGATTCTAGGACGTACGGAGTGTGGCTTTTTGGTTTTGGACTTTGTCTTTGTTATAACATTGTTTAAGCGATTTCCGTAATTTTTACCGGGTGTAATTTTTTCTTTTTCTTTTTTTTTTGGATAGACATTTCGAACCGACACCTAGTCTTCCCTTGACCACCCTTACGTACAATGGGTTTAGAAGTCGAACGGGACCTTCGTCTTCGTCCTACAACCACCAAACATGTCCCCTGCCTACGACAACCCTGTAATCTGCACGGTAGTAGTCTCCAGAAGTCTTAGACGTGAGTCAACGTTCTTAACTAGACCCGAGTCTCCAACATTTTCTCCGTCAACACGAAAAGAAATACGTAAAATTGTGATCAGTCGTACTACGAAACTTTACTCCCAGTCACAGGAGGACTAACTCCTTGAACTTTTACAAAGCGAACTGTATGCACCTCAGATCAGTACTCCAAATATTACTCCCACTGTTTGTCGAGACCCTTCTCGTGTGTAGTAGGGAACTTGGGACGGGACACAGTAGACCGGTGGACCGACGGCCTAAAGGGAGGGTCGGTCTTCTCGTTTATTTTTCTATTCAGTTGGCTGACCCTCTACGGTGGTCACGGACGGTGTAAAGATTGGATACCACAGTTTACTGTTCCCGTTCATCTCTATAGGTCGACCCGACTCAACTTGTAACCGAAAGAGGGTCCTAGACACACGGGAGAACCCGGAGTCAGTAAAGTGGACGTTTTACCCCACTATGATGAACAGTGAGGACGGGTAGAAGGGACACGTAGGGTCATGTTCGGTGCTACTATGGAGTCGACCGGTGGTACCGTAGTAGGACGGACCAGGGGGGTGCAACTAAAAACGGAGGGATTTTAGGTCAGAGCAACAGGTCGGTTTCACCAGTGCTACCAGTCACAGAGATAGACTTTAGTAGAACAAACCACCGAAAGAACACTAACAGAGAGACTGGGGGTGGGACCTTACGCTCGAAGTGCCAAAGGTGATGTAGGAATTCTCCGGTAGATGACCAAAGTCTTCCCACCAGGAGGGAAAGAGAAAGATCGACGAAAACGGAGACCACAAGAATAAGAAACTGTCAAAATAACTCAGGGTCTCGATCAAACTTTACCCTTAGTCCTCTCCATCCCAGATCAGACTCAGGACGGTGAAGGACCGACTCACGGGACTTCTGTCAGTGAATAGAAGAGACCCGGAAAAAGGTATGGACATTTCTCTTCCCATATAAGTAAACGTTCCTGACGGTACGATTTCATAGTGTCTGTCCCTTCGGATTCGTAGACTTCACATAAAAGAGTGTTAAGACTTCTGATCCTCAAACTCCATTTTTACAACCATCCCAACTAAGAAGAACCACACGTCTTCTACTGGTAGAAGAGGCACAGAAGTGCACCGAAGGGGAGACACCAGACATAGGAGTAGAGAAGAATGTTCCTGCAACCAGTGTCACCTACTCCCGGTGAAGTAATGGAGAAATTCCAGGACAGAGGTTTTTATCAGTCAGTACAAGACTCCATAGTCCTCAATACTTAAGTTGTATACTTAAAATCCCCGTGTGTTTAAGTAGAGCTTTGTCTGTTCTTATACGACATATAATAGATTTGAGGTCACCATGTTTTAATATAAAATCCAACCCCTAGAAGGAAAAGTGAAAGAACAGGTCAATGTGAGGACACTCCATTGTCGAAGTATATGTGTATTAAGGAGTAAAAATTAGAAGTATGTATTAGGAGTCCACATAAAACTTCCCAAATACTCGTACACACATCGTTATTACATTCAATACCTGTCAGTTTTACCCTCTTAAAGAGATATTTTACAATTCACCTTGTTTTTCACAGACCTTTCCCGAAAATTAAAGTAAAAAGAGATATTAAAAATTAATTTTTTTAATACAAATAAAAAAGTTAACTTCATCTCAACTAACTGGTATAAGACAATCAAAGTCCACATGTCGTTTCGCTAAGTCAATATATATATAAGGAAAAGTCTAAGAACAGGTAATATTAAACATATTGAAACCTGACACATCAAGTGTTACCAAATGAAGAAGGGTGTCGACCTGTGACTGTTCGACCGAGAGGGGTACTCGGGGTCGGGCGAGTCGGGGTCGGGCTAGGGGTCGGGGTTGTGCTTTGAACTCTTAAGGTGTGAGGACTGCCACCTTGGCAGGGGAGACCTGTTCTTGTTCCCGAAGAAGCACCTACTCAGACTCGGGGAGGAAGCGACACTGAGGTGGAGGTCGCCCAGGAGGCGCGACTCGTCCTTGCCGAGGAAATATTGGTTTCCATGTCTACCGACCGTCGGGCGAAAGCAAGAATTCAGAGGAGGTCTTGTCGGGGACCCTAGAGAGGGAGATAGTCAAGGAGCAAGGTCATCCTCATCCTAGTTGACTTACTGGATGAGACCGGAGAACTCCACTCCGATCGGACACGCTTTGATGCGGTAATGAGTGGGCCCTGGACGGACCTTTTAGAAATGTCAGGACTGACAGACCGGCCCTCGGACACAGGTCCTCATAGTCAGTGGGAATCAGGAGTACTACAATAGTTCACAAAGTCCCTTTCAGGCTATTGCACATCAGACCGTCCCAAAAAAAAAAAAAGGAAAAACGTTTAATAAATGGTTCGAACATCTTGTGTCCCTAAATTTCATATTGAATAGAACTCTCAGACCTCATATCCAAAATAACTGAGTTTAATTTTAAGCGAGACAATTCGAACCAACGTTTATTACAAAATTTCTAAGACCTGACTGCGAAAACCATTTATTAAACGATGAACGTCAAGACTTATCGTCGCATCCCTTAATTGTCCATATGACATAACTACTGACTGAAAACAATCTTTAAAGGATCAAACCCATTGTGGTCAATATAAAATGACTTTCCCGATATAAAATACAACAATATAAAATGTATAAATATTTTATATAAGATAAAATGTGTAAATATAAAATATGAAATATATCAGTATATAGGCATATTTCTAAATATAAATCAAACATTAAACCATATATAATAGAAAATCTCTTACGTAAAATATTACCATTATTATCAAATCAAAGAATGGGGTAAAATTCTATACTGGGTTGTTCGTCATAAAAGAATAAATACACGGAACCGAGGATCTTCAAATGAAAAGTTTCTATTGTTTCACTTTCAGCGAGTCAGCACAGGTTGAGACACGCTGGGGTGCATAAAGAGGTCCGGTCTTACGACCTCACCCATCGGAAAGGGAAAAGGTTCCCTAGAAGGGTTGGGTCCCTAGCTTGGGTCTTGGGTCCAGAGGGTGCAACGTCCACCAAAGAAATGGTCGACTCGGTGTTCCCTTCGGGTCCTTATGACCTCACCCATCGGCGAGAGAAGAGGTCGTCTATAAAGGTTGGGTCCTTAGCTTAGTCCCAGAGGACGTCCGTCCAAGAAAATGGTTGACTCGATAGTCCCTTCGGGTTTTATGTCGTTACATTAATCTTTCGACTATTCGACTAATAATTGAACCTTACAAACACCCCTTTTCTGACCCGACTAGAAACGAATGATTGTGTGTGATGTCTACCCTTTTCATCACTGAAAAGAAAGAAAATTCAAGGAATTTCATAAAGTCGTAGGAGGACTCAAAACCTTCTTGAGTCTTCAGTGAACTCAGGTCCGTTTTACAGTACAAGGTAGTTGTTGGGTTAGTTCATCTAGGAACAGACTAGAGATAATCCGGTTAGACCGAACAATAGAATTCGTGTTACAACCGTTTTGGGTGACACAACAAATGTTACACGGTCTCGAAGTGAGGGAGTGGAACAGCCCCCACCCCTGTCGGACCCCTCTCCTAGTGACAGTGGAATTGGGAGGACAAGGGATTGCGTCAGGGAAATGTCGACAGGGGAGGAGAAAGAAGGGACGTCTTTTCTTCCTGTGTCAGGACGCTGTCCACGCAGACCTGGGGACACTGAACGTCGGATAAAAACTACTGTACGAGGTGTAGGACTTGGGACTCCTCGACGCCCGCTAACTTCTTTGAGGTGTCCGACTCCTGTTCGACCTAGCGGACAAACTCTAGTAACCTCAGTTCTCGGTCCTTCGGTCGGTCTGGGAGGACCTGAGACAAATATCAGTAGAAGGGCTGAACAACATCTTGTACTCCTTATGACGTGAGACCTTTAATGAGTTAAATCACCGTCCCACCGCAAAAAAAAAGAAAAAATTAAAAATAAAAAAACCACACACACGCGTGCGCACACACAAATTGCCTCATATACCGGTCAAGAAAGAAAAATTTTTGGGTAGACCCTTTAATCGTATATTCGGAAAAACTGACAAAGTCTTATAGGTGGTGACCAAAAAAAAATCCAAGGGATAAAAGAGACAAAACGGAAACCTACATAAGAGTTTGAACAAGACACGTGAAATTTAAGTGAATTACTTGGTGTTTACGTCACACCGAGAAGAGTGTGTGACCTAACACTCCGAGACTTGAATTCGCAGCACCGTAGAATACTTACGATATTCGACAGAAGCACAGAGTTTTAGGTGAAGACGAAAATAATAATGATAAAATAATAAACAGTAAATACCCAAAAGAATTCCCAAGCTCTTTACATTCTGGGGTAACTCAATGACATTACGTTAATCTAAAACTCAATAGAAAAATTATACGGAAAAACCTATCAAGTATAAGTACCGACTTTGAACTGGTGTGACAACGACTAACATACCAAAAGTGGACCTATGCACAACTTACGAACTAATGAACACGAGGGGAATGCGATTAGACGAGACCCGACCTCTGTACTTCAGGAGTGTTCGGTAGTGCTGAAATGATAAGCTCACCGAACTGTTGGTCCGGTGGTTTCTTGAACTTGAAGTAGAAAATCCCTAACTCGAGAAGACCTTGGATAACGACGTGAAACCTTTCAGTGTTAACTTCACGACCACTGTTGACCGTGGAAAAGGTTTCCCTTAAACGGGTCGAAACGAACTGTTCTACAGAACAAAAAATATGTGTGTATCAGTTATCCAGGTCAGACGGGAGTTCCGGAACCAGAACCACCCAAAGGAAGTAAGTTAGTGAAATTAATTTTTACCGACGTCGACATTCTTGAGAATAGACTATATAAACGTTGAGACGAGGGTAAATATCTGCACGACAGACTACGAGTCAACTACCTAAGATTACGTTTCCACCACACCTGAGGGAAACACACCCACCCCAAACACCCATATTACCACTCCCTGACTATAGTCTTTTTACGGAAGTTCACATGATTAAATAATTATTTATAATCCACAAACAATGAACTCATCAACCTCATATAAATTAGGAACAGAATAGATACACAAGTTCCGTCTTGAGAAACTAGTCAGAGAACCTTTTCATATAAGATTTTTGAAATCGGAAAGATCCCTGGACACCAAGTCACCAATGTTTAGACGGAACGTTACGTCCCCTGGACCAAAGGTAGGGACCAACCCCTTGATTCGGGGGTACGACGTTGATGACTCGGGTGCACAAGACCTCGGTCACCCGGTGTTGATCTCGGGTGAGCGGTGTTGACCTCTCAGACGTATGGAGCTGCTTTCTAGGGTACACTCCGTCGATTCTGGGTTGTGCTGGTTTCTTTCTTCGTAAAGTTTTTAATTTTTTTATTTTTGAAGTCGGAAAGATTAAACACTTAGTACGTATAATCGTTTCTAAACACAAACATTTTCATGGGCCTTTAAGTATCTCTTTCTGAAGGTTCGCAAAGGATCAAAATACCTCCATTTAGACTCCGAAGACGAAAACTTTAACAGAGATGAAATTCTTCACTCCTAAACCTCCACGTCTCCAAATTAACGACTGATCCGGAACCTGACATACGAAGAATGAGTAAAGGTAGATCCTTTGATTGTGAGTACCCGCCCAGATATGTTCAAGTGTCTGAAGACATACTTCGGGGTAACGGGGACTTATTGATACCCCTTGAAAGACCCTTCATACCGTAGAATACACCCACCCTGTATAATGAAATGTAAAATAGATAATACAATATCAAACAAAGTGACGTATAGGGGGAATCGAACCCTTGGGACCGAGATGCCTTAAGAGTGTCAGTCTTGGGAGTCGTTGAAACTCAAGGAGAAAGTCATTCTTTAACCTTCACCTATCGGTCAGACTTGTGAAACTGTGGGCACAGTCACTGTACTTTCCCGAAAAGACGAAAACACACGAAGGTACACCGACCAAAGATCTCTCGGTAGGACCCTAAACCAAAGCACCGAGAACCCGGTCCAAAAGGAAGGAGAAAACAGCTGTCTCGTGTCTTTGAGAAGTGTTTTCCTTTTCGATTTGGTCTTACCCAGGACCTACCACCATCTCTGTCTAAAAACAAACAAAGAGAATTCCAAAGTCCTCGTGACAAATAAAATACACCCCCACCTTTTGCACTTACTTACTCAGTCGTAACACCAATAATTTAAGCATTTAAGAAGTATCGAACCCCTACGAAGACAAATAACAAATGTGTCGAAATATGAAATAACACCTCTTCCTTTACCTTGGGGTGAGGTCGTGAGAACGGACCCTTTAGGGTACCTGCCTCCTCGGACCATCCGGCATCACTGAAGAGTGTAAATAGGATATTCTATCCTTGACAATACGGGTGAAATATCTACTTTTTATCCGAAATAAAATTTCCGATCCCTTGAACGAATTCCTGGTTGTCTTCTCGACATCTCTAGTCTGACCTTGAACTTAGACTCCGACAAATAAGTCATGATCTTGGTCTTGGTCTTGCGCAAACAGTCTCTAGTGCCACTACTTTACATAGACCCAATATCCCTTTTACGAGATGAATTCAACTTATTTATTCCACCGAGTCTACCATTTCTTATCCGTCACGTCCTATGTGCTCAAGCTAGGGACCTAACCCTTCGAGGGGACCTCTTTCCTTACCGATGGACGAGGTCATAACAACGGATCTCTTAAGGTACTTGTCTCCTCGGACCGTCCGATGTAAGGTATCCCAACGTTTCTCAGTCTGTGCTGAACTCACTCATTGTTAAAGTGAAAAAGTGACATCCCTTTTTACAATATGAATTCGACTTATTTATTAACACTTTTATATCGCTATCCGACTGTCGAGAACCACTGCGTTCCCCTTTCCCTGTATCCCCAACACCAATTTGTCTTCAAATTGTAAATTTTTTTAATTAAAAATAAACTCATATCAATGAAATGTTACAATCAAAGATAACACGTTTTAGAAAAACCCTAAAGTCTTCGAATTACAACTTAATTATGTTGTATATATCGATAAAAAATTTTTTTCGATTCCGATCAACGTGATAATTTTTTGTCGAACAAGACCAGTCTCAATTACTATTATACTAAGCATATCATGCAACGAGTGGAACCTCCAAAAGAGAGACCAACCTCGACGGAAGGAAACTCCCCAGACCCTTTGACCTTCCAGAGGTCACATCCCTACTCCTCTTATTTGTCCTCTCATTCTTTGTCCTTCCCCTCGTTACCAACCCTTTAGATGTGAACTACTACTTCTAGGTACCTCCACTCTCTTTGTGATAGAACTCATTAGACTTTCCGATTCCTTCCCTGTCAAATAAAAAGAAATCTCTCAGTTTGACAAAGGACATCCGGTTAAATCCGATTTAAGTCGCCTCGAAACTTTGTCTCTCCCGACCAAAAAGTTTCCTCTCTTACTAAGGGTGGGACCCCTCTACAACCGACACGGAGTCACAAGGAGAAACACAATTCATTCGTAACAGACTCTTACTCGTCCAACAATTGTTCCGTCTAAAGGTCTCTCATGCTAAGGTCCTCTAAAACACCACTGTACCTTTTGCTCGAAGGGGGTGTTAAAAAGACTTGTGGGAGTAACCCGGTGTAACTGTTTTCACCAAATCTAAGAACTGAGACCTGGCCTCTGGTCGGTCGATGTGGTAGACCCTCGAAAATCTTTATGTATCAAACTCCGGTGAAACGACACGAGGAATTTGAAATTATTCGTTACTTTGTGAACCTCTAGAACAATTTCACGTCTAAGATAAAGTCGACAACCCCCACCCCCATCCATGGACCTGAACCTACGACGGCTGGTGGTCTAGTGTAACTCGTCAGACTCTAATTCTAAACCAAAGTTCCTCCGAATGTTTCTTATCGTGACTATACTCTGGTTGAGGTGTCCTCTCTACTAGGTTTCTCTAAAGGTCTCAGTCCGTTAGGACCTGTCTTGGATGTTGTTGACCTTAGTCGGTCCCCTCGAAACTCTTTACATTGCGGGTCCGATTTGAGGTCTGATCAATACAGTCTTAGAGTCCCTATCCTGGGCCTGTACTCACAAAAACTTTCGAGGGGTCTTCTACGACTACAACAGTCGAACCTGTTGGTGACTACATTCTCACTTGCTTCTCACACGAAGATTTCGAGATGGGATCTAGACTACCCATTCAGAATGTCCCTCCATTGGACCCTTAGAACGATAGCGGTCAAGGTGAGTTGAGACGTCTGAACGAAATCCGGGGTACCGTACGCACGAATCAGTACAGACTGAGAAACGCTGGGGTACCTGACATCTGTCCGAGGAGACAGGTACCTTAAAAGGTCCGTTCTTATGACCTCACCCAACGGTAAAGGAGTAGATCCTCCAGAAGAACTGAGTCCCTAACTTGGGTGTAGAGGACGTAACTGTCCGTCTAGGAAATAGGTGACTCGGTGGACCCTTCCGGAAATCCTGGGTATTGGCACGAAATTGTACAATATATTGACAATCCTTACACATATGTGAAAGTTCAGGTCAACCCCGTTGTTAAATACCGAATTAACGAGACTGCTTGGGTGGACGTTGATTAGTTAAGAACACCGAAACTCGTATTATATATTCCATACTGATTAGTTCTTATAAACCCTTCCCTACAATACTTACATATTACTTTGTTCTTGTGAACCCTTCACTACGATAAGACTAAATATAAAGATATATATAAACTAACTTCCAAATGGTTAAAAGTTTCTTTACTTTATTCTATAGTATTCTGTATTTCGACGTGACTATATTATCTTAGAGTCTGAAGACGTTGTGGACCCGGTGCTCCCACAGTGAGAGTAACAGGTCAGGACATCTACGTCGTCGATTGGATGGAACTGGGAGTTGAACTCTTTTCATTTAGGTTAGAAAAAAATCGTTTTAACATCAGGAATGAAAACATGTCTTGGAACCTATAGTAGGTCCCCCGGACACCAAAAGTCCACCCTTCAATCCCGTGACTATATTTAGCATTGTAACACCGTAGGGTCTTTCTTACGACTCAAACCCCAGTCTTCAGGAATTGAATGTCGACGACAACCAATTCTGGTCTTTCCAGACCCTGAAGGGACCATCACGTCGTCGATTCTGAGGCGTGAGGGTTACGTCCCCTGGACCCAAGTTAGAGGTTAGGCCCTTGATCTAGGGTGCACGGTGTTGATTTCTAGGGCGTACGGTATTACTTCCGGGGTGGTGATTTTCTAAAGACACACAACGTTACTTCTAGTTTCTAGAACGAACGGCGTTGATTCTGGACCGTTTCCTCCCTTTTTTAGTCCTTCCAGACTCGTGTAGACTCGATAGTCTCATTTCCCGATTCCTCCGAGACTCTCAAAGTTCCTTCGTTCTCTGTATTCTGTCTGTAACAATGGTACCAGTCCAGTTCGAGACCTAGTCTCTGGTCCTAAGTCTGTATGATCTTTCTTTTAACTCTACTTTCTTTTCGTTAATCTTTTACTGTTACACCTCGACTATTGACTCCTTTCCGAAATCGTCTCGGTCTCTAAAGTGGAAGTGAAAGACGAACCGGGCTTTGGTTCAGGCCCCGGTATCCGAACCGTCACCCACCCTGTCTGATCCCTTAATACCTGATACCTAATACTCGGATCGAACTCAGTTCTGTCTTAGACTTTCAAGTACATCCTCGGGTCGACCCTCTTTATCAACCTCCGCCCAGGGTCTCCCAAACACAGGGTCCCTAGATTTATCTTGAACACCCAGTTCCTGTTAAAAGTTCCGACGGGTCAAATGTTAATTCACCACCGGTAGTCGACCTCGTGCCACCCTCCACTCAGTTACGGGTCTCCCGTCCTACAATCATGGATCTTCCGGTCGTTGTACCTACCGCGTACGTCGGGAAGTTTCTAACCTGTATCTTTCTCTTTGGGGGGAGTACTACTAAACTCTCACCCCTCTAAACTTTCTATCCCTAAAATTCGAGTCACGCACGAAACCCACACACGAATCAGTGAGTCAGTACAGGTCGAGAAACGTTGGAAACCTGACATCGGACGGTCCAAGGAGACAGGTACTTTAATAAGTCCGTTCTTATGACCCCACCCAACGGTAAAGGAGGAGGAAGTCCCCTAGAAGGACTGGATTCCTAGTTTGGGCGTGGAGGGCACAGAGGACGTAACCTCTACCTGAGAAATGAACGACTCAGTAGTCCCTTCGGAATTCATGAGGGGTTTATCTGGATGTAGAAGGTTCTAGTCTAAATAGGTACTTCAACCCCCGTGTTAACGGAATACCTACTTCCACTCTCCACTCACTTGTCTGTGAGGGTCTTGGTTCGTTCTGTTATGTTAGTCGTATTTATAGTGGTCTTTACTCCTTCTACCCACTCACTCGGGGACTAAGTTTCCCCCTCGTTTACTCACGTCTACTTCAGTGTCGACCTACGTCCCTTTCACCTTGACAGGACCTTGCTCTAAGAACCACCAGGGACTTAGGTGTCGAGTATTTTATACTTTGATCTTGAGTTATGCCTGTGAAGGTGGATTGACCAGTAACTCAGTAGAAAGACTTTAAATCAAATTAAGATTGAGGTTGGGTGAAGACTGAGAGGAACGCTCGGGTCGTTCCCCTCTCACAGGTAGTTTTGTGGCGGACAGGGTACCACATGTCGGAGAGAAACTGGTATGATCCTGACAATCCATCTTTAATCGGAAAAGGAAAAATTCCTTGTAGTATTCACTATTAAAATTTTTTGTTGTATACATCACTTTAAAGAATCGAGGTCTAGAGACACCAGGTTCCTGATCTCATAATGCATTTACCTTCCTTGTAATCTCCAGTAAATTAGTGTAAAGAGTGAGGTTTTGTGAGATGACGTATGAAGTGCCGTAAGTCTAAGTACTGGGAACTTTAAATTTTTGTAGGTAGATCGGGAACTCGAGATTTTCGTCAGTTCACGTTGTTGAGTTCACGTTTCACACTTTAAAAATTGACGGTTCGTTTAACCCCGTCATTACTATCTTATCTACTCAGGTGCCGTTTACTAATAGATGTATGAGGTTAGGTCACCAGTTGACCGTTGAGATCTAAAGTTCAAGATGCTTAGATTGACTTTCGGAGTCGATGTACTAATTTGTTAAGAATCTGATGCTTCACTAATAAAGGTTTATATAAAGGTGTCCACGTTACGTCTATGTCAGTTAGATTAGTTTTGTTGGTGGTATTTTCACTAAATAGATATAATGACGGAAAGGCGATTACCATCCTTTGGGTGGACGGTTACGTCCTCCGTATTCTCCGCGTCCAAACTGGGGACCCAGCCCTTCTAAGGGACCTCTTCCCGTACCGTTGGGTGAGGTCATAAGAACGGACCTCTTAGGGTACCTATCTCCTCGGACCGTCCTACGTCAAGTATCCCAACGTTTCTCAGTCTGTACTGACTTCGTTGACTCGTGTGTAGGGTTAATTGTAGACAAAATAACGAGGTTCACCTTCTTTATCTATTTTTATTATTCTAGAGCAGATCGAAGATAAAACTTTTACAAAAGTCCCTTTTGTTTACAAACGTTTGTTTTATTTACACGGACGAACCCAGAATACGGATGAAGCTGTTCGTCCAAGAAATAGTTCCTTTTTTAGAAACACCCTCCTTCAGAAATCATTTGGTCGTTTCTCTATACGATCAGAACCCTCGTACGAAAGGGTCCTCTACGACGCCTTCAACCTTTCTGAAGGTCCACGAACGTCTCACGTAGGATTGACACAGAGGTAATACCGTCCGGAGGAAAGAGGGTGGTCGAGATTCGGGTGCAGGGGTGGGGTTGGTTAGACATGATAGGAGGTTCCTGACATGACACAAATTAAGTTGTAAATGTTAGGAATGACAAGAGGGGGAGGTCGGTGACTTTAAATAACCAGGTCGATGTACCATGTAAAACGTCAAAGGGTTTATCTGGGGTGTAAAAGAAGTATCTGGAACAGTCCCGACGAAGAAGACGGATTTTATTAGGAGGACGGAAGAGGTGACGGAAGGTAGACGAAATAACCGATTAAGTAAGAATGAGAAGTTTTGAGTCGGTGTGAGTCGGTGTTTGGTCCGGTACCGTAAAAGTGATAACACCGGGTCCAAGTTAGGGACCAACCCCTCGATTCTAGGTCGTTCAGTTCTCCGTACCTGTTTTTTATTTTTTAATCATTTATTTATGTCCCACATTTATATCTCACCTTTTAGGCAAATTTTCCTGATGTTGATCAGTGAAACACGAGTAGGACAGAGAAGTCGCGGTACCTACGGAACGAAATCCTTTTTACTTTACAAAGACTTACCATATACAGGGAAGAGGGAAAAGAATTTTTTTAGAGTAGTCTTTACTATGCCACAAAGACCTAAACGGAGTTTTATTACACCCAAACTCTTCCCTCTACCACCTAATAGATACTTTCTTCAGACGAGTACTTACCTGATAACAACTTAGACCCATTACTTATGGGACCTCAAATACTTTGAAAAAACGAAAACAAATAAGTATTATTTTTTATGTTTTATTTAGGAGTACCTCTTATACTCAAGATTCATCGAATGGTTCGACTTACTATGTGATTGACGTATACATATGTACAGAATTACACCGCCTATGAACCGTTCCGTAGTGTATAAATGACACTAGTCCCATTGACAGGGACACAAAGGACGAAGGAGGACTCAGACTTAGGACCAACAGGACTTGGGACCGAGTCCAGTACCTACTAAATAAGACCTCCTCTACTATAGTGTTGACTCTTCACCTACATCTATAGAAGAGACTCTCCTAAGGTGTTTCCCGGAGAATGTGTGGTTAATAGGTGGTTTCTACCCCTGTGAATGGGGCGATAGAGACAATATAGTCAGGTAAGTAGATGATAGGGTTCTGTCCTTTAAGTTACGTGTCTCTCCAATTCATTGAACAAGTTATAGTGTGTCGCTCAATCCCCATTTGACTTCTAGACTTGGAATACCACAGTCTGGAGTTTCAGTCAAGTAAATGAGTAAGTCCTCACAGACTCAGTTGGGATACGACGGAACGAAAGGTGTGG
This sequence comes from Capra ibex, assembly GCA_006410555.1. Classification (NCBI taxonomy): domain Eukaryota; kingdom Metazoa; phylum Chordata; class Mammalia; order Artiodactyla; family Bovidae; genus Capra; species Capra ibex. The sequence goes on from SJYO01000647.1 coordinate 24,459,438, forward strand.
GTGAAGTAAACACGAGGGTAGAAGGACAAGAGCCTATGACCGAAATCCCTGTTGCAAGAGTGAGGGAAAGAGGGTAAAATCTCCAATTGAAAAAGAGAGAGAACACATGGACTTCGGACCTAAGGGAATCCGATTTAGACTAGGAGATTGAGGAGTCTATATGACAAAAACCGAGGTCCCAGAAAGTTCAACGGGTAATACTCTACGCCACTATACAACCGTTTCCTTTTTCTTCTTTCCCTCCGTCTACATTGTCGCCGACAGAACTCTACTGACGACGGGAGAGGAGAAAGACCTCCATCGAGTAGTTTCTCCGTCACTTCCGAGGACTGTCATTGCGTACTGTCCCGCCTAGGTACGAACGTTTACGGCTCGTGAAACATAGTCAAAAGAATGAATTGAGAATCTTGGCGGGTCACCCTATCCGTGATAATAGAGGAAGAATGTCTACTCCTTGACTCTGACTATCTTTAACTCCTGAACGGAGTCCCATGTGACGATCCCGCCGTCCGGTCCCTAACCGTGGGCCGGAAGACACATGGTGACATGTTTATCCCCGTGGTGAAAGAAGGAAATAAAAACCGACACGACCCAAAAGTGACCACGAGTTCGAAAGAGATCAACACTCGTCTCCGGTGAGGGCTCGACACCACACTCCCGAAGAGTAACGCCCCTGAAGAGAACAACCCCTCGCACCCGAGATCCCGTCCTCCTGAGGACACCAACACCGCGTGTCCAAAACACGGGACGTCGCACACCCTAGAAGGACCTGGTCCCTGGCTTTGTCGCAACCGTCCTCCGTAGAGTTGGTGACCTGGTGGTCCTACAGATTCCCGTGGGGAAAGATTACCCGTGTTTCTACAGTATGTCCGTTAACCTACGGGGTGCACTTGGACGGGTTTTCTGAACCCTCAGTCTGGTAACTGAGAAGTAGAGCGAAGGGTCCTCAGTTGCACCCGAAAAGGGTCTCGTGTCTCCGATGTAAGGACCCACACACAACCTAACAATGTTACTGTAAAACTCTTCTCTCTCTAGGTACACTTAACCATTTCCTCGTCCTAAGTACTCTCTTCAGTCAGGTTTGGTGGGACCCTACCTATTCGGCTAAGAAAAGATCCGTCCCTCTTTTCTTCTGTCCTACAGGACCCATTCTCTTCTACCCCTTTCCGTCAGCCCTCACTCGTTCGTCTCATCCACACGCCCCTCCCCACCCTAGACTCCTACGATTCCTCCGTCCCCCACCTGACCCCCCGTGGACGGTCCCCTGTCTCGTCAACTCTGAACTTTGTCCTCCGTCAGTCCTCGGTCCTCTCACTAGACTAGGTCCCTCCCCACTCTACTTTCGTAAAAAGTCCTCCTAATCCGACCGACTCCGTGTCGTACAGAACCAGAATCCGTTCAAGTCCGGTTTCCAACTACTCTTCAGGGCTTCCTCCCCAGGATCAGGTTACAGACCGGGTCACAACCCGGGGGTCCACGTCACTGTCGTCGGAGGAATCCTTCCTACTAAAAGGGGCCCCTGAGACTGACCCACACAGACCCTGAGTAGGATGGCAGTCGAAACGGAGGTGGGGCAGGGGAGTGGGCGGTGAAGGTCCAGGATCCTTGGTTTCCTAGGTCGTCCGACCTCACAAGTCTCCGGTAAGGGTCTTGAACGGAACAGACCGAGAGACGGGGACGTCTCTCCTCTGTCCGTAACAAGTTGAACCGGAGACGGTAGTACACGGGTGTCAACTGGAGTCGAAGGAACACCGAGTAGAGTGTGGTGAAGAGAGACACGTCGGGAATGAGGGTGGACAAGAAAGTGACTCGAGGAACTTTGGTAGAGATTGAAAGAGACCGAGGAAGTGTACCTCGGTGTCTCCTCTTTAGGGTGACGGTCGAAGGTCCCCGTTCCAAACCTTTCTACGACTCACGACGGTTCGGACCCTCCCACTGAATTGCTCTCGCACTCGGCGTACGGAGGAGGAGAGTCAGTGGCCACCACAGAATATCTACTGTTTCTTCCGGGGACCACCCGTAGAGATGGGGTGGGGTACGTCCAGTCCTTGTCTCAGACTCGACTGAAAGAGTGACAGTCTCAGACCAGGACCGAGTCATAGTATCACGGACGGACGATTCAGTAAGTCAGCGCAGGTTCAGAAACGCTGGGGTACCGGATATTGTACGTCCGGGGAGACAGGTACCCTAAGAGATCCGTACTTATGACCTCACCCAACGGTAAAGTAAGAGGTCCCTTAGAAGGACTGAGTCCCTAGTTTGGCTACAGAGAAAACAGATGCGGTAACTGTCTACACAAGAAATGGTGATCACGGTGGACCCTTCGTAGTAGAGGTCCAGGATTAAAAGGTATCCCGTTACCAACACCTCATCCTTTCAGAACGATTTACGAAAGGTCGAGGTAGGAAGACCTAGGGGACTCCTGGAAGGGTTGGAGTCGGGACCGGGTCCGTCTCAGGACCGAGGTTGGTCCCGACACCGACGGGCCCCTCCCGTGTGTTTACGGTGGAGACACATCCTTGGTGGAGACGTTTGTCCTCAGTGTGGACACGAGTGTGTGTATCTGTGTGTGTGTAGAGACGAAGAACACTAAGACTGAGTAAAGAGAGGTTCTCCTACGTAAACTTGGTGTGAAGAGGGTTCTTCGAAGGTACTTCCATAGTAGACACGGGAATAGTGACCTTAGGAGGACGTAACACATTACCGGGATCCCACTCTGTTTCGGTTCCCCTTAAAATATACAAATTACCCGAGTACACCAGGGATTCAGTCTCTCAGATGGTCTGGGAACCTAGATGGGGAAAGGGAACTTATCGGTCTAGGAAAAGAGACGATAAGAACTGGGCGTTGTCCTCTACCCATAGGGTCCAGGAGTTCTGAGACCGTACTGGGTGCTACGACAGGGTCTGGGCCCGTCCGGTCCCAAAATCGAACTTCCTTCCATAGTCAGACCGATTCTCTCTGTCCACTACCCGGAAGTCTCTCCAAATACACTATTGATGGGTCTCTCCCCGGTCTGACCGTCACCATGTTCCCAGGAGGAAACATCCTCGACTATCCGAGTCCCCTCGAAACATCTCCGCTAAGACCTACGTGCTTACACTACTGACCTCCGAAACCATACACCTTACCTGAGGCCCTCTAAAGGGTCCTCTTGTGCTCGGTTCTACGTACACTCTTTCTACCCCAGAGTCTATTCGGACCCGAACGGACGGACTCCGTCTCAAGTACCCGTCACCCTCTACTACAACCTCTCTCTTCCTCCGTAGTCAGTTCCTACGACCCCTACTCGAGTTGTCGACCGTGGGCCTTACCACCCTGGTCCAACACACACATCGACGACGCCTTTCACTCGACGAACAGCACTGAATCAATACTCAATCGTGACGGGTCCTTAGGATTCTGTCGGTCCTCCTTTACTTGTGACTGTTCTCGAGGCAAACAAAAAAGTCGGTTATGGAAAGGACTCTCGACTCCAAGAAAACAAGTAAGATGAGGGATGTTGACGAAGTTCGCTACGGAGTATCTGAGACTCCTACCAAAAGAACACCCGTCTTTTTTAACGATCGGTACGGCACACACACACACGCACACTCTCTCTCTGTCATTGTGTATGTCTCTCTGTCTCTCTCTCTTTCCTCTAACTATCTCCTACCTACCTCTCTACTGTGGTACTTCTCCGTTCCCTCTTCTTCCGTCAGATCACAGAGTGACAACCGCGAGTCATTCCCAAGTACGAATTATTTACGACAACATAATTTGACCTCCCGTTCCGTCTTAATTTCTCGACCTAACCTCGGTGGTACGTAACGGAATAAACAAACTACCTGAGGACCTGGTTTATTTAGTCGTGGTAGATCAGTAGAGCTACGTTGTCTTTACGACGTGGTACTCCCTCTAACCTACAGTTAGGAACGCCTACAAAAACGAGAAAGAATCCGAGACATCAAGAAAGATCGTAACCTAAATAATTGAAACGAGGTACGACTCCGATAATTATCATGGACATTGGGACCCAGTCAGCGGAATATTTACGTGTCGGGGAACTCTGCCGTTAACTAAGGCGTAATTTGACAGTGATAAGGACTTCACTGTACTTCTAAAGGACTCAAACCCGGTCGTGACGGTACCAGTTACTATTTACCGTCCACTGGGGACGGTAGAAAGGGTTCCTTGACTCCAGAGCGAAGACGATTTGTTCGTTAGTCAATTAGTTTAGTCATGATTAACCTACAGATAATGTGGAAGTCATAAACCTCCGTCGGAGAGAAGGAAACTATGAGGTCCTTAAAATTGAGACTGAACTTGAAAAGGGATGGAAATGAGGTCTTAGTGTACCGAAGAGAATTGATAAAAACAAAGACAGAGACCTTTGACTTTTTCATCGAGACTGGATTCGTGAGACCCCCGTTCATCTCTTTAATCCATTGATTCTTAATCATGTTCTTTAAGAAGGTGAATAACTCAAAAGGTCCTTAAAACCTGTTACACCTATAAAAGGAAGAATAAAAAAAAAAAGGGTCAGTGAGATGTCCTGAACGCCCTAGAATTCATCATCATCCTGAATTCATCAAGGGTCTCATTCCTAGATTCGGCCCAAGTACCATTACTTTCGTGGTTCAGGATTGGTAACCTGATGGTCCCTTAAGAAGGAAGAGTAAAATTTCCATACTTGGTAAAATGTGGTTCTCTTTTCTTGTCTCATCATGACGTCAGAGGACCTAAGAGTGGTGGATCAATACAATCTGTGATCGTAAATCGGTAGTGAGGAAGACTTAAAGTAAAAGATTTATTTACCTCGAAACCTTTAGGTTTTTGTTCCCCTATATACCTACCGACTAAGTGAAACGACATTTCGTCTTTGATTATAACGTAATTTCGTTGATATGAGGTAATTTTTCTTCTTTTTTCCTTATGTCGAAACCTGAGATTAGGGTTAAGATAATTCACTGGATCTCTATTCAACCGATAAAGACACAAAACAGAAATTTTACTCCACTTTCCACATCGAGACTCTCCCTGTTTTCAAGGTTTAAAATAAAATCTTCTTAATACTTTATACGGATTATCTTTAAAATTTTATAAAATTTTGATAATCAAATAGTTCACATACTTAAATTGTCTCAAATTCATCGAGAATCAAAGGGGTTAATGATTCAAAAAAAACCTTTCAAAAACTTTCAGAAGGACAGATGTTGTATTATTTAGGTAAATAGTGAGATGCCAGGAATGTGAGAAGTTTATTCGGTTTAGGTTTATGAGTACTCCATTCATCTTAAATTCTTATACTGAATAAGAAAACCAAAGTCACGAATCTTTAAGTTTTCAAGTTACAGTAAATAGATAAAACAGAACCAAATTGTAAAGAATACAACAAGAAACCTTTCTCTCTATATCCACTTATGATTGAAGTAATTACTCGACGATAAACTCAGAAGACTCGAATTCTCAACTTACCCGACAAAAGGAACTTAACTTTTCAACCGAACATAAGTAAGTATGTCTCTCGGTTAAACTATTTTGAAATATCTTAAATCTTATACATTTCGTACACTTATTATCACCTTTCTAAAACTCTCTAATCCCTACTCAGTTCGTTTAGGATCCCGATATCCATGGTACTTTTTAGTAACAGAGGTTCTTGTTTCTGGTACGGTTTGTATCGTACACGAATATAGTTACGTTCTATCTTTCGCCAGTCATCTCAAGTCAAACCTACTACTGTGACGGGTTGTGTGAACCTTTGATACTCTCCGAATTTCTACTGATCGATCAAGCAGTAGTTTTTCATATCAGTTCAACATATCCGTTCGTGTATACTGATTTATCTAATGCTCCATTATTTTTCGGTCACGACATTGTCTGTATGTTCCCCTTAAGGTACACTACTCCACCCCTGTCAACCGATTAAGTCGTTTCTAAATACTTCGTTCATGACTCGTTAGACAGGATTGACGGTCCTCACGTCTCGTCGAGTTCTATTCAACCACAAACTAGAATTTTTTTTTTTTTTTTTTTCGATTCGAAAGTTATCCTTCTCTTGACCCCCACTGTCATATCCAATTTGTCCCTTTCTTAGTCCTCTCCTCTTTTGACCATATTTACTCCTATGTTGTATTTCTACATCGCCCAAAACTTAAAGGAGTCTAAACAGACATTAACGTTACGGAGTGGAAATTAAATAAAGAGAGACCATCGAGTCTACCATTTCTTAGAGGGCCGTTACGTCCTGTTTAGGGACCCAGTCCTTCTACGGGACCTCTTCTCTTACCGTTGGGTGAGGTCACAAGAACGGATCTCTTAAGGTGCCTGTATACCCAAACGTTTCTCAACCTGTGTTGACTCGCTGATAGTGAAAGTGAAAGATCGAAAACAACTGTAGTGGACAAGACTCCCGAAGACCGGTCCAGTAGTCACTAAAGAGGTAAAGTTTGGGTTGTCTGTGAAAATCAGAGTTCGTCTTACTTAGGTTCCTCCTTGTGTGGCTCTGTGTATTATTAGTTCGACTTTTATAATTTCCATTTTATAATTTTCGTTGTTCCCTTTTTGTTGTTTGTTGTACATTCTCTTGAGTGCATTCCAATAGTCGACTAAAGAGTTGTCTCTGTGATGTTCGGTCTTGCCTTACCATACTATATAAATTTCACTATTTTCCCTTCTTTAATGTTAGTTTTTATGAGATGGGTCGTTCTAAGAATAAGTTTAACCTAACTCTTTAGTTTACCAAATGTCTGTTCGTTTTCAATTTTGAGTCATGGTGGTTTGTTCGAAATGCTGTTTATTTCCTTGAAGAGATCCGTACTTTGTGTTCTCTTCCTTTTCTGGATGTCTTTTATTTAGGGTTTGTTAATTCTTTTACCATTATCCTAGTATGTGTAACTATTAATGAAATTTACATTTACCAAATTTACGTGGTTGGCTTTCTGTATCTGACCGACCCACCTACTTTTGTACACATATATACGTGTAGGTGAGAGATGTAGTGAAACGAACTAAGGGGTTTAACATATATTAATAAAATATAGTAATCCAATTAATACAAGGGTAATACCGAACGTTAACACTAATAGAATGTAAAAACAGACTGTAGATAAAGACGAAATAACTGATATGGTTTCGGAAACTGACACACCTAGTGTTATCTGACACCTTTTAAGACTTTCTCTATCCTTATGGTCTGGTGGACTGGACGGAGAACTCTTTGGACATACGTCCAGTCCTTCGTTGTCAATCTTGACCTGTACCTTGTTGTCTGACCAAGGTTTATCCTTTTCCTCATACANATGTGTAGATCTACACATATTCTCTGTCCCTGACCTTCTTCGTGTTCGACCTTAGTTCTAACGGCCCTCTTTATAGTTATTGGAGTATATACGTCTGCTGTGGTGGGAATACCGTCTTTCACTTTTCCTTGATTTCTCGGAGAACTACTTTCACTTTCTCCTCTCACTTTCTCAACCGAATTTCGAGTTGTAAGTCTTTCGATTCTAGTACCGTAGACCAGGGTAGTGAAGTACNTTTAACTACCCCTTTGTCACCTTTGTCACAGTCTGAAATAAAAAAAAAAAACCAAGGTTTTAGTGTCGTCTACCACTAACGTCGGTACTTTAATTTTCTACGAATGAGGAACCTTCTTTTCAATACTGGTTGGATCTATCGTATAAGTTTTCGTCTCTGTAATGAAACGACTGATTCCAGGCAGATCAGTTCCGATCCCAAAAAGGTCATCAGTACATACCTACACTCTCGACCTGACACTTCTTTCGACTCACGACTTCTTAACTACGAAAACTTGACACCACAACCTCTTCTGAGAACTCTCAGAGAACCTGACGTTCCTCTAGGTTGGTCAGGTAGGATTTCCTCTAGTCAGGACCCACAAGAAACCTTCCTGACTACGATTTCGACTTCGAGGTCATGAAACCGGTGGAGTACGCTTCACAACTGAGTAACCTTTTCTGAGACTACGACCCTCCCAAACCCCCGTCCTCCTCTTCCCCTGTTGTCTCCTACTCTACCGACCTACCATAATGGCTGAGTTACCTGTACTCAAACCCACTTGAGGCCCTCAACCACTACCTGTCCCTCCGGACCGCACGACGTCAAGTACCCCAGCGTTTCTCAGTCTGTGCTGACTCGTTGACTTGACTTGACTTGACTTGACTAACTAACACTTTTGACTATTTATAGAAAATGATAACACTAATACGTTGATAATAAGTAAAGTTATTAACATATTAGTAACCAGTTGTCTTTTATAATCTTAAGATATAGTGATTTATCTTCACTTTCACAAACAGAGAGTCAACACAGACTGAGAAACGTTAGGGTACTTGAGATCGGGTGGTCAGAAGAGACAGGTACCTTAAGAGGTCCGTTCTTATGACCTTATCCAACGGTAAAAGAAGAGGTCCCCTAGAAGGGTTGAGTCCCTTGCTTGGGGCCTGAGGACGTAACGTCCGTCTAAGAAATGACAGACTCGGTGGTCCCTTCGGGAATAGTGATTTTGATAGTAAATTATCTTTTTGGACATTAGTGAAAGATCTTGGGACTACGTGTAATCTTAGTAGAACCTTAAAAAAACTTTTTATATTATGGGTCCATAACAAAAAAAGAGGTTTCGGGGTCTATACTAAGATTACTCGTCGGTACAAATTTTTGTTGACCTGATATACTACTCGAAAGTGAAAATAGGTCGAACAAAGTGAAAAAGATAAAAGATAAGTCACGAAGGTAAAGTAAATCAAATACAAAAGATTAAAGAGACAAAGAGTAAAAAACACCAAGAAAGAGTTCGGAAATAGTTCACATCATCTTTTCGAAAACATATGTATATATATTTGTCACACATATTACATATATAAAATCTTTTGAATACTTAAAGACGGATCGATTTTTTAAATACTGTAAAAATACGTTGAACAAACTGATTCGTACTTATCTTTCAACCTAAAGATTAAATATAAGTGAGTTTTGAAACTTTACCATGTAAATAAGAACGTAGAACCGAAGGGACCCCCGAGTCGCCATTTCTTAGACGGACATTACGTCCTCGACATCCTCCGAGTCCAAGCTAGGGACCCAGTCCTTCTAAGGAACCTCGTCCTTTACCAATGGGTGAGGTCATAAGAGAGGACTTCTTAGGGTACCTGTCTCCTCGGACAACCCGATATCACATATCCCAGCGTTTCCCAGTCTGTGCTGATTTCACTGAATCATATCGTATAATGACGATTTTTGGGTCTTTCGAATAATTGCAGTCACTAAAAAAACTTTTTTTAAACTTACTCCGAACTTTGAAGATTAGGTTATAACTCTTATATTTCTTTATAACAAATTTTTTTCTCTTTAATTGTTGACTATGTCATAATCATTGATTTCATGTTTAAAACCAGTTTAAATTTTTTTTTCTAGGTCACCTACAAGGAATTAGGAGTAGAATAAACTGGGGAACCATTGTACCGACGGTACTAGGTGAGAACGGAAAAGTGAGGAGGAAACAAAAGATGTTGTAAAGAAAAAGGGATTCGAGATAAGAGTCAAGGGAAAGAGATCGGTAAGGAAGAGCGGAGTTAAGAAATATGTATGTAAAAGAAGAGAACCTTATCTACGAGGGAAGAGTATAATATAGGTTTAGTAAGAAAGAATTTTATAAGTGAATAAATAAAAACCGACACAACCCAGAATCAACGCCACAAGTCCGAAGAGAGATGAACACCGTGCACCCAAATCAACGGGACACCGTACTCCCCAGAATTAGAGAGTCGGTTCCTAGATTGGACTCAAGGGACGTAACCTTCCGTCTAAGAATCGGTAACCTAGTGGTTTCTTCAGGGGGTTTATCAAGAATAAATGAAAAGTCTAGAGTCGAGTAATAAAAATTTTTTATAAAAAATAAATAAACCGACGTGACCCAGAATCAACCACGTGAACCCTAGAAGTTGTAAGTAACTGTGGAGTCCCCAGAAATCAACACTGGACACTTGAGAATCAGCGGTATACACCCTAGATCAAGGAGTTGGTCCTTATCTTGAGTTCAGGGGACACAACCTTTGAACCTCAGAATCGGTGACCTGGTGGTCCCTTCAGGGAGTCGAGTTAATAATGAAGGAAATCCTTCAGAAGGGATGAGATGAGGAGGGGTTTAGAACAGGGACATATCAATCGTCGGAGATCTACTTGTGGGTATCATGAGTCTATAGAAGGATCTATTCATAACCGTTGCGACATAAAAGTTGTGAACATAGTAGACTTAGATTTATGTCTTCAGTACAAGTGGTAGTATAAGGATTGTGAATCCTCTCACCACCTGATTATGGTTCGAGACTTATTTACGAAGAATTTACTTACTTACCTACCAAATAAGTCCACTGTATTTTGTTAGACGTAATCAATTTTATCCCACGTATGTCTTTCTCTACCCCCTTTTTATCTAACCCCCTCTAAGAGCCGAAAGTTTCTTTTTTCAAAATTGAGGTGAGATATCTGTTTTGACTGGGAACTTTTTGTGGACCCGATCTCTTACGGTACAAGATCGTAATCAGATGACGACGACGACGACGATTCAGCGAAGTCGGTACAGGCTAAGACACGCTGGGGTATCTACCGTCGGGTGGTCCGAGGGGGCAGGGACCCTAAGAGTTCCGTCCTTGTGACCTCACCCAACGGTCAAGGAAGAGGAGGTTACGTACTTTCACTTTTCACTTTCACTTCAGCGAGTCAGTACAGACTGGCGGTCGCTGGGGTACCTGACGTCGGAAGGTCCGAGGAGACAGGTACCCCAAGAGGTCCGTTCTCATGACCTCATCCCACGGTAGCGGAAGAGGCTAATCAGATGATCAGACAGGATAGTTACCCACATCACACCGACCTCTTTACTGTGTGTCCTATCAGACCAACTCGTTGAGATTCCTATCATTCACTAGTAGGTGAATTCTACGTATCAATAGTTTCATACGATTCCCTGCTAGTTTCTCTCCTAAGTAAGAGAACAGTGATGGTAAGTGCCCCTGTTCCTCACGTCTCTCTCTCGGTCCTAATCTTCTTTACACTAATCTGTTTCTTCTTTTTCTAATGTTCTCACTCTAGTAAAAGATATACCAAACTCAACTATCCTTCCTATGAAACCTCCGTAACGATTCTCTGTCAACCTTTAAGCTCGGACATCGAGTCTCTTCCAAACTTTTCTTTATACCTCAACTTTCTGTAAATTTTCTCCATTATCGACTTCTACACTTTCAGGGGTCCCTCTCTTCTCTTTCGTTTCTCTCTTCCTGGAACTTCTTTAGAGCGGAAAAGTCACGTCCTTGTATTTCAGTCGTTTCTCGTCTACTTCTCTAAAAAGGTCTTCCTTTTCCGTCAGTGTGAGTTTATAACGACACCAATATCAGAAGTCTTACACCCTTTTGTTGGACTTTCAACCATCTGTCGTCCTGTTTCTACCTCTCTTTCACTATTAGACTGTACCTAAAGTTCCCTCTTCTCAAACAACTCGAGTCTTCCATCTTTCAAAAAACGTTTCTACTAGGTCTTCGTTGTCACCTCACCTTCCATTACTCTTACACTCGAAAGAACTAACTCTACATCCTCTTTAATCCATATTAGAGTTTAATGTGAACTCTCCCATTTTTTGATCCAATTTCTCTTTCAATTCACGAGTCGTCACGTTTCTTTACTTTTCCTTTCTTTTTCCACTCACAAATTCGGGTTCCAGGTTTCACATTTACTTAAGTAACTGTCACCTTACTCTCCAAAATTCTAATGTCATTGTTCCAGGTCATGAAACCGGTGGAGTACGTTTCTCAACTGAGTAACCTTTTCTGAGATTACGACCCTCCTTGACCCCCATCCTCCTCTTCCCCTGTTGGCTCCTACTCTACCGACCTACCGTAGTGGCCAGCACTCAAACTCACTTGAGGCCCTCAACCACTACCTGTCCCTCCGGACCGCACGACGTTAAGTACCCCAGTGTTTCTCAACCTGTGCTGACTCGCTGACTTGACTTAACTTGTTCCAAATGGGTCAGTTATGTAAAGTGGCTCAGTCCAGTTGCACTTCTATATATCTCGTAGAGTAGTTGATAGACAGGTCTATACATGTATTTTTATTAGTAATTAATTAGTAATCGTAAGGGGGAACGACTAAAAACTAGAAAGTCTGTTGATGGGAGGAGGATAATAAAAGAAATTTACCTGAGTACGAAAGAAAAAAAGTTAAAATAAATAAAAATCAACCTTCTATTAACGAAAAATAGACGGTATGTAGTAATTAAGACGGTATGTATGCAATGTATGTACGTAGACGATATGTATGTAATTAAGACGGTATATAGTCGTACTTAGTCGGTATCCATACGTATACAGGGGAGGGAGAACCGGAAGGGAGGGTGGGGTAGGGTAGGGGTGGGATGGGGTGGGTGGTGAGATCCAGTAGTGGCTCGTGACTGAACTCGAGGGACACAGTATGTCGTTTAAGGGTAACCGATAGATAAAATGTATACCATATATAAAGTTACGATCAGAGAGTTAAGTAGGGTGGGAGAGGACGGGGACGACACAGGTGTCCGGAGAAGAGATATGACACAGAGATAACGGTAAGACGTTTATTCAAGTAGTCATGGTAAAAAGATCTAAGGTATATATACATCATTATATACTATAAATAAAAAGAAAAAAGACTAAATAAGTAAGACATATTTTCTGAGATCCAAGTAGGTAGAGTTATCTTGACTGAGTTTAAACAAGAAAAAATACTATTCATTATAATGTAGTTCCTCTAGGTTGGTCAGGTAAGATTTCCTCTAGTCGGGACCCACAAGAAACCTTCCTGACTACGATTTCGACTTTGAGGTCAGGAAGCCAGTGGAGTACGCTTCTCAACTGAGTAACCTTTTCTGAGACTACGACCCTCCCTAACCTCCGTCCTCCTTCTCCCCTGCTGTCTCCTACTCTACCGACCTACCGTAGTGGCTGAGCTACCTGCTCTCAGACTCACTTGAGGCCCTCTACCACTACCTGGCCCTCCGGACCGCACGACGCTAAGTACCCCAGTGTTTCTCAGCTTGTGCTGACTCGTTGACTTGACTTGACTTATAATGTAGTACATACATATATACATATATATACATATGTACATATATATGTATATATATATATATATATGGAGTGTCGAAATAGGTAAGTAGCAGCTACCTGTAGATCCACCGAAGGTGCAGGATCGACAACATTTACCACGACGTTACTTGTGACCCCATGTACATAGAAAATCTTAACACTAAAAGAGTCCGATATACAGGTCATCACCCTAACGACCAAGTATACCATCAAAATAAGGATCAAAAATTTCTTTAGCGGTATGACGAAAGCTATCACTCACATCGTTAAATGTAAGGGCGGTTGACACGTTCCCCCAAGGGAAAAGAGGTGTGAGAGAGGTCGTGAGTAACAAACGTCTAAAAAAACCAACCACCGGTAAGACTAGCCATTTTCTACTATGAAGTAACATCAAAACTATACGTAAAGAGATTATTATTCACTACCACTCGTAAAAAAGTACCTAAATAATCGGATACAGAAGAAATCTCTTTGCACAAAGTTAGAAAACGGAATTTACCTGATTAACGAAAGAATAGGAGTAAGATTTGTTGTTATAGGCCTTTTCCGTTACCGTGGGGTGAGGTCATGAGAACGGATCTTTCAGGGTACCTGCCTCCTCGGACCATCCGATGTCAGGTACCCCAGCGATTCTAAACCTGTGTTGACTCGCTGAAGTGAAAGTTAAAAGTGAAAAGTGAAAGTACGTAACCTCTTCCTTTACCGTTGGGTGAGGTCATAAGAACGGACCTCTTAGGGTCCCTGCCCCCTCGGACCGCCCGACGGCAGATACCCCAGCGTGTCTCAGCCTGTGCTGACTTCGCGGAATCGTCGTCATCGTCGTTTGTTGTTATAGTTACTTTAGTGACCAAGTATAAACATAAAAATACAAGACATTTAATTTACGCATTGTCAATTTTATGTTTTACATATATGTCCATCTCGGACCCCAGACCATGGACTGTTAAATTAAGTGTAGAATAGAGATGGTGAATGATCGACACACTGGAACCCGTTGTATGAATTGGAGAGACCCGGAACCAAAAGAGAATGTATTTGACTCCTACAATAGCCTTCGAGACCAGGTGATACTAACGGAAGAAGAGAGTTTGAGATTTGAGAACAGAATAAAAGACTTGTTGGATGAACAGTGGACAGTACATGATGGAAGTCAGAAGTAAGGTCCTTTTAATACCCCGTGAATGGTATACGGTCAATGACTCTCCGACTCAGGACCCGACTCAGGAGTTATTCCAGTGGTTTATTTTGAAGTGAACGTTGAAAATCCAACGTAAAAGGAAATCGACTGTAAAAGTTGTGGTTTCACGAGTGTCGTAAGAATGAAACTAAACGATAGAGTAAAGTATTCTGGTCCCTGTTATGACGAAACAACCTTGAGGTTCCGAATGGACTAAGTCCCTGTTGTCTCTTCAGTGAATCTAAACCCGACCCTTTCCTATTCCTTGTCCTGTCTCAACCACGGACCTCTTCATACTAAGTCATTCGTTTTCCTTACAGGGGTAGACAGCTATTCTGCATCCTACTGGCTGATCTGAAAATCGTTAGGAGAGGAGGGACGAACCCTGAATGGCCTCGTGACTTTAAAACCAAGTGTAAACTTTAGAGTTGGACCTCTCTAAGTTCTTTTTGAGAAATCATCGAGGTCACCTATTTGTTTTTCCTCTGTGTTACCATGTATAGTTGCTTGACTAACAACGATAGAAAGAAGGGTCTACATCTTGCAAAGATCCGAGGTTCTCTCGGGAGAAGTAACTTCTTCGAGACTTGAAGTTTCCGTCAGGTAGTACCAGAAACTATAGACGACTTGACTTAAACCCTTTGACGTTCCTTAGAGTAAAAGTTAAATTCGACTCCCTTCCAAGACCTAAAATTTGTTTTCCCCACTTAGAAGAGACCTTAGACATCAGACAGACCAATTAGTCTTCTGGAAAACCTATTTGTGGTCAATGAAGACTGAATAGAGACTTCATGGTTCACGGAAGACTCATAGAACTAGTGAACTTAAGATCTTTTCTCTTTCGCCTTCACTGTTGTGAGAAATATCGAAAGACCTTAATGACTAAACGGTAAATAAAACACATAGTCTAACGTCGGTACTTTAATTTTCTACGAACGAGGAACCTTCTTTCAATACTGGTTGGATCTGTCGTTTAGTTTTTCGTCTCTGTAATGAAACAGTTTTTCCAGGTAGATCAGTTCCGATACCAAAAAGGTCACCAGTGAATACCTGTACTTTCAACCTGGTGTTTCTTTCGACTCACGGCTTCTTAACTACGAAAACTTGACACTACAACCTCTTTTGAGAACTCTCAGGGAACCTGACGTTCCTCTAGGTTGGTCAGGTAGGATTTCTAGTCAGGACTCACAAGTAACCTTCCTGACTACAACTTCGACTTTGAGGTCATGAAACAGGTGGACTACGCTTCCCGACTGAATAAACTTTTCTGGGACTACGACCCTTTCTAACTCCCGTCCTCCTCTTCCCCTACTGTCTCCTACTACCAACCTACCGTAGTGACTGAGTGACCTGTACTCAAACCCATTTGAGGACCTCAGCCACTACCTGTCCCTCCGGACCGCACGACGTCAAGTACCCCAGAGTTTCTCAGCCTGTGTTGACTCACTGACTTGACTTGACTTGTGGTGTTTCCGTTTAGACACGAGTAGTTACTATTAATACTTGATCTACGTTTAACTCTAGATAAATGACCTGTAGATATCCGGTAAAGTTTGTAAAGTAGTGTACATTAGTGTAATTAGAAGTACTCTTCAATTAATAATTAAGACAGTAATAATTATAATAATTGTATAACAATTAGAACAAGATCTTACTTCTTTAAGTTCTCTAAGTTCCAGTGAATCGATTGTAGAAGGAGTTCACTATTGGTGTTCTTTTAGTAAAAAATTTTATATAACAAACATATTCGGACGTCTCGATCAATGACCGTATCAAAGTTCAATTCGAGAATTAGGACTTCTTACGTAATAAACGAGACATGGTGTCAGGGAACAAATAAGATATTTAAAGACTGGGGTATTAAAAATCTATTAATGTTGAAGAGACGGAGTAAACA
The DNA here is from genome assembly GCA_006410555.1 of Capra ibex. Taxonomy (NCBI): domain Eukaryota; kingdom Metazoa; phylum Chordata; class Mammalia; order Artiodactyla; family Bovidae; genus Capra; species Capra ibex. The sequence continues at coordinate 24,475,624 of SJYO01000647.1, forward strand.
TTTAACTCCTATTACTACTTTCTGACAATTACTTTTTTACTGTGATATATAGAAGTATATCACTTTGAGTCCATAGGTGCTTCTTTACTTCCCTCTAAGTGTTTATTTAGACATTTCATATTTCAATATTTAATTTGCAGTGCTCTAATTGATATTTACTGAAATCCCAAATCCGATACAGAGTAAAAAAGAAAGTGGGGGTCCGGGGTCAAATTTCTCTCTAAGTTGTTTACGCCTTGTTGCACCCACCTATTATTATTAAAGGAATCCGGGACCTATTTACAAATATGTGAACTTCCTTTATTACCTTAAGATCTTGACCTTCTTTAGAACCTTGGCAGATATGGGTGCCAAGAAGTTTGTAATTGCATACCGTAGTCTTAGGAGACCTCTCAAACAATTTCGTGTCCAGCGACACAAGGTCTGGGGGTCTCAAGAACCATGTGTTTCAGACCCTACCCGAACTCAGAACAGTAGAGAGAAAATTTTTCTGAATGAATAAATAGTAAGCACAAAACCGACACGACCGAGAAGGAACGACGCGAGCCCGAGAGAGACCAACACCACTCACCGCCCTATGAGAGGTCAAGACCGCACTCCCGAAGAGTAACGCCGCCGCAGAGAACGACACCTCGTACGCGTGATCCGTTGCCCCGAAGTCCGCGACACCGTGTACCCGAATCAACGAGGACCCATACACCCTAGAAGGGCCTATTCCCTAGGTGGGCACACGGGACGTACCCGTCCACCTAAGAATCGGTCTTCTGGTGGTCCCTTCGGAACTCGTAACCGTAAAGATTGTTCAAGGGTGCACTCCGACTACAACGACCAGGTCCCTGGTGTGAAACTCTTAGTGATTGGACGGTGTTGTTATTGATTATAAGTAATTCCTGATTAATACACCGTCCGTGACACGATTTCCATATTAAGTATAATCCAGTAAATTAGTAATGTTATTCAGATGCCTACCACTGTAATAATCGTAGGAATAAAATCAATATTCTTGTTACTCTGGGTCTCTTCGATTCATAAAATGGGTCTGAGTAGATGGATTATTCACCACCTTGGTCCCACTACGTAAGTCCGACACACTACGATGTAGACCGAGAGAGCCCACGATAATGTTGAAGTGTCTCACTCCACGGAACATGTAGTCGGATCTACTTCTTTACCTTCGGGTGGTCTTCACTGAACGGGTTCCAGCGCACTACTTAACCTTCTCCTCACACTTACTCTTGTGACAGAAGGATTAAGTCGTAGACGGTAGAGAACGGTATCTCGTGCTCCTCGTCCGTTCCCAAGATGAGACAGAAAGTCACTTAGGGGTTCCGGTAGTGAAAGATTAGTCAAACTCATCATGTCTACAGGAATACCACGAGATTATAGAATCAGTAAAAGGAATAAATGGGTGACAAAGTATTGAATTTCTCCACGACCATAGACATCTCTTCTCTCATCCCCAACTACCTACTCAGTACTCCGACCTCCGATTTCTGGGTCTTTCCTTTCCCCAATTAGTCTGACTACTTACCGAGTTCTCACCTACCTTCTATACAGAGATACACAGAACCGTTCAGGAGACATTATAGAGAAGGGTGTGAATCTTTTGGGTCGAGAGTCCCTGAAATCCAGTGACATGGAGTTGGTGGGCTCAGAGGGTCCCTACGACCTTTCCTTTTAATTCTTACAAACCAAACCCCTTCTAACCCGGATCCTCCCGAGAATTTTAAGATTTAAGTCAGGGGTCTCCGAGGCAGGAATCTATACGACATGAGAGACCAAAGACACGGGTATTCAAACAAACAAAATTTCATTTTGTATTCAGTTTAAATAATCTAAACAGGTGCCAGTGGTTACCACTAGAAGAACGACCAGAACGGTAAGGACTTGGGTTTCGAGAGGTACTAAAGGTGCTATAAGTACGGGGGGAAGTGGGACAGTTTCTGGTACACGAACGGCAGGTTGGCAAGTCAGAACCGTTACGTCTACCTTTTGACCGTTGGCAAACACAACCCCGGTCGGAAACGGTACCTGTTCTACGGTCTCGGACGTACGAAGTCTCACTTTAAGAGTAGTTTAGAGAGCGGTATCTACCTGAACGGTGACCACGGTAATGCCACCGTTTCAGTGGTGGGAACTGTGTTTTTAGGACCTTAATAAAATACTTTCGTCCTTCGAAATATGGTTTAGAAAAGAAGGGTCACGAGTCTCGTACTTCTTAAAGACGACAGAAACCTTGAAACAGATGTTTTCGAGTCTCCTCTACCCCGGGTTCCCGAACGGTAACAGCCGTTACAGTTTCTTGTCCCACCCGAACTGGCACCGACTTCCGAGGCCCCACCGCGGCAGATGTTCCGACATGGGCATTCAAAACGATTTGTCCACAGAAACTCGAGGTGTCACCAGTCCCATTTTTGTAAACTTCACTCAAATTGTAGTCTTAATTTCTTCTTTAAACAGGTAATAAGTTTCTCGTCCGACATGGACTGTGGTTCGTTTATGGAAGTTTGTCGTTACCGATCCAGCGTGACCACCAGTTTCGACAGGAAAGAGACCGGTCCTTTTCAAATTGTAGGGACAGACGTTTTAGACTAAAGAAATTCCTGGGAGACAGGGAGTAGGGAGGGAGGGAAAAGGAAAGTGGCACGGGGAGGGGAATGGAGGGGTAAGGGGTCCGTGAAATACGTTTTCACGTGTTTCGAGGAGTTGTAACTCTAGCACCCATACTAATAATGCCCGTTTAAGGGATTGAAAGGTCTCGAAGTCTCCGTACTCATCGGATACTTACACACCAGTCACTCAAACAAGAAATCCTACTCTTTGGACCATTCGTACGTCCGGGGTTTCTAGTCCACGAGAGTTTACTCAGTAACCATTACTCATCTGCTTTGTGTTCCGTGTCGACAGGTGCAAAGGAAGGGGCCCGGGGAACGTGGGGGAGAGGTTTTAGAGGGGACGGGAACGACCGGAAGGGGTGGGGGGCGTCCATCTTGTTGACCAACTTTCTACGTAAAAAAACCACCGGTTCTATTCCAATCTTACTGACAGTGGTACTGGGTCGAAGTCAAGTCAAGTCAGCGAGTCACCACAGGCTGAGAAACGTTGGGGTACCTGACATCGTGCGGTCCGGAGGGACAGGTAGTGGTTGAGGGCCTCGACGAGTTTGAGTACAGGCAACTCAGCCACTACGGTAGGTTACTAGAGTAGGAGACAGAAGAGGAAGAGGAGGGTGGAAGTTAGAAAGGGTCATAGTCACAGAAAAGATCACTCAGTCAAGAAGCTTAGTCCACCGGTTTCATAACGTCAAAGTCGAAGTTGTAGTCAGGAAAGTCACTTATAAGTCCTGACTAAAGGAAATCCTACCTGTCCAACCTAGAGAAACGTCAGGTTCCCTGAGAGTTCTCAGAAGAGGTTGTGGTTCAAGTTTTCGTAGTTAAGAAGTCGCGAGTCGAAAGAAAGATCAGGTTGAGAGTGTAGGTATGTACTGGTGTCCTTTTTGGTATCGAGACTGATCTGTCTAGAAACAACCGTTTCATTACAGAGACAAAAAATTTTACGACAGATCCAACCAGTATTGAAAAGAAGGTTCCTGGTTCACAGAAAATTAAAGTGCCGACGTCAGTGATAGACGTCACTAAAACCTCGGGTTTCTTTATTTTTCAGAGAGTGACAAAGGTAACAAAAGAGTAGATAAACGGTACTTCACTACCCTGACCTACGGTACTAGAATCAAAAAGACTTACAACTCAAAATTTGGTTGAAAACGTGAGAGGAGAAAGTGAAAGTTAGTTCTCCGAGAAATCAAGAAGAAGTGAAAGACGGTATTCCCACCACAGTAGACGTATAGACTCCAATAACTATAAAGAGGGCCGTTAGAACTAAGGTCGAACACGAAGAAGGTCGGGTCGCAAAGAGTACTACATGAGACGTATATTCAATTCATTCGTCCCACTGTTATATATCGGAACTGCCTGAGGAAAGGGATAAACCTTGGTCAGGCAACAAGGTACAGGTCAAGATTGACAACGAAGAACTGGACAATGAGTAGTCTTTTCGTAAACGTTTCCGACGCGTTAGTACCTACTCGAACAATTTGACGAAAACAGAAAAACAAACTAAATGTTGTCTCTCCGGTAACACCGTCGAAAAAAAAAAAAAAAAACCTTTTATTCACGATTTACTTACGTCATGGACCTTATGACTATAAATAGACCTCGGTTTTCATAAAAACCGGTTATTTTACCGTACCCGGACGAACCCCAGGGGTCAGTGTGATGCAATGTCCAGGACGTCTACAGGTGTGTCGTATACTCAAACCTCACTACCCCTGTCTGTCGAAGGCCGGTTGATGGTCGAAACACCGGGACGGAGAGAGGACCGGGGATCAGGGTTTCCAGGACCGCAGACAGACAAACGATCCCGAACCCGTACATCACAGGAACCTACCAACGTAGAAAGGAGTATGACTCAATAAGAATTAATTCGGATATCCTGAGTCGAACCGTCAGATCAGGGACCTGTCAGACAAGGGTCGGTTGACAACAGTGACCGAAGACGGGGCACTCTGGACACGGAAAAGAATGAACCATCTTACAAGATCCGTACCCGAGACCTTTGTCTTTTTGGACCGAAGACTAGGTCGAGTTAGGTAGTAAGACTTGATCTACCCCGACATTGAACTGGAAAGGGTGGAGGGGTGGGAACGAGTATGGTAATAGAACCGGACTTTAGCATAGAGACGAAGAAGTGTATGTCCGTTTGGGATAAGTCGAGACTCACTTTCATGTTCACAATCAGTGAGTCATCACAGACTGAAGAAGACTGGGGAACCTGACCTCAGGTGGTCCGAGGAGACAGGTACCCTAAGAGGTCCGTTCTTATGACCTCACCCAACGGTAAAGGAAGAGGTCCCCTAGAAGGGTTGGGTCCCTAACTTGGGTCCAGAGGGCGTAACGTCCGTCTGAGAAATACCTGACTTGGCGGTCCCTTCTGTCCGAGATTCCAACGGACATTCCAGTTCACGTTTATGGTGACACTCGAGAAGAATGGGCGTGTTGCTCCACACTAGAAGCCTCAATAGAGACACAGGGTAGAGAAACAGTTAAAGGTATAGAACCGAAATTAACAAGGGTCTCGAGAAAGAAAGGACGCAAAGACGAAACTTAGAGACGGTAATTTGAATAATGTGTCGTCCCAACGGTCTATTTTATGTCCTGCGAGTCGCTTCTAACTTAAAGTCTATTTGTTTCTCATGTAAGCAAGTCATATTTATACCGGGTTTATAATCTTCCCCCTTTCGAATGTAATTAAAAAAAGACAGTAAATAGACTTTAATTTTAAATTGACTCGTGAGACATAACACACACACATAGACCTTCGGGGAGTGTGGACTGAGAAAAATTGTCAACATCTGAAAGGACCTAGGAAGTAACTTACCGTGTTCTACACTGCCATCGTTCGAACAGACGTTCCTAAGTAGAAACGTAGGAGAATAAAGAAGGAGGTTCCTCAACGAACCACTTCAGAACAACCACTCATTTCCCTGACAGTGTGGTCGCCAATACTCGTGTCAAGAATTCTCGGAATCAAAACCTTAGTCTCCCGGTCTTACACAACACAAGGATAGTGATCTGAATGATGCACACGGAATCGTTCGATGGGTGAGTACTGACAGTTTACCCTTCTTCTGTCCTATGGAAAACAAATCCATGATGGATGGAAGATACGAGACTTACATGCAGTGGTACTCAACCTGTGTTGACTTTGCTGAATCGTGTGTGTACAACCAACGTTTGTCTTTTTACGTCTTCCCTAGGGTCAGAAGGAAACTTCTTCGTAGAATAAACCGAAAAGAAAGGTTATAGAGTTCAGTTTCCATACAGGAGAACCCGATTACATGAACAGACCGAAAAATTCTACAGTCAAGAAACAGAGATAAAGATTCTGAGGAGATATCGAGGGGCTCTACCATATCCGAGAATAGGTCGGGAATACTGGTATAAAATGTAGGAAGAAGAGTGAAAGGGATCTAGGACCCACGAAACAAGGGATCGATCTTTAGAAAACGGCGAAACGAATCTATGATAACGGAAAACACACACACACTTCACAATTGACACACATTACACGACACACACACATACACATATACTACGCTCTTCTTTATTCAGTAAGACCGAAGAGGATTAATGGGTCCGTGTCAACCTACTCACCGATAATCGTTTTAGTGAGTTCAGACTGTCCATAAATTGAGATGGTCCGATTCACGTTTGGGTGAGAGGGACAGAAATTACCGGGGAGATGGTCCGTGTGACTCTACGAACCGAATCTCACAGGGTAACTTATAAGTGTTCGCGAGTATCCAAATACACGAATAGAGTTTAAACACCTACTCCTTTGTCTTACTTTCTCCAATCATTGAGTGAGATTCCGGAGTTCCGACCATTGAGGATCGACGTTAAGTTTGGGTAAAAGGACTGAGGTGGGGAGTCCGAGAAAAGAGGTTTCGGTCACCAAGAAGTGGGACCGACGTGTAAAATTTAGTTGGGTATACAGGTTACCTGACTGCCGACCTGGGGTAAGGGTCTCTAAGACTAAATTAACGAAAACTGTCGGCAACGTGAACATGATGAGAGGAGAGCCGGACAAATAGTCCAGTATTCTGTCTTCCTAGTTTGTATCGGATTAAACTGGAGGGGGAGGGCAACAGGGGTGACCACCTTGAACCCGGGAATTTGAAAAATTACTAAAAATCTTTATAAAACATAAAACACGGAACTTTAAAACGTGTAATTTTTCACAAAGAAATAAAGAAATAAAAACCGACACGATTCTAGAAACAGTGATGTGTCCGAAAGAGATCAACACTATTTGCCCCCGATGAGAGATCAACGTCACGGACCCTAAGAGTGACCTCACCAAAGAGAAGAACACCTTGTGTCTGAGATCCCGAATACCCGAGTTATAAACACCGTGTGTCCGACTGAACGGTGAACCGTGCACCTTAGAAGGACCCGGTTCCTAGCTTGGACACAGAGGACGCAACCGTTCATCTAAGAAATGGTGACTTCGTGGTCCCTTCGGGTAAAAGATACTAAACATCAGTTCCTAATAAACAGTGCAACGACCCTGGTTAGGATCGATATTCATGCAAGACACCTTGATACCTTTACACCTGTGTTGACGAGTCTTCACGGCTCCACCTTCTTTGTCGTACAGGACGAGAGGACGACACACTTCTCAAGAACTTTTCTATAAAACCACTAAAAGGGGGCTGAAGAATTCAAGTGAAATGTGACGAAAGAAAAACTTAGAAGGCGTCGTTCAATGGGGTAAAAGTTTCTGAACAAAGAAGAGACACTCGAAGTGAGAAAGTGAGGTAGAAAGAGGTCCGGTCTTACCCTCGACGGACTCCGACATGTTAAGTAAAGAACACGGGTTATCTTAACAGAAGAAAAACAAAGGTAAAATCAGATTCCTAAAGAGACCAATATAAGTGAAGAGGGAAAAGAGAGCTGAAGTCCAGTGGAATCCTTCAGAAGGGACGGTTCTTTTAACAGTACACGGTAATTGCTAGGTGTCAACCTTCGACTAGAAAGAAAGTCATGGTAACCGGATGAATAAACCTGACACTAGAAATCGGTCAAAGTAAAACCTCTTAAAGTCCCGAAAAATCTAACGATTTACTCCACATTGTGTTAGAGCGTGAGTACTAAAGGTACTTTTAAGTAAGAGGATTCGTATTAGCCGTACAAATAAACAAATTATATAGAGGAGGTGAGTTGACATTCAAGAAGATCCGTGGTTCGGACAAAACTAGTGGTGACACATGGACCACGGATCTTAACACCACCCAAATCGTCCACAAGTCATTTACAACGACCTTACAACTGATAACTCAACCGAACGTCCCAAGACTCACGGGCGACATGGTGAATGTTCGACACACAAACACTGGAACTCGTTCAATTGAAGAGACTTGGAAGTAAAGATGTAAACATTTTATTATTATTAGAACGGACCTCTTAAGGGTACCTGTCTCCTCGGACTGTCCGACGTCAGGTTCTCCAGTGTCTCTCAGTCTGAACTGACTCCCTGATTCGTGTCTTGTCATGATCATCATTAACATTGTCATCGTTATTCGGAGTATACCACCAACATTTCTGACCTTCTATATACGTATATGTCTTTAGTAAAGTCACGGACCATGTATCTTAAAGGAACGTAGACGATTACTCCTACAACCCCAACAGCTATTTATAACTAAAAGTGTTATTATAACGACTCTTCACCTTTATATCAGGTTTTAAATTCTCGATAGGAAGTTTTTTCTTATCGATAAATCGAGGTTACTCTATTTACTTTGTCTTCAAACAGGTGAAAGGAAAAGGATATATATTATAAAAGTAGGACATTACTCAAAAACGAGTTCTTCTTTTGTTTGTTCAACTCTTGTTCAACTCAGTGAAGTAAATGTACGGTTATTAGTTCTCGTATGAGACCATTAAATTCCCTTATACTCATAGAAGAGTCCCGAAGGGTCCACCGAGTCACCATTTCTTAGGTGGACGGTTACGTCCTCTACGTCCAAGCTAAGGACCAACCCTTCTAGGGGACCTCTTCCTTTACCGCTGGGTGAGGTCATAAGAACGGTCCTCTTAGGGCACCTGTCTCTTCGGACCACTCTATGACAGGTACCTTAGTGTTTTGTCAACCCATGTTGTCACTGACTTGTTGTTGTTCATAGAAGAGAACCGGTATCCTCCGACGACTACCCTACGTCCTTCTGAAAGTTTTTATAAATTAATAAATAAACCAAAACGACCCAGAAGTAACGTCGAACACTTTAGATTAAGGGACTGGCTCCTAACTTGGGGTCGGGGGACGTGACCCTCACACTTAGGATCGGTAACCTGGTAGTCCCTTCATGGTCCTAAGTCCTTCTAAAAATTTTCTCCCACCTTTCCTCGTGGGCACGATATCTTGGTCTCCGGGGACCCTAGTAGTCGTCGAGTGAGTTCATCGTCAACATTCCAGGTAAATAAACTGAAAGAAGACAACCATGTTTATCTTTGTGGGGTATCCCAAATAATTCTCGTCTACATAATTTATAGTTGTGAGTTTTGACCAAATTGCCCCTTTGTTTACTCCTCATTTTTGTTTGTTTTTTCTCTCTGATGTGTCCTCAGTACTCTCTCATTACACTGTTGAAAGTTCCCACGACCGGTCCCCTTTTCGTGGGTTTAGTTCCAGTATCGGTCCGTGCCAGTCAGTGTTACAATGAGTGATTCAGTACAGCCGAGAAAAGCTGGGATACCTGACAACGGACGCTCCGAGGAGACAAGTACCCTAAAGGGTCCGTTCTTATGACCTCGTCCAACGGTAAAGGAAGAGGTCCCTTAGAAGGGCTGGGGCCCTAGTTTGGGTCCAGAGACCGTAACGTCCGTCTAAGAAATGGTAGACTCGGTTTATAATCAACGATCAGTGTTACCCTTCTCTCGTTTATTGTGAGTGAAGAAATGGTAAACACGTTCCTTGTCTTGGTCGAAGGACGGACCTAACCAAGAAACTACGGAGGAACGGCTAGGACCTCTTCCTTTACCGTTGGGTGAGGTCATGAGAATGGACCTTTTAGGGTACCTGTCTCCTCGGACCATCCGATGTCAGGTACCCTAGCGTTTCTCAACCTGTGCTGACTCACTAAAGTGAAAGTGAAACGACTAGGACCCTAAAGATTCTCATCTCGGGTGACCAAATATGAAGTCCCGTCCTATGCTAACCGTTCTGGTACGGTGAGATATGTCACCTCACGAGTCCCGGGACGATAGGTCACTGGTGGGACACATGTCAATGTTTTCCTTTGAACATCCACCTACTTAATGTTTTTACACTGAGAAGGAGACCCGACGTGTTCCAAACCCCTCTCCTGACAAACGATCTAAATTCGGGGGTCCAGGGGGAGTCGACCCAGGGAAACATCTCCCTGGGATGTAGAACATTATCCGAATGTAATGGTGTGAGAAATGGTCTGAGTCACCATTTCTTAGACAGACGGTTACGACCTCTACGTCCCCTACTCCCAAGGTAGGGCCCTGACCCTTCTAGAGGATCTTATCCTTTACCGTTGAGTGAGGTTATAAGAACCGACCTTTTTAGGTGCCTGTCTCCTCGGACCACCCGATATCAGGTACCCCAACGTTCCTCAGTCTGTCCTGAATCGTTGACCCGTACCGTGTGAGACATTGACAAGTGACACCGAAACTTTTCAAGAAATGAAAAGATATTCACACAGGGGGAAAGTGGTCACTCCTTCGATCCTCTGATTTTAGAAATAAATAAACAAAAACCAATACAAGCCAGAAGTAACGACGGACGTTCGAAAGAGATCTAAGCCACTACCCCCGATAAGAGATCACGAACGGGAAGAGTGACGTCACCAAAGAGAACAAGACCTCGTACCCGGGATCGCATGTCCGAGTCATCGACTCTAAGTACCTAAGACAACGGGACGCCGTTCACCTTAGAAGGACCTGGTCCCTAGTTTGGACCCAGGGGACCGGACCGTCCGTCTGAGATTGATGACCCGGTGTTCCCTTTAGACTCTTATTTTGTACGTAACTGGTTGAGTTATCAGTATCTGAAAAAAACCCTCCATGTGGTAAGGGTTCACCCGGAAGTAGTCGGAGTAACATATCTCGTGGATGATACACGTCTAATGAGACGGCCCAAGATCCTATACCCGATGCATTTACCAACGTGTAAAACTTATATCGAAACTTCCATCCGTCACGTTCGAGACAAGATAGGCTCACGACATCTGACACTCTCGTTCTCCTCGAGGGCTCTCTCACCTGTTAGTGGGAAAAGACCATGTCGATGTCTTCTAATATGGTATATTCTGAACTCAACTCACTTCTAACCCATCCCGACCCCTTTGGTCTCTTCTGGTCCGTCCTAACGTTCGTCTCTTATATTACACTCGCTACCACACGCCTCTCCGACGTGGAGTCGCTGGGGTCAGTGACGTATCGTAGTGGGGACGTGCCGTGGGTTTCTGTTACTCGGGAGACTTCGTCTCAGAAGTAAGGTCTCGTGTTCCGAAGGAAGGCGTCTTGAAGGGGTAGGACGCAGAGTACACACAGCGCAGGTCACCCGTGATCAATCGGTGTATTCTCTTAGACCCCAATCCATAATGATATACTTTTACGTCACTTTCACTTTCAGAGAGTCCGCACAGACTGAGAAACACTGGGGTACTTGATATGTCAGGTACCTTAAGAGGTCCGATCTTATGACCTCACTCATCGGAAAGGAAAGAGGTCCCGTAGAAGGGTTGGGTCTCTAACTTGGGTCCAGAGGGCGTAACGTCCACCTAAGAAATGGTCGACTCCGGGTTCCCTTCGGGTAATGATATACTTGGGTGGGTGTATTGACTCCATGCGACTTTACTTCTTAAAGACCTGTATAACGATATTTTATAAAGATTTGAAAACTTTAATGTTCATCCTGTCTTGAGTACCATAAATAATGATACGTCATTTAAGCGGAGTTTGAAACGAGAAATTCGTTGTTTGAACATAGAGTGTATCAAGGAGTCCCAGTCCTTAAGTCCCCGACGAAAACGACCCATCCAAACCGACCTCTGAAAAACAACGACAACAACAACAAGTCGGTGCTTCAACACAGGTTGAGAAACGTTGGGGTACCTGATGTCGTACGGTCCGAGGAGACAGGAGGTCATAGAGGGACTCAAACGAGTTTAAGTACAGGTAACTCAGTCACTACGGTAGATTGGTAGAGTAGGTGACGGCAAGAGAAAAGGAAAACTGAAGTCGGAAAGGGTCGTAGTATCAGAAAAGGTTACTCAACCGAGAAGTGTAGTCCATCGACTTCATAACCTCGAAGGTAAAGTCGTAGTCAGGAAGGTTACTTATAAGTTCTGACTAAAGGAAATCCTAACTGAGTAAACCAAAGGAATGTCAGGTTCCCTGAGAGTTCTCAGAAGAGATAGTGCTGTTAAGTTTTCGTAGTTAAGAAACCGTAAGTCGAAAGAAAGATCAGGTTGAGAGTGTAGGTATGTACTGATGACTTTTTTGGTATCGAAACTGATCTGTCAGGAAACAACCGTTTCACTACAAAGATGAAAAATTATACGACAGACCAACCAGTATCGAAAGGAAGGTTCCTTGTTCGTAGAAAATTAAAGTACCGATGTTAGTGGTGGACGTCACTAAAACCCCGGGTTCTCTTATTTTAGACAGTGACAAAGGTAACAAAGGGGTAGATAAACGGTACTTGGTTACCTTACTCAAACATTAGTTCTATAACCGGTCTATGACAGTAGACTTCGGAACTGACCCCGACTTACCAGACTAAGATTCGAGTGAGTGCACCGACAACGGTTCTCGGGAGGAAACTCCTAGAGAGGTGTACAAAAGTGTTGTTCCGTCGAATAAAGGGAACATTATTCACTACCTTCTTTCTTCCGCACTTATCCTTCGAACCACGAAAAATACTGACTCAAAGACTTTCGTAGTGGAGACGTCAAAAAACGACCATTACGTCTGGTAGTACCTTCCCTTAATATGGTCGTCCACCGTAGTGATCCCTGGTAGACTTTACGACCATGGTGACTTTATTATAAAACCCCTCTAATCTCGAAAGTTTCCCCCAAGGGACCATCGAGTCGACCATTTCTTAGGTGGACGTTATGTCCTCTACGATCAAACTAAGGACCCAGTCCTTCTGGAAGACCTCTTCCCTATCCGATGGACGAGGTCGTAAGAACGGACCTCTTAGGGGTACCTATCTCCTCGGACCGCCCGATGTCAGGTATCCCAACGTTTCTCGGTCTGTACTAATTTGGTGATTTGTGTCGTGTTGTGTCTCAAAAGTTCTATACATGGTCTCCAGTATCCCCGGGACCTATAGCTTTTTATAAAGAATAAATTTTATGGATATTAAAGACTTATTTATAAAAAATTTTATAAAGTTTTCAGTAGCATACGACTAACCTTTCATTCTCCGTTTTACTTGTTTATTTACTCCTTCGTCTCTCTCCTCACCAATTCGACTTTCGAGGGGACCCCGTAGAAAGATAGAAGTTCACTGGGTCTCTCAACCAAAATTAACCAAAATTATAGACGTGTCGGAATGCACTCTGTTTCTGGTCCCTGAGACTCTTCAGTCTAGTGTCTGGGAGAATATTTCATAGAACAGGAGTTTCCTATAGAGGAGTCACTGTCGACTTTGGACCTTAAAGACGTTGAGGTAAAGGGGTGACTTCTCCTATCTTTTCTTTGAACGAACGAGGTTGTCGACGACCTATTGTCCTCCTTTTTCGACTCTTAAATATTGGTCAATTGGAAATACGTCCGAACGTCGGTTTAAGTGTGAAAGGGATACCAAACTTTTTGGGGGCAAATATCACAATTACACTCGGTTCCAAAAGTCAGATCTTTATTTAGTTTAGGAGTAACTTCCTTAGTGGAAATAGTGTCTGGAAAGGCTACGGGTCTAGATTTTAAGGTACCTTGACCTTAAGTGTTAATTCTTCTTAGTGTCCCGTGAACTCCTTTGTTCAGGGGTACTCTGTTCGTCTTTTTTGTCTGTTGTCTGTCCCCGGCTGTAGGTGAAACTGATAAGCCAATAACTAATCCCTTATTTAACTTCATATAAATCATACGAATGGTTTCTTTTCTACGTCAGTTTATCTACTCATTTCTCTAACAACACCCGTTTCTCCCATCCTCCCTTCGAGTTTTTCCTCTCCCATATCCGTATGTATGTCGACTAAGTGAAGTAACTTGTCGTCTTTGATTGTGTTACAACACTTCGTTGATATATGAGGTTATTTGTTTTCTTATTCTCTCATACCTTTGACTGATCCGGTGAACCTGTGGGTTTATCCTGAAAGTCTTTGTTTTTGACTTTAATTATTTTCATTTTATATCAACGGAAACTTTCCCGACGTATTCATGGATGTACTAAAGAAACTAAAAACAGAGAACCAGGTGTTTCGGATTCCATAAGTGATTGACCCGGAAATGTTTTTTTACCACGACTGGAGGTGTCATCTCCGTAAACGTACTCCGGGAGTCAGTCGGACTCCCCAGTCGATTCATAGTGGGTCCGTCTTGATATAATAGAATAATTATATTCTAATCTAATCTTTCTTTATCACACCGTCCTTTTAATTCACCTCTTTCTTCCGACTTATTGAACCGAATGCCCCTTCCGGTTATTTCAAGGTCTGTTCCTTGAACGTGGTAGATGCAACCCGGTGGTCGTGGGTGAACTTATAGTCCCCCACGGGACGGAACCCGAGGGGTAATGCACCTAGAATTTTCGGCCCTGTTCATTCATCTGTACCACTCGGCGGCGCGAGGTCTACCCTTAAGTCGGACTTTAATCTCATTTCTCCTCTGTGCCCCGGGGCAGGAGATAACAAGTCTTCCGGAAAATATGAAAACTATTTTGTACCTCTAGTTACCCATTGTGTTTCAATACGTCGCATTCGTCGGGTCTGAGAATAGTTTTGGTCCATAAAGAGCGACGTATGGATTAAAGTATGTGTTCAGAATCCATTAAGTGTAGTAGAAGGCCGGTTTTCCCGGTTAATTGTAAAATGTCGGAAAAAAGACTATTCCCAAACAGTTGGTCTTCTGAATAAACACAACTAGAAGGGTTTCAGACCACGGTCAGAGTCTTTCATGATTTATTTCAATGTAAGAATGTATCGTTTCTATGTCGTCAAATATTGTTCACTTTCCTCATGTCACTAAATATTGTTTTCTTTTCATTAATTGAGTTTTCAGATCACAACGATTGTAGTTTTGATGATATATAGAAAAAGGTATAGGGCAAATGTAACTAATTATAGGAGGGTCCACGGATTTTCTATTTCTTATACCTCCGGACCGTCGTTAGTAACTCAGTTGTCACTTTTGGGAGATGGTTATACTAAAAATTGAGAAATCTTTTCCGAGACATAGAAATTCTACGAAATTCGAAACACAGAGAACACCAACCCCCCGACATTCGTTAAGTGTTCGACATTCTCCAGGCCCCCCTTGGACAATCCGTTCGATCTCTCGATAGTCTCCCCAAAATTGACTTTGTAGGGAAAGTTTACGTCTTCTGATTTCGGGACTAAACTGAAAAAGGTCTCTTATAATCTTCTCACCTTTTCGTCTGTCTAAGAATAAAAATCCCCCACCTACGAGTCCTTTAAGGTCCCCCTTTTGGACTCCAGACTAATCGGAACGGTAGTCTCGAGACGGCGTACTGGAACAGTGCCCACCTTAAGGAGTGAGACCGAGGACCGTTGGCCCCTGTAGTTAGAAGTAACAAGACCTCAGAGTTCTCAACTTTCGGACTCACACTCCTTCAGACCCCGTCCTTCTCTAACCAGGTACTTATATTGATAATTCGTTAATACCTACCGTAAGACGTTTATCTTGTGTAATTTTTCCTTTCCCCCTTACCTCCAAAGAAACGGGCGTATGGGCGACCACGGGGAACAAACGGTGTGTACCTAGGTCTGGTTCACGAAAAATACCGATAACCGACGTGGGCTACCTGAAGTTTTAAGACAAAGAGTTGTGCCTCACGACTGTGAAAACGGGACTCTCCTGAGTCCCTCCCCACTCCTACGACCGTCCTTCGACACACCACTGGAGCCCCACCTCACTCACCGTCCTTCGACCTCTCCCTTCACTAATCCCCTTTCCTTTTGTTCTCCCAGTGGTGCGGGATCCCACAAGGAGACTTACACCTGTGGTACGGACCAACCAGGTTCCAGGGGGTTTGGACACACGAGTACGGAGGGAACACGAAGTCTTCCTCCGTCGTTCCTACCTCAGAATCTTGTTCCTCAGTAGTACAAGACTCGGAGATAATATACGGTCCACGAAATTCGATGTTAAAGTCTCTCATCTATAACGGAAAGGGTAAAAAGTTTATTCTTTTGACTCCGGGTAACTCTTTGTAATTCTTGTTCCCGGTGTTTCACTCAATCGTTACTTAAGTCAAGACAGAGGTTTGAGTTGAGAAAGAAGGGATGGTTCGTCCATATCGGTTTTCGGTGTACTTTCCTTATTAGTGTGCAGTGGTCGTTCTTGGACTTCTTTTTGTCTTTCAATTCAGGACGACGGGATTGTGGATGAGGGACAAAACTGTAGGTCCCATTGAGACGATTTGTCTCATATACACACACGTCAAGTCAGTACAGGCTGAGAAACACTGGCGTACCTGACATTGGGTCGTCCGAGGAGACAGATATCCTAAAAGGTCTGTTCTTATGACCTCGCCCGACGGTAAAGGAAGAGGTCCCCTAGAAGGGTTGGGTCCCTGACTTGGGTGTCGAGAACGTAGAGACCGTAACCATCCGTCCAAGAAATGGTAACCACGGTGGGCCCTTTGGATTTTGGCTCATTAAACGGGGATTTACAGGGGTTACTGCATACTACCGAGAAAAACAGACTGTACAATTATCGTCGGAGTCACATTGTTTGCTACTTTACTGTTGTTGTTTTTAACAATAGTCCTGGAACGGTACCTTTACAAGTACCCAACCTCACCTCTCTATGTCTTACCAGACGACACTACATACTTTGGGAACCAAAATCCCTACAATTCTCTCAGTCTGGGACTACGACCTCTTCAACTACCCGTCGTGTCCTCCTTCCAAGACAGCCTCTTCTCTCCCACCTAGTGGTACTGTGGAGGACCCATTTCCTCCCCAGTCACACCCATCTGTCTGAGGTAAGTGTCCGAAGCACTAACAGAGCTTTCGACCTCAATCTAGAGTGGAAGTTGACCTACCGAGTTTTCCTGTTACTCTTAAGATCGTTGTCCACCTTCCCTCTCCTTCTCGTGACACTACCAACAACGGAAACTCCCGTGATACGATTCACTTTATTCAGTCTGTCTCCTTCTAGTGATGGCATACTAGAACGAACATACACCTTAGACTTTTTTTGGTTTGAGTACCTTTGTCTCCTGACCAACAACCAACGGTCGGAGCCCCCCACTCCCCACCCTCTTTACTTACTTCCACCAGTCTTCAATGCTTCAAGGTCAAGGTTCCATTTAGGACCTCTACAATATATGTTGTCTCATTGATGTCTACTGTTATAACACGACGCATTAACTTTCATCAATGTCCAGTTGTAGAGTCATTTTGTTCTTTTTTATATATGTCAAGAACATAATATATGATATATTATGTCTAACAAAATATAATATGACATAAGACATACAACGTGAGTCAGCGAGTCAGTGCAAACTGAGAAACGTTGGGTACCTGACATCGGGTGGACCGAGGAGACAGGTACCTTAAAAGGTCCGTTCTTATGACCTCACCCAACGGTAAAGGACGAGATCCCCTAGAAGGACTGGATCCCTAGTTTAGGTTCAGAGAAGACAGAGAACGTAATTATCCGTCTAAGAAATGGTGACACGGTAGACCCTTCGAGGTATGATATGATATATATGATACGATATAATATTATACGTAATATATGATGTATTATATATCTCTCATATATAAAACAATGTTCGTATGGAGTAAAAAGACGTGAAACGAAATAACACGAAGTGTCTAAAAAAAAAAAAAAATTGTTTGGCTTGTAAACACCGTTGAGAGGTAGTTCAGTCAAATGACTACCACAAAAAGGATGTCGTAAACGAGTACAGAACAGACACAGTGTAAAACCATTAAGAGAGTTGTAAAGTCTGAAAAAGTAATAATAATATAAACATTACCGTTAGACACTAGTCAGTAGAGACTACAATGTAAACGTTTTTCTAACGTTGAACTTACGAGTGTACTACTAACCATAAAAAAATCATTATTGTAAAATTTTAATTCGATACATGAAAAAAATCTGTATTATAATAACATGTGAGTTTTCTGATGTCACGTCACATTTTCGTTAAAAACATATACGAGACCCTCTGGTTTTTGTAGGTACATTGAGTAAGATACTACCACCAGACCTTGGCTTGTGTGACAGAAAGATCTTAGAAGGACATGATACGACACGAATCAGCGAGTCAGTACAAACTGAGAAACACTGGGGTACCTGACATCGGGTGGTCTGAGGAGACAGATACCCCTAAGAGGTCCGTTCTTATGACCTCACCCAACGGTACTTGAGGAGGTCCCCGAGAAGGGTTGGGTCCCTAGCTTGGGTCCAGAGGGTGTAGCGTCCACCTAAGAAATGGTAGACTCGGTGGTCCCTTCGGGTCTTAGGAGACTCCAAACACCAAAATTTTTTGTATAGAAATCAAACTTCATATCGACTAAAGTTACAACACAATCAAAGTCCACATGTCGTTTCACTAATTCTATATATATATATATATATATATATATATGAGAAAAAGTATAATAAAAGTTAATATCGAATAATGTTCTATAACTCATATCAAGGGACACAACAAATCGACGATTTAACACAGACTCAGAAAGCGTTGGGGTACCTGACATCGGTCCGAGAAGACAGGTACCCTAAAGGGTCCGTTCTTAGGACCTCACCCAACGGTAAAGGAGGAGGTTATTAAGGGACATGATACGTCTTCCAGGAATAACGAATAGATAAAATATATGTCACCCCGAAGGGACCACGGAGTCACCATTTCTTAAACGGATGTTACGTCCTCTGGACCCAAACTAAGGACCCAACCCTTCTAGGAGACCTCTTCCCTTACCGTTACGTGAGGTTATAAGAACGGATCTCTTAGGGTACCTGTCTCCTCGGACCACCCGACGTCAGGTACTCCAGTATGTCTCAGTCTGTGCTAACTTCACTGGTTCGTCGTCGGTGTCGGCACACATAGACAATTAGGGTTTAGGAGTTAAATAGGGACGGGAGGTTCAAACACAAACATTATACTGACTGTATCTTTCCTGTGCAAAGAGTATCCTTAAACAAGACAGAGTAACTAGTGACACATAATCACGAAACCTTTGACCTCTCGCCTTTTCCATAGACTCTTAGAAACACTTTGTATTACAATTTTACCAGAAAGGGATTCTTATCGTTGGTTTTCTTCAAACGGTTCAAAAGGTGTAACGTTTTACTCTAAACTCTGTTAGATTAAATGACAATGGGAGGTTTTTTGAGTTGTCCCTGGTTATTGACATTTAGTTTACCCATTTGGTAAAAAAATTAGTAACACTTTCTTTATTCACTAATATTACTTTTGTGTCTTCTCGTCTTCTTTTTTTTTTTTGTGGAAATTAAGGAACATGGTCTCTTTTGACGGTAATGACTAATTTTCGGATGTATATCATTATTTTCATAGAACTGGTCCCCTTGTTGTGACTGAGAGTCAATTAAAATAAAATAATACTAGAATAGTGTCATGTAATAGTACGATAAAATTGAAAGTTATATCGTTTGTAAAAAAGTACAATAGTATTTGAAGAACTATATTTGTTTTTTAAACTAAAGGGAATTCACCTAAAAGGTAGTCGACTGTCGAGATTCTGGAACCTGTTTAGGTAAGTGGGGACACTCGATTTAAAAGGATTGACATTTCACTCGACCAATTTAATCTGTCCAAGATTCCAGTGAAAGTCAAGACTTTAAGTTACTAAGATTCCGTACGTACCAGGTCACACACTGGGGAGAGGTTGGGAACAATAGACTAAGAACAAAGGGTGAGAAGAATGAGTAGGTGGAAAGAAAGACAAGACAAAAACTGGGTACGGTCATGGACGATATCAAGGACTGACTCGTTCGACAGAAGGCCGGAATAAATAAATGGACGTAACCCAGAATCAACGTCGTACACCCTAGATCAAGGGATTGGTCCCTACCTTGGACCCGGGGACGGAACCCTCACACTTAGAATCGGTGACCTGGTGGTCCCTTCAGAGAACCGTGACAACATTCTGGAGGTATAGGGTAAGGTTTATTCGGATATTTGGTATATAGGTCCGACGAACTCTGTGTTAGAAGAGTATCCGGGACATTCAACTGAACAAAACTACTGAAGACGGACCACCTCTAATTTTTACTTTCTACCACGAACCACCGATTGTATTAGTCACGCCTTCAGTAAAGTAGATTTAGAGACGATAGGAAAGGTTCAGGGAGGACCGAACCTCCCTTAAGATCAACCATTTGAGGTTCCGGGCAGTGTGTACGAAAATTAAGGGTTTATTATTACGGATTGTGCATAAACTGGGACTGTTTCTTCCTGTCAAAGGTCGTTAAAAGAATTTATTCTAGTCTCATTCGAGAGGACTCATAACCGTCTAAAGTTCTACCGTCACACTAGCTTCCCCTCCTCCATCTTTACTGATTGTGTTGACCTGTTAAATATTTCAGTCTTGAGGTCCCTTTTACTTCAAGTGATTTACTCCATGTCCGGACCGAGGTTCTGCACTTCAGGTCTAAAAGTGTTCTACAACATCACTAGTACTCGTCCATTGTTAACTCATCTTGATAGGAAGGTTTCCTTACCCTTTCCTCCACACTGAATAAAGTTATTACCTACTAAAGCCATCTGGGTCTTGAGTACCTTCAATTTAGAAGGTGATACCCCCTGAAGGTGACCTTTTAGACCTTTTCGTACTATCCTTTTGTTTATAAAACCGGGGTTTATTTTTACTTTACCTTCACCCACATGTTCATATAAACGGCTTCCTTGGTTCTTGTGGACTTAATACAAGATCTGGTCTCAGTATAAAAAGATATTCTCGCGACTTTCTTTATGTTGTTATTCCTTACAATACATTGTGAAGGAGAACAAGATCCATGACAAGATTCGAGAAACCTGAATTCGAATAAGTCAGGAGTATTGACTACGGTACATTTCCCTTCTAATCACAAAACCTACCCAGTAGGTGAACCCTTAACTTCAATTGGATGTGATAAAGTTCTATACTCCGTCTCTCCTTTTACCACCAGGTCCCTAATTTTTTTAGGTACTAATACCTTTTCAGTCTTATATGAACGTAAAAGGTCCACAGTTTGGTTAAATCTCTAGAGAGTTATGTCCAATAATCTCCTAACGGGAAAAAAAGTCGGTCTAAATAAGAGACTATTTTCACATGTTAGTCCCAAAAACAAAAAAAAAAAAAGAATTGAATCATCCTGAGAGAAAGTGACTAAGAGATTAACTCGGTAAGTGTACTAAACAGTCAAAGACCAATGGATTACTACTGACGGTCAATAACGAGTCAGAGAGTAAGTCGTTGATAAAGACTGTTATGAAAAGATTTTCGACACACATATTTTGTATTTTAAATATCATCGTTCCGTGAATTATACGGTAGTCATCTGTAAGTACAATAATGATTTATGTTTACCTTTGCCGTTAGGTGAGGTCATGTTAACGGACCTTTTAGGGTACCTGTTTCCTCGGACCATCCGATACACATCAGGTACCCCAACGTTTCTCAGCCTGTGCTGACTCACTGAAGTGAAGTGTTTACCTTAATCCTTCATGAATATTTACTAATAGTACCTGGTGACAATGGTTCTTAAAATGTTCGAAGGGGTTAGGTCGACACTTTGATATACAGGACTTCACCGTCTTTAACACTTTATTTTCTTTTCCTCAGTGTGTCTCAAATCAAACTCTAATCCCTCTGACCTATCTTTTTCTTTCTTAAGGGACTCTTATACAACTTTTGATAGAAGAAAGGATAAAGAGAAAGAGTACTCAACGGGTGGAACCCGTGTCTTCCACGAGGTCCCCTTACTAGTAAGTAACTACACCTACCTCCTCAGAGACTTTTTTCAGAACCACCTACAGTCCCACTCAAGAAAACTGATAGTATTAGTAAAGATGGGACAACTTTATAACAGAATAATGGGACCACTACCTGTTCCTCCGGACCACACGACACTAAGTACCCCAGCGTCTCAGCCTGTGCTGATTCACTGACTTGACTTGACTTGACTGGGACGTAGAATCACTCGGATTCTATGTTGTCCTTTTACGAGGATATAAGGAAGTTTTACCTGGAATCCGAACACTGTTTTCTTGGTTTCACAGACAGGAAGGAAAGGACGAAACTTCTGAAGTTAGAGTCCCCGTTCTCGGACTTTAGAAACGAAACAAATTTGACGGGACGGGGGTGGGGGTTGAGACTGGAGTAAACATCGGGGGACCACGAGAGAAGACGTTGAAAGGGTACACTTCAATAAATAGAAGGAATTGACAGATGAATTAAATAAGACCCTCTTACAAGGGGGTTCGAGACAACTATTAAATAAGGTCACGACTTAATGATGACATTAGCGTTTGAATTTTATCGATTTTAAAGAGTACGTCGACGTTAGTGGGGCATGAGACGAGTTTTAAGGAGGTACAGGAGGGTAACGAGACTCGATTTCAGGAGTTGTCCCGGAACCTTCGAATTATACTAGGTCGAAGACATACGGGGAGGTTGGATTTAAACCCGGGAACGTGTAATATGGACGAGGTGTAACAGGGAGAGTTCTGAGGTCCGATAAAGCGAAATTCATTAAGAACAAGAACAAACCAGAGTAGAACCATTTAATGGTCCCTCGTGTTAATGATCTAACATATCATCCTCACACAAATGAAAACATCCTTTGGTAGTTTGATAGTATGTGTCACCGACATAGTAAAACGTAAGGGTGGTTGGTGCTTACTCAAGGGCAACGAGGTACAAGAGGTTTCGTCGTAAACCACAACAGTCGCCAAACTTAAGTGTAGTAAAATTATTAACACGGTGACATAGAGTAACCTAATACGGAAACCACAACATAGATTTTTCAGTAGCCGTATGGGTTCCAGTAAATCCAAAAAAGGACACAATAGAAGATCCATATAGAAAGTAAAAGACTATTCCTTTAACTCCCTGTCTCTTTCTCTCACTGAAATGGGTAGTGAATCATCGACTCCTTCTCTTCCAGTTTTAGAAACAGAGGACTTAGAAGTATACCACGTAAAGGATGTCGAATGGAACGACTGAGTCGTTCGAAAGAAGTTAAATTAGACGTGTAAAAAAAAAAAATTGGGTTGTCATGAAAAGACCCGTGTACCGGAAGATCACGGTGACAAGTTTCAACCAGGAGATTTCGAAAAACCTGGAGTAATCAATGGGGTAGAGGAATGTGTTACTTCTTTCACCGACCACACTTACGACGTTACACAGTAGATCCAGGGAACAATTGTGATTTCCTGGGAGAAAGAGTTCGAAGTCCCTCGTTACAGGTGTCTCGGGAGTCAAAAAAATTCTTCCCAATGGAACGAGTTTAACTTCTGGAAGAAGGACTCAGTCGGACATAGGTTACAGATCAACTACACCTACGTTACGGACTGGGGAGTGGGGTTGAGACGTGTCGGAAGGTCCAGTAGAGTCTAAGACTCGACGGGTCACCCAGTTGTCTACGAAACAGGTTTGACGGAAGATCGGGTCGAAGAGGAAGACGTGTCAGAACGAAGGCTTGAGAAAAGAAGGTGTCCACAGTACGAGTCCTTGTTAGACCTTATCTAAAGGACGTAGGATGAGAGACAGAGGGTAGACGAAGGACCCTTGAGTCGGGTACTGTCAACCACGACTCTCACCAAACTCTTCGTTTTAGATTCCACTCTCAAACCTAGACCCAGTGAACGGTGAGTCAACCGTTACCCCTAAACGGGACTGGTGATCTGTCACAGGTCGTGTTTTGTCGTCACGTGAATAGTTATAAATCTGGTCTCCGCTCGACCGTCCATAAGAACACCCTCTCTTATAAGAGTGTCCACGGTATACACCTTTATACCCTTTAAAGAATATTGAGACTTCTATCACTTTAACCCATCAAGAACCATTCGTGTTACAAGTGAGTTACAGGTGGCACACCTGAGTCAGACCTCAGAAAGAAGGTCAGAGATCACATATTGACTTCTATATAAACTATTATCCAACTGTAACGAGCTGTAACCAAGAACCGGATCACATTACCCCTTCTGACCTACCTTCCTTCGGAGACTTTACAGTGGAACAAGGGGAGTCAAGTCAATTCGAGTCAGTTAGTCAGCACAGGCTGAAAAACGCTGGGACACCTGACGTCGAGGGGATCGCCCCATCATTCTCTTTTTCTTATAATACAGGACCCCCTTGTTTCCTTTACTCACAATAGGAACTTTAAGGAAGGGAAAGATAGAGGAAAAATTTTTAATAAAAAATTAATTTTTTTTAAAAAAAAACTGACACGACACGTCGTCACTACCTTACTGACTAGTCCTCTGTGGTTTCTAGCACCTCAGTCTTGACAGGTAGTACCAGTCTCAAAGCAATCTGGGTGGCTCAGTGTTTCGACCTATCCAGGTTATTGATAACTAACATTCTATTCTCTTCCTACCTCGTACTCGTTCCGGTCACGATATCTTTTTATTGTTAAAAAGACTCATTAGTTTTATCAGTTCTAAAGAACTGTTCGTTCTAAAGAGTCGTTCATCGTGCCCATCTTCTCTACTCCGAATGACAACGTTGTCCTGGAGAGAGAATCGAGTGTGTCTACTGGTACGTCTCTTAGGGATTGTTGGCAGACTACTTACTCCCTCTTTGGACTCGTACTAAGTTCCCAGTCACCGACATATACGATCCAGTACAATGTCAGGGTTTCCCCATTAATTGGGAGTATAATCCTAGTTTATCCCGAAGACGATATGTTACACACACACACGAGTCAATACAGATTGAGAGACACTGGGGTACCTGACACTCACTTCAGCGAGTCAGCACAGGCTGAGAAACGCTGGAGTACCTGACATCGGATAGTCCGAGGAGGCAGGTACCCTAAAAGGTCCGTTCTCACGACCTCACCTAACGGTAAAGGAAGAGGTCCCCTAGAAGGACTGGGTCCTCAACTTGGGTCCAGAGGACGTAACGTCCGTCTGCGAAATGGTAGACTCGGTGGTCCCTTCGGTACCTGCCATCGGACGGTCCTTAAAAGGTTCGTTCTTGTGACCTCAGCCAACGGTACAGGATGAGGTCCCCTAGAAGGACTGGGTCTCTACCTCGGACACAGAGAACGAAGAGGACCCAACCGTCCACCTAAGAAATGGTGACTCGGTGGACCCTTCGGGGAGACAATATGTTACCTCTTTGGATTCATTAAGTGGATCCGTGGAGAGTTTGAAGGGAACAAACTACTACTTTCTCACGTCTTCGGTGTTAGACTATTACCGTCCTACTAATCTCGACTCTAAGGAGTCCCCACTCCTGCACCCACTACGGTACTGGGGTCTTCACGACTGGTCCTTCATCTTGTTACCGACTTCTCTTTCCTCTAGTGCTGGGAGTCAAAACTGGGACTTTGGTCGACGTCACGGGTCCCGATTGCAAGGAGAAGATTCAAAGGGAGCTTTCTCAGAAAGGTAGGGAGTGGTGGGAGGGACCTTAAGATCTCCTCTACGAAGGTCTTGACTTTCCGTACCTGAATCACCATATTTCCTTTCTGATCACATACGTCCCTGCGGGACGGCGCAAAGGGACAGTCGTGACTTCCAGACGAAGAAGATGGACGACCCTCACGACGTGCGCCTACGGGAGTCGACAGTCACGAGACCTTATAAATGGAACCGATTTCTCTTAACGAAACGAGTTTCGGTGTGCCGAGGAAGGACGTCGTCGGGCGTAGGTTTCTGACTTTCGTTCACAGCAAGTTCTTACGAAAGAAGTTACGAAAGAAGCGATTACCAAAGAGTCACTGACGCCACAGGAGTTTTCTGTCCTTCATGAAACGTGCACCAGTAACTAATTATGTACAGACAAATAAACCTGACCTTCGATCATTCACTACTTACAGACTTCAGAAATACCAATTATGGTTTCGTTTCACGGTTGACCGGACCGTACTTTCGGAGTTCCGAACCTCAACCGGAACGCCTTCCCCATCTAAGTCCAATTCCTTAAACTACTTAAGAGGAAGAGATACTTTAGAATTTCGTGAACGTGATGTACGGTCTTTCACATTCTTAAATTACGAATTAACCGAGTGAGAACGAAGTAAACACTAGTAGAAAAAGGCATTTTCATATCCTTGAGAAAGTCGTATCCCTGGTAATTTTTTTATAAATAAACCGATGTAACCCAGAATCAACGTCGTACGTCCTAGAGAGGAACTCTACGTGTCTGAGATCAACACCACGTACCCGAGTAGTCAACACCACATGTTTATTACGAGACACCGAACTCCTTAGAAGTAAAGGACTGGTCCCTAGTTTGGAAACGAGGGACGTAACGTTCCACAAAGAATTGGTGACCTAGTGGTCCCTTCAGGAGTCTGGTCAAAAATTTGTAGAGTCAAAAGATATCGTAAACCGTACGATGATTCCTGAATCTTCTTCGTGGAAACGGGTAGTCAACTGGAGTTTGGGTGGATCGTCCATCAAATATCGGGGTTTAAAGATTTATGTCATCGTCTCGTCAAAAGTGATATCAAACGGTTCTTAGACAGTATGACTTCTGATCCGCTCTTTCTACTTCCCCCTTTTTTGTTGTGTTATTAGGGTTTCCACCGTATGAAGAGACAGAGAAAGGTAGAGGGAGACTTAAAGTAGTGGTCCTTATATTTTAACGAAAAAACGAAAAGATCCAGACGTCACTTAGTCGTAATCGTAAAAACAAACAAATTGTCTTTGTAGAAGGTATAAGGAGTCAAGTCAGTGAGTCAGTACAGACTGAAAAACTTTCGAGTGCCTGCCATCGTGTGGTCTGAAGGGACAGGTAGTGGTTGAGGGTCTCGAGTGAGTTTGAGTACAGGTAGCTCAGTGACTTCGGTAGGTTGGTAGAGTAGGAGACAGCAGGGGAAGAGGAGGGTGGAAGTTAGAAAGGGTCGTAGCCCCAGAAAAGTTTACTCAGTCGACAAACGTAGTACACCTGTTTCATAACCTCAAAGTCGAAGTTGTAGTCAGGAAGGTTCCTTATAAGTCCTGACTAAAGGAAATCCTATCTGTCCAACCTAGAGGAAAGTCAGGTTCCCTGAGAGTTCTCAGAAGAGGTTGTGGTGTCAAGTTTTCGTAGTTAAGAAGTCGCGAGTCGAAAGAAAGATCAGGTTGAGAGTGTAGGTATGTACTGATGACCTTTTTGGTATCGAGACTGATCTGTCTGGAAACAACCGTTTCATTACAGAGACGAAAAATTATACGACAGATCCAACCAGCATCGAAAAGAAAGTTCTTCGTTCGCAGAAAATTAAAGTACCAACGTCAATGGTAGACGTCACTAAAACCTCGGGTTCCTTTATTTCAGAGAACGATAAAGGTAACAAAAGAGTAGATAAACGGTACTTCACTACCCTGGCCTACGGTACTAGAATCAAAAGACTTACAACTCAAAATTTGGTTGAAAAAGTGAGAGGAGAAAGTGAAAGTAGTTCTCCGAGAAATCAAGAAGGAGTGAAAGACGGTGTTCCCACCACAGTACCTGCATAGACTCCAATAACTATACTCCAAGAGGGTCCTTATAACTAAGATCGAACACGAAGTAGGTCGGGTCGTAAAGGGTACTACAAGGCATAAGGATCTTAGTGAGTTAAATTTTTTTTTCCTTTTTCGTTCCGAAGGAAGAGATAAACGAAGTGTCTGGAAAGTTTATCTAAGTCACGTATTATAACCCAACAACACCATCGAAATTTTTAGGGACCAAATACGTTTATCCCTATTGTGAACCTTAAAACCCCCGTCTTGAGACCTTAAGGGACACAAAAGATCGACGTCCGAAAAGTAAATATCCGGTGATTTTTAGACGGAGTTTCTGTCCGGACTGTCATACTCCTAACACGATCGAAGTAAAACGAGGTACAAAATTCCGGTAGGTTTTGACTTACGATAAAAGGACAACGTAAAACGATCATTACAGTGACACTCTATATAATTCTACTTACTCTATACAGACACGGACTTAGAGATCCGAACAGTCGATTCCTTTATTAAAAACACTCACTGACGTACTTTATTCCTTCCAACGCAGGAATTCCTTCTTCGTTGATCATAGCTGTAAAAAGTTTCACGAGGTTTTATTTTTGTTTGTGAGACCTGAAATTTTCTGTTTTAAGAGTAAGTGGACGTAAAATAATCTAACACGCACGAGGTTCTTCCGTTCAGAACGAGTTTTCAAAGTAAAATGACACCATATTTAAACCCCCAGTTTTCAAAATTCAAGCCATTTCTTCTTCACCATACCTATATGAGTCAGAATTTTTCTTTCTTGATTATGGTAAACGTCGTTGCGCCTACGTTGATCTCTACAGTATGATTCACTTCATTCAGTCTTCTTCCTTTTCTTTATGTTATACTATAGTGAACGTACAGGGTAGATTTTATACCGTGTTTACTTGGGTAAATGTTTTGTCTTTACCTGAGGGTCTGTACCTCCCGTCTGAACACCAACGGTTTCCCTCTTCCCTCTCCTCCTCCCTACCTGACCCTCAAATTCCAATCATCTACACTTGACAATATAAATCCTACCTATTTGTTTTTCCAGGACGAATTCTCGTGTCCCTTGATATAAGTTATAGGATCCTATTTGGTATTACCTGTTTTTATATTTTTTTTTACATATATACACATATTGTCAGTGAAACGACATATCGTCTTTGATTGTCGTAACAGTTAGTTGGCATGAAGTCATTTCTTATTAAGAAAAAACAAAACATTCATTCAAGTAAACATGGGAAAATTTTTTCTAAGGTGTATATTCGCTGTGGTATAAACAGAAAGACACAGACTGAAGTGAGTTATACTGTTAGAGATACTGTCAGGTAGGTAGAACGACGTTTGTCGTAACGGATAGACGAGTCGACGAGTTAACGCAGACTGACATCGGACGGTCTGAGGTGACAGGTACTGTAAAAGGTCCGTTCTTATGACCTCAACAGGATGAGGTCCCCTAGAACGGCTGGGTCTTTAACTTGGGTAGAGAACACAGAGAACATTTACCGTAATAAACCAAGAAAAATGGTACAAGAAAGGTTGTTCCAAAGTCGACGATTATAAGGATTCTTGACGTGTTCGGTAACTACCTAAGGACGAAAGAACCCCCATTGACACGGATCAATCTCGGGGAAAACGGTCTAAAGGAAATACTTTCTTCCACTCTCAAGAAGGGTGGGGTGAGGGGTGGGGGAAATGTTTATGTTTTCCTGTCCTTCAGAGAGAAAAGGAGTAGACGAGAAAAAAGAGGTCCCGTCCCCTCTTTCGTATACGACAATGAGTGTCCGGGAACTCCGTCCGGGGCAACCTGATAAAAATCTCGTCTCGTTATCGTAGACACTTTTGTGGTCAAGACATACCTCGCCACACCGGAGTGACCCGACGACGACTGTCGTCCTAGAACCTTCGTTACCCTTCAAGAAAGATCTTTCGGGGTAATTTTGTCGAAAAGGACAAACTTCCTCTTCTCTCCGTACTTTTCATCATTTGCATCCAAATCTTCGGGAAGTAGTTTATTGGAACTCTTACTGACCGGAATACGTGACCAAGAGTTTGAAACCACATAAAGTCTGAGTGGACCTACTCACTGATTCTGAGTCCATTTGAGGGACCCGGGTGGGAGTCTCCTAGACTAAGTCATCCAGACCTCACCTCGGACTCTTCGATATCACAAAGAAAAATTTTTTAAAACGACTTCATATTAACTAAATGTTACACACTTAAAGACGACATGTCGTTTCACTAAGTCAATATGTATATATCTGTAAGAAAAAGTATAAGAAAAGGTAATACCAAATAGTGTCCTATAACTTATATGAAGTGACTATACCGACCAGACTCCTGGAATGAACCCCTTAGTGACCGGACCTCGGAGTAAGGGGGTTGTACGTAACCGATGTGTGATAGAACCCTTCTGACACCCCAGACCTTGGTCTCTCGACACTCGTGTTTCAAACAAGGATTTGGTTATGTTATAACATTTCATTAATCGGAGGTTAATTTTATTTATTTAAATATGATTTTTTTTGGGGTTTCAAACAAGGACAAGGAATAATGGACTTGTTGGAACTCGTTCGATGAATTGCTACAACTCTTACTTAAGGGAGGATCTACGTTTATGTGGGTGGACACTCCAGTAAAGACATCACGGCTCCGTGTTACGAACCGTTTACTATGCATAAATTTCTTGTTAGGAAGAGAGGGTGACCGGAATGACTATGGGAACCTTTTCAGTGAACTTCATACTCCGGTCTGACTGCCCAGACTTAGGACTGACACGTGCTCTCGGGGACCCCTTTCAACTGTTAATATGTCCGAGGACAGAGGACAAGTGCTTCACTGAGTGTTCACCACCCCTATTGCGGGGGGAGTACCAGAGGGGATGAAGGAGAGGGTGGGGGTTGTTCCTCTCTTAGAGTCTCGAGACGTACCCTCAGACTTCCCCCATCAGGACGGGTGGAGAGGTCAGAAGAAATATATCTGTCTGTCTATCTATATCAATTTAACAAAAAAAAAAAAATTCGAGATGGAACACCGGGCACCCTGGAATCGAGAATGGGGTATGGGAGGCATGATGTTACGTCAGAATTGGTGACCTGACGGCCCCTTCGGGGAAGAGATCACAAGAATGGTGTTCTAAAGGTGGGTGAACTGGACCCCTGAAGAGAAAATCAGGGAGGACTCCAAGGACCGAGGAAGGACTCTTCCCGGAAACGAGTTTAGGAGGGGAGACGGAGAATACGAAAAAAGAGTGAAACTCAGCCTATTTACGGGGGTAGGATGTGCAAGAAGTCTTGAGTTGAGTCAAATGTGAAGGAGTCCCTTGTAAACTGGTAGCCAGATCCGGACTTGAAAGAGTCGGGAGTGTCTTGACACATATCAGGGAAATGTGAGTATAGACTATTTTAAGACTAATTATAGTCATAGAGATAACTTGATGTTTCGAGGTGTTCTCATTCCCGGAAAAGGGAATGTCATCCTCCATCTACGAATAGTACCCACATCAGTAACCCATACAAGGTTGACGGAAAATTTTAAACCGGTCAAAAGAAGTAACACTCAGAATGTAGAACTTCTTTCGTCCGTCTTCAGTGTATAGAAGGGAAAGTTGAACTCAAGTCCGTTCACCAGGTCCGAGACGGTGAGTGCGATCGGACGAACTTCGACTAACTTTTCGTGGTCATACTTCTTCGTCCTAGGCACTCCTTGTGTGTAGAATCGGTCCTACCACCACTTTCAGAGTTCACAAATTTTCTGTTCTCACCACTTCCAAGACCGTAGACTGTAAGTCGGTACACCCTGGTCAGACACGAGTACAGCAGTACCCCGACACTCGAGACGGACTTCATCCAGACGTAAACCTGGCGCCTAACAAGTACGGAACTGTCAGACTTTCAGTTTAAGAGACCGACAGGACGTCTAAGACTCTTTGTCTATTATGTCTATTTAGTAAGTTAAGAAGTCTAACTTAACCGATCCTGTTTAAACATTGACTCTTGGGGACATGAATGTCAGATAGGGACCGTAGCACGTATCCGATATTCTCCACAAGACACTATAAACTACTTAACTTTGTAAATCACTCAGAAATGATACCAACGTATACGCGTACGTACGAGTCAACCCTGACATCGGTGGTCCAAGGAGACAGGTACCCTAAAAGGTCCGGTCCTGTGACCTCACCCAACGGTGATAAAAAGAAGTCCCCTAGAAGGGTTGGGTCCCAAATTTGGGTTCAGAGGACCCAGAGGGTGTAATCGTCCACCTATCACGGTAGACTCTTCGGGAATGATACGAATCCGTAGACGTATCCTTCAACACACCTGACTAGGTTGTTTAAATAATTATAGTAGATGGGGTCCTCTGACATCTTAGGGAGTTCTATAAACTACAGGGAGGAACCTTTCCTAATTTGACTAGACGGAGCAACTACGTCCGAACCGGTACGGAACGAAAACGGTCACTTTAGATTCGTCTTCACCACATTATATAGTGAAGACTTGTCTTCAAAATTCTTGGCCGTAGACTCGGAGACACAAGAAAAGAAAGGGAAGAGACGATTCTCAGTCCGTTCTAAGGTTTTTCTCCGTCGAGACGATCGACCCCAGGATGTCTCTTACGCTGTGTTACTTTCCTACTCGTACTGGACGTCACTTGTACCCCTTGTCACCTCCCGCTCAGTCCCTCTACAACCACTCCAACAAAGGTACTGTATTGGATTAAACGAGATTACCTATGTGAGTAAATATCTACGTCTGCGATTCCTGTTCATCATCAACTCTGTCATAAACTTAGCTCCATAAGAATGTTCCCTCGGGTAAAGTAGAATTGGTACACGATTGGGGTTGGGTCGAATTACTTCTTCTGTTTTCCTTTTTGGTAGTGGTTAGTACTTATATTAATATTTTCTCTTTAATCTTTTTTTGTGTGTAAGACTTCTATAAACAACAAGAACAAGTCAATGAGTCAACATACACTGGGGTACCTGACGTCTGGTCCGAAGGGACGGGAAGTCGTAGAGGGTTCGAACAAATTTGAGTACAGGTAACTCGACCACTACGGTAAGTTGGTAGAGTAGGAGACAGTAGGGGAAGAGGAACGGAAGTCAGAAAGGGTCGTAGTCCCAAAAAACGTCACT
Organism: Capra ibex; assembly: GCA_006410555.1. Classification (NCBI taxonomy): domain Eukaryota; kingdom Metazoa; phylum Chordata; class Mammalia; order Artiodactyla; family Bovidae; genus Capra; species Capra ibex. Next base: position 24,508,175 of record SJYO01000647.1, read on the forward strand.
CAGTCGAGAAACGTAGTTCATCGGTTTCAGAACCTCGAAGTCGGAGTCGTAGTCAGGAAGGTCACTTGTAAATTCTAACTAAAAGAAATCCTGACTGACCAAGCTAGAGGAACGTCAGGTACCCTGAGAGTTCTCAAAGGAAGTTTTGGTGTCAAGTTTTTGTAGTTAAAAAACCGTGAGTCCAAAGGAACACCAGGTTGAGAGTGAAGGTATGTACTATGACTTTTTTGGTATCAAAACTGATATACCTAGAAACAGTCGTTTCACTACAGAGACGAAAAATTATACGGTAGATCTAAACAGTATCGAAAAGAAGTTTCCTCGTTCGCAGAAAATTAAAGTACCGACGTCAGTGGTAGACGTCCCTAAAACTTCGGGTTCTTTTATTTCAGACAGTGAAAAAGACAACAAAAGAGTAGATAAACGGTCTTCACTACCCTGACCTACGTTACTGGAAACGAAAACTTACAACTCAAAATTCAGTAGAAAAAAGTGAGAGGAGAAAGTGAAAATAGTTCTCCGAGAAATTAAGGAGAAACGAAAGACGGTATTCCCACCACAGTAGACACATAGACTCCAATAACTATAAAGAGGGCCGTTAGAACTAAGGTCGAACACGAAGTAGGTCGTACCGCTAAAGCGTACTACGTGAGACGTATATTCAGTTTATTTGTCCCACTGTTATATGTCGGAACTATATGAGGAAAGGGTTAAAACTTGGTCAGACAACAAGGTACAGACCAACATTGACAACGAAGAACTGGATGGAAACCGATGAACTACGTTTCTCGACTGAGCAACCTTTTCTGGAACTAGACCTTAAGGGTAGACAAGTTCTTAAAAGATGTTAAACAACACTAGGTGTGTCAGTTCTCGAAATCACATCAGTGACTTCGTTTTCATCTATAAAAAGAACTTTATAAATTATAATTTCGTGATAATTTATACAGAAATTTACATAAACGTCTGAACTTACTCTTCTAGTAAAAGATTCATTGTCTTAATTAAGGTCTTCTATGTTTCTATACTTTCTCTTGTTGGTGGTGTTTTCTTTACCTTTTCTAATTATTTCTAGATGGTGGGTGGAGGAACTGAAGACAAGGGTGACCGGTGACGACTTTTATGTCGGATCTAACGATGTACCTACTCAACGAAGTTTAAAAATTCATTGTCTATTAAGGTCACGATAAATTGAACAAAGTCTCGTGTCTCTTTATTTGTTTCTAAAGTTTAATAAAAATCTTTTGGTTTTGTAACATAGTTTTAGAATGTTTCTATCGTGATTTCTTCTTTGGATTGTAGGTTAGAGTGAATTCTTATTTCGACTTTTTATAACATAATTTATAATTTTCGTGTATTAAGTTGTTCTGTAATTTTATGTCGTTTACTTCAAACAGAACTTTCGATTCATAAACTATATATAATAGTATTACGTGATATGATTATAGTTAGTTTCCTTTTTTAGAAGTACCGGATTTCTGTCAATTATTTCAAATTATTAATCAAGACTAAATCTTTGTGTCTGTTTGTACGTTTGAGTATCCTTTTGATATTGTCATCTTATGAGAATTGGTTTGTTGTTATTTCTGGTTGTAGGACCACTTTCCTCGTCAAGTTCTACTCTTCTTAAAAATCTTTAAATTTTATACTCTCTTCCTTTTATTTCCTTTCAAACTTTTATTTCAATCTTTTTTGTAAGAACCTACATCTTGTTTCTCATTTTCTTCGGGACTTTTTGTCTCTTTTTAATTCTTAGAACCCGTTAGTTGGATCATCTATTTTTCTTAAGGTCTTTATCTTTAATTTTTTTAGACTCCCGTCCCTCTTCTCATAGTTTTATAGTCATTATCATTGTGTTCATTTGTAAAGTGTTCTCATCTTAAACTCGAAAAAACTGTCTTTTTTATGTGGTTCCGGGGTCATGTTACTTTCTTTTTTTCCACTAAGTATGGTCACACGAAGTAATACTTTATAGGTATTTACCCTTATTTCTCTTTGTTGACTTTACAAATGTCCTCCTTTTTACTAGAAGATCTAGTAAAGATCTTCTTATTCTTACCATAAATAGAAGAGTCATATGTTTATCCTCCGTTTTTTTTTTTTGGTTGTTACCTTTTTGTAAGTGTTAAAATTTCTTTATTAATGTGAATAAAGACATGTATCGTCCCCTCGACATAAAATATGGGTCAGTTTGATCGTTTTGTCCCCATTGTCAACTTATACAGACACAAAATTCCGATCGTTACACAGCTCTTTAAATAAGGGACATTTGAGAAAGAGTTTACTATGACATCCTATACGGAGAGTTTTTATTCTCCAATTTGTTTCATTCTCCTTTTGAACCCTGGTCTTTATACCCTTATCTTTCCTTTTAGAGTCCTGGTGTCATCTTATTTAGTGAGAATCATCTTCACCTCTTTCCTACCGGGTCCACTTAAAAAAGAAATCCCTTTTTTAACTTGACTATCTAAAAAAACTCCTTTTATTGGTCTACCTTTAGCTGTCTCTCCCTAAAATGTCAAGAAACCCTCCTGAACTATTCTTAATAGTAGTCATTTAGATAGGTGACTGTACATAATTTCTTCAGTGCGAGATTAAAAAACGAGTAAGAAATTTCATGTCTTGATCGATAGTTATTAAAAATAGGGAAAGGTTACTATTTCGTAAAGTTTTACCATTTTAATACTGAGAGGATTTTGACATTTCACTTGTGTACAGTTTGTAAAATGCATTCAGTAGCTAATTACTCATTTGGTCATTCTACAGTGTTGGTCAAGTTTCTTTTGAGGTATCTCGTCTGTAAATTTATCCGTTAGTCATTATGACTTCACCTAAAAGATTATTTAGGTTTTGGCCACAGAAGGTGACCCCTCTTTGACTTACTTAAAGGTGACCTGTCAAAAGTGAATGTAGAAATCATTGTTCTAAGTGAACGTAACGACAGTCAAAAGACATTAAATATTTCAACATTTCACCGAGTTTCTGTTACCTTCAGTGTCTAGGGTACCGTAGCTTATTGAGCTTTTCCAGGTGATACTTTATAAAGTAACCTTCTTATAAATCATAGAAAAAGGGAAAAGGTTCAAAAGATGTAAAAAAGACTGTACGATAATTTTAAATTGAAAATTCAAGATAAAAATAAATTTTCGTCTCACCTCCTTTTACACACGATAGCAGGATACTTTTCCTATACATCGAAAAACCTATTAGCTAGACTCAAGAACCTCGTCAAATAGTTTTGACATCCGTCTTAAGATTCTCCCCGTTTCAAAACTCGATGAAATCGAAAGGACTCGGACACTGTACTTCAGACAACTTTAATTAGGAATAACGTATAAGATTTACAACACACGATCTTGGGACTCCAGTTCGTAAAATCAAGAATAACTGTTACTAGAAAAGGTCTTATCAATTTACCATTGAGAAACTCTGGAGTACCTGACATCTGATCGTCCGAGGAGGTAGGTACCCTAAAAGGTCCGTTCTCACGACCTCACCTGACGGTAAAGGAAGAGGTCCCCTAGAAGGGCTGGGTCCTTAGCTTGGGTCCAGACGGTGAAACGTCCGTCTACGAAATAGCAGACTCGGTGGTCCCTTCGGTTACCATATTTTCCTCCTACGGTTTTTCGAGCCCCCTGTCTTTGGTCAAGAATCAGGTGTTTAGAACACAGACTCTGTATTTTGGATTCATATCACTAGTCATGAAAATATACCCACATATCGGTACTTTAAAAGAAGAAGAAGTTGTAGTGGTAGAGGGAAAGTAGACTCGAAATCCTAGACAGGTACCTTTGTTTATTCTGACGTCTAAACAAACTCTTGGGATTGACATACCTCCTCTTACGGAGAATTTTCGTAGTGACGAAAACCCATTATTACTAGTTCTTACTCCCCTTTGACGATCTGAACCTCCTCCTTAATGATCTTGAGTTGAGATTCTTTATTAGTTACGACAACGTCAATAATCTGATTTACCTTATAACTCCCACTCCCTTCTGTCTCTGGTGTCGATGTGTCTAGAATTAAACGATTGTTATGAGAGTAAACATCTCACGATTGTCTCGGCCTGTACTGACCTCGCTGAATCGTCGTCGTCGTCGTCGTTGAGTCTGTATCTCTTACAGGAGGCAAGGTCCATGTGTATTTTACAGACAAAAGATACAATGAGGGTTATCACCAAAGAGAAATTTGTTGGATTTTTCAGAAGTGAGAAGGTTTCTGTCAAATGTCGTGACTCAATATCTAGTTCAATTTGTCCTTGGATACTACTTACAGGAAAGAGAAGGATCGAAGAACCCCTTCCCACACACACACACACACACACACACACACACGCGCGCGCGCGCGTGCGCACACACATATACGTTCCTAGACTTACAGTCCCTTTCCCTGACTCGAATACACTACTATAATGGTACTCAGTCCGAGTGACGATACAGAGAATAGGGTACTCTATCTCCAAAATAGGGTTTTAATGTTTGTTCCCGTAGTACCGTGACGGAACTTGGGTTGTGTTCTGTCGATAATCAGACTGAGCACCCACAGGACTATTGTTCGGGCGACAAAGACGAAATGGTCTGACGGAGTGATCCGTACCACCGACCCAACACGACCGGACTAAGGGTCGACACTTGGGAGAACACCTCGAGAAGAGGAACGAGGTTCAAAGTAAAAGGGTACAACACACAGAAATAGGAGATCGATGGGTGAAAGTCCCAAGGAAGGACCGGGGTCAGGGTTGTAGGAGAAAACGTAACAAACACGAAGAACTTTATAGGATAAGTCCTGGGAAGAACCCCATCGAAACTCGGAGAAGTTTCGAGATGAGAGAGGAGACTGAAGAACTTAGTAAATCTTAGTTAAAATGAAAAGTGACTCGTAGTACAGAACGGAAGACCATTCACAAGAGAAAAGATGTCCAATCCTGAATGAATCTAGAGTTCAACACGATAGTCTGGGACTCCCGTCACTACACCAGAATTCGAAGAAACTTCCAGAGGTGAAGTTCAGATCCTGAAACGTGTCTCTCCCACGAGTCATTTGTAAACAAACATTTTTGAAAATTTTTAATAATTAATCAAAAATAACCGCATCTCAACGAAATGTTACAAGACAATCAAAGACGACACGTCGTTTATTAAAAATAATAAAATAACTTCATATCAACTAAATGTCACAACGCGATGAAAGTCCATGTGTCTTTTCACCAAGTCAATATGTATGTGTATGTAGACCAAAAAAAGTCTAAGAAAAGAGCACATCCAATAATGTCTTACAACTCATCTCAAGGAACACGATATATCATCCAGGAACAACTGATCGATAACATGTATATCGTGACACATATACAATTAAGGATGGGGGGGGAAGGGAAAACCATTGTCATTCAAACAAAAGATTCAGACACTTAGACAAAGACAAAACATTTATTCAAGTAAACATGGTTAAAAAAAAAAAAAAATCTAAGGTGTATATTCACTATAGTATACCATAAACAGAAACTGACTGAATGAAGTGAGAGATCCAGGTAGGTTAGGTACAACGACGTTATTTGTGAACAATTAATGTAATTACTTACTGTGGGAAACGTTCGTAAAGGGTAGCGTAAGAGAGGTGACAACGATACCTTTATTGACATGGATAAAGTAGTCTTAAGTACGTTTTTTCCTATCGAAGACCATTTATGTCTAAAAGGTCCTGATGAGAAAAGGTCCTGATGAGTACTCATTAATTCCAAATTAAATAAGGTTGTAAGGGTTCTTGATGAGTAAACGAAAACATGGTCCTAGACGTAAAAACGACAATCCCTCCATCTGCCCCTAAAGTCCCGTTCGACTTCCCCATTAACAAATAAGGGGAACAACCCCTCCGACTCTCTCTGGGACTTCTAGTCTGAATGTGTCTCGTCCTGACAGCATTGACTACACGATTTGAATTGATACGAAGGGGAAGGAAACAGGGGAGGCTAACCCAAGAGTCCTGTGGAGACAAGAAGGATTGATGGTAGAAAAAAGGGGGACAAAGACGTTTCACTCCCGTGCACTCCGACCGGACTAGGGTCGAGACACTGAGAGAGAAACGTCTCACAAGTGGTTTCTCTCTATGTCAGTTAGGACGGAAAGAAGACGCACGGAGGTCACTACTGTTCCAACCGGGTCGGTGAAAGTCCCATAAAGGGGTGTCATCTTTAGAAGTCCCATTGGGGTATTTTAGATCCAGTCGGAGACATTACCTCTGGTAGGTGAGGTCAGTAGAAATAAAGCAAGGGCACCAAAGGTTATTTAAAGAAAGGTTTCATGGAGAATGTTCTGTGCATCGGTAGATAGTCAAAGATTTGCAAAAGACCAGGTAAACCAAGGTCCTTAACCTAAAGAAGTGTCCTTAGTAACGGGTTGAAGAACAAATTTAATAAATTCTGTTTCGAAAAGTTAGATTGTACTATCTGAAGTTCTCTTATCCGAGGTTAAAAGACACGTTTCTTAGACTCTATGGGTCCGCCTTGGTGAAAACAACTAAGGTTGTCTTACCCTTTTGGTCAGACTTGGAGTCCTGGGTGAGAAGACCCGAGTCAAGGGGAGGGGTGGTGGTTGTCGAAACATTTGAACGCAAACGTAAAAATGTCAGAGTTAAGTATCTTTGTAGGGTGAAACGGAAAATTTCCGGTTCATTATTACAATCTTATTAAACCGTCACTTTACTGTAAGAGTCTATATTTGTTCCCTCCCCTCCCTTCGGTAATCAGAGGATAGGTAGGACCCCCTTCCCTACCCTTTACGTAGAAATTCTTTAATTCACTCTTTTATTAAGGTAAATCTTTGGTAAGTTTAAAGAAAGACTGCATAGTACGAATTATAGTCAATGGGTAAAAGGAAAGAGAAACACAAACGAAATCTTAAGAAGGACTGAGTCTGCGATTGAAATTAGAAGACGAAATAATAATTTAATTGGAGAAAAAAAAGAAAAGTAACCTTTACTGACTAATGGTTCGTCTGTAATTTAAATTTTTAAGGTGAGACACTTCACCTAAAAGGGTTTGAGTGATCTGGAACGACCATTATCCTTGTCATAGAGGTCATTTTGGACCCAACACCAACGGACTTTCTGCTTATACAGAACCTGGTGTGGACCTTATTGTCTATGGTCCTCGATAATTAGATCAGAAGAGAGGGACCTCCCACTCTAAAGTCAAAAGAATTGTAGGTCCCAGAATATTTCTCCTATTCTTTTAAAGTTTCAGGACTCCTGTTTCCTTAAACCATTCTTTCTTAAGACTATCAACATCTTAAGTCTTGATTTTCCCAGGTTCATATATTGGGTTGAAGAAGTAAAATTTCTAATTCTTTTACTCTACGTTTCAACAATACCGACGTCGGGTGCCCAAATATGTCCAGACCGATCCAAAGGGTATTCATGAAAGAGATTACGTGACAGGAGACTTACGTCCGTGACGTTACATATTAGGTCAAAATAAGTCGAACAAGCCTTACAGTTAATTAACGAGAAGGAATGACCCACAAGATAATTCACAGAGGATTACGGTGTCAGGTAAGGAAAGACTGGAGACAAAAAGTATAGAAGGAAAGGGAGAAAATACGAAAAAAAAGGAGAGTAAGAAAAAAAAAAGAAAGAAAGAAAAAACCCGGAAAGACGTCCCGAACTTCCCAGAGTCAAGGGACTCGTCTCTAGTTTAAACACGGAGGACGTCACGTTCGTGCCTTAGGATTGGTGACCCGGTGGTCCCTTAAGGAGGATAAAAAAGTAAAGACTAATGAAAATGAATAATTTTGTCGATTTAGGACTTATTTCTTGGTCCATTATCTAAATGACCACCACGATCACTATTTCTTGAACGGACAGTTACGTCCTCCGTATTCTCTACGCCCAAACTAGAGATCCGACCCTTCTAGGGGATCTTCTCCTTTACCGTTGGGTGAGGTCATAAGAACGGACCTCTTAGGGTGTCTATCTCTTCAGACTACTCAAAGTCAGGTACCCCTACGTTTCCCAGTCTGCGATGACTTTGTTGAATCGTGTTATCTAAATTCCAAGCACTATTCCTTCTACTACAACCACGACAATCGTTACGGAAGGTAACAAGAAAGGTCGAACGTTTCGAGAGAGTCAAGGTAAAAGAGGAGGGTAATATTGGATCCTCTACTCAATCCAGTTATGATAGAAACAATAAAGCATGCCTGGGGTTCCGATTCCACTCACTTAGACATACGGACTCCTGGGATGGAGGCCTTTCCTCTGCTTGAGTCCGTTCAGACACCAAATCCTGAGACTTGGGTCCTCAGGATTTAATAAATCTTGAAATCTTGAGACGGAGAGACCTCACACCAAGTAAATCTCTCGTTCAGTTTTTTGTGTCGGTCCTTCATGTTCTACTATTTTGATAGCGTTTCCAAGACCCATTTGTATTCCCTTTTTGTTTAACAACTGGTCAGTTATTTTATACCCTTAGTAAATGTTTTCAATTGACGCATCATAGAGGGAATTATCTCCCAAATGGACTACTTCGTCCAAGAATCAATAAGGGACTTCGTGAGGTTTCACACAAAAGTCTTCTACAAAACCGTTATACATAGTTTTTGTCATTTCTGCACTGATTGTCGTCAAAGAGAGTCCGTTTAATGAGTAATAGAAGATTTAACAAAGAAGTAGATCATTATTGTCCCAAACTCTCTCCTAATTTATTTCATTACAATTTGTAGGACCGTATCACTCCCGTAAGCTATTTATGACTGTTACAAATTAGTACTATTATAAAAGTGAACATACTCCTTTATTGTTCGTATTTCTAAATCACTATTTCTGTAAGAATCGATACAAAAATATTTATTATCACTTTTCAACCTTTCTTGGATTACAGGTCGTTATCCCTTAACCATTTCGTCCCGGAGGACCATGTCGATGTTCGATTTGACAATCTGTCAGTGAATTTACTAATGTTTTATATTATAATGTATCATTCTACAAGTACCAAATAACATAAAAAATTTTCGTTTAATATTTTGTAATTCCTGTAACTAAAAAACAATTTCATATATATGTGTATGTATATATACATATGTGTGTGTGTGTGTGTATATATATATACTTTCTACAAAACAAATCAACGATTCGACACAGACTGGGAAAACACTGGGGTACCTGACATCCCCTCAGACGGTCCGAGGAGACAGGTACCTTAAAGGGTCCGTTCTTATGACCTCACTCAACAGCAAAGGAAGAGGTCCCCAAGAAAAGTTGGGTCCTTAGTTTGGTCGTAGAGGACGTAACCGTCCGTTTAAGAAATGGTGACTCGGTGGACCCTTAGGTACTCTCTACATCTGTGTCTATTTTTAGACCTACCCAATTACTATTAGTTGACCCCTGTCCTAATACTTACGAAAGTCGAAAGAATAAAAATGAATAGACAAATTTTACAAAAAAGGTTGTTACTTGTGTATCACATACACTTTTTTACAATACAAATAAACTTTAAAAAGTCCAAAAGAACGGAAGGTAGGAGAAGGAGTAAAAACCACGATCCCTGATCTCTGTCTGTTATAAGTAATTTGGAAGTGAATTGTTCAAAGTCAAGTCAAGTCAACGAATCAGTACAGACTGAGAAACCCTGGGGTACTTGGCGTCGTGTGGTCCTTAGGGACAGGTAGTGGTTGAGGGTCGTAGATAGGTTTGAGTACAGGTAACTCAGCCACTACGGTAGGTTAGTAGAGTAGGAGAGAGTAGGGGAAGAGGAGGACGGGAGTTAGAAAGGATCGTAGTCCCAGAAAAGTTTACTCAGTCGAGAAATGTAGTCCACCGGTTTCATGACCTCACAGTCGAAGTTGTGGTCAGGAAGGTTACTTATAAGTCCTGACTAGAGGAAATCCTACCTGACCAACTTAGAGGAACGTCAGGTTCCCTGAGAGTTCTCAGAAGAAGTTGTGGTGCCAAGTTTTCGTAGTTAAGAAGTCACGAGTCGAGAAATGCACCGAAGGGACCACCGAGTCTCCAATTTTACAGACGGACGTTACATCCACTGGACCCAAGCTAGGGGACCTCTTCCTTACCGTTGGGTGAGGTCATAAGAACGGACCTCTTAGGGTACCTGTCTCCTCGGAAGACCCGATCTCAGGTGCCCTAGTATTTCTCAACCTGTGGTGACTCGTTGAAGTGAAAGTGAAAGTCGAAAGAAATATCAGGTTGAGAGTGTAGGTATACACTGATGACCCTTTTGGTATCGGAACTGGTCTGCCTGGAAACAACCGTTTCATTACAGAGACGAAAAATTATACGACAGATCCAACCAGTATTGAAAGGAAGGTTCCTCATTCGCAGAAAATTAAAGTACCGACGTTAGTGGTAGACGTCACTAAAACCTCGTCTATCTCAGTCGGTGACAAAGGGGTAGATAAACAGTACTTCACTACCCTGGCCTACGGTACTAGAATCAAAAGACTTACAACTCGAAATTCGGTTAAAAAAGTCAGAGGAGAAAGTGAAAGTAGTTCTCCGGGAAGTCAAGAAGAAGTGAAAGACGGTATTCCCACCATAGTAGATCTATAGACTCCAATAACTATAAAGAGAGCCATGAAAACTAAGGTTGAACACGAAGGAGGTCGGGTCTCAAAGAGTACTACATGAGACGTATATTCAATTTTTTCGTCCCACTGTTATATGTCGGAACTGCATGAGGAAAAGGATAAACCTTGGTCAGAGAACAAGGTACAGGTCAAGATTGACACCAAAGGACTGGACGTGTGTCCAAAGAGTTCTCCGTCTAGCCCACCAGACCATAAGGGTAGAGAAAGTCTTAAAGGGTGTCAAATAACACTAGGTGTGTCAGTTTCCGAAACCGTATCAGTTATTTCGTCTTTATCTACAAAAAGACTTTCAGAGAACAAAAAAGGTACTAGGTCGCCTACAACCGTTAAACTAGAGACCAAGGAGACGGAAAAGATTGTTCAAATCGGGAGTAAATTGGTAAGATTCAGTCCGTGATAAGATCCGTGGCCAACATCTCCATTTTTCTACCCGTCTCGACAGGAGTTTCTCGTGAACTTATCTCCCTCTGAGATCTTATTCGGGATTTCTTACCCCTCGTCTGGGGTGTAGGTCTACTCTACGTGTAACGACCCCTTCGACGGGGAGGATAGGGAAGATCGTTAAGTGAGGGAGGAGGACGTTCGTCGGACGTCCAACTCCGGACTGTAGTAAATGAACCTATTTTTGTCGATTAGAGAGTAATTTCACACACTAGGGGAACGCCCCTTACACGACACAGTTATAACCATTGAATGTGGAGTCAGACTCAGTAAAGGACTCTCGTCTAATAGACTGAAATACTCCTCCTCCCCTCCTCCCCTCCTCCCCTACTCTACTTGCATGTGACTTCTGGTCCACCATGTGGGCCATGTGGGTCCACCCCTACTTCCTCAGACTGACGTGTCGGGGAGGTAGAAGTGTTCTCCTTCTCCTTCTTCTACCCCACCCCTCCCGGACCATACAACATACTTGTTTTTACCCATCCACTCGCCCCAGGCTGAAGTACAGGAGAAATCAAAGGGTACCTAACTGAAACCAGGGGCTGTCGAAGGGGAGTCTAGACTTTCGTTTACAGTGGAAAAGAAGAGAAAAGAGGGGTGAAACAAGGGGAAGGTAACAAGTCTTCACTTAAGTACAAAATTCACATGAAGTTTATGAGAGAGAAGGTATCCAAACTAGGCGACCCAAGGGACTAGAGTAAAATAGTCCACTATAAACAGGGGTAAAGAGGATACGTTCCTAATTAAAAATGTAACACAACATTAATGTTTACCTCCGTAAGGTGAAGAGAAGATTTCTATCTACTAGTAATACCTGTCTCAAACACAGATACTTAGAAACAGTTACTGTGGAAAGTCGGCTTTATTTTGATTTATGAGAGGAGTACCACCGTGTCCAACCCCATACATAGTCCCCAGTCTATTCATAAACAACCTTCTCAACTCACTTCCTTGCCTGCTTACGTTTTCAATGGTATGTGCCCATGGTGAGTCGGTAGACGTTACGCTCAAGTACTTTCTCGTTCAACGGTACCGTTGCCCTGGGAAACGGTAACGTAGGGTAAGGGTGAGAGGGGAGACCCTGTTTTATGCACCTTTTTCCGTTGTTTCGGAGCTAGACTTTTATAGACTCGGTACTCCGACCAGGAACCGATACACCACTTAGTCTCCTAGATCGATGGTTAGACTGACCGAGTCACCCCGGTCATGACACTATTGATCCACTACTACAATGTGTCTAGTTTCCCTAGAAACTAAAAAGACTCCCTTTCCTTCTCGGTCCCCCTTCTCTTTATCCGACCCTACCTTTCTTTAAAGTTTATGATCGATCCACAAATTTTTGAGTCAACTTAAAGTATATTAAGTCAACTTACGGACCGTAAGAAAGGGGTGATCGGTCTAGGTTACCAGAACAGCCCGAGAACTTGAGGTCGTTTGTCTCTCTCCGAACTTGAAGACCGTGGATATAAATATCTGGTAATCGCTGTACTCTCGTTAGTGTTAGTAAGGACCTCACAAGCATGAAGGGAGAGCATTGAATTTGTTTGAGGTGGACCGTCACACCTGTAGACCTAGGGAGGAGTTGGATTGACGTAGGGACGGGAGATGCCAAAGGGATCGTTGACCCTACCCTCCGACATTTTCCTCGGCGTCGTTTGTGCTTATCATCGTTTCCACACACGGACCGTCGGAACCACGTCCTCTCCCACGTCTCCAACTAAAAGACACCCGAAAAAGACACAAAGAGGAGAAGTAGAGGATGTTAGGAGAACCGACACAATCAAGAGTGTAGAGGTGCTCCGTCCGTCTCGGCTCGCAACTATCGAAGGTTAAAAGTCTATCTAGTGAGTTTCCTCTTATTTCTTACTTCTCACCGAAAAGAATCTAGTACTCCAAACTGGTTTTGATAAGAATCTTTGAAACGTAGAAATAAGACAACAATAATAAACAAAGGTCATAAGTCTACTGTGGTCACTCTGGCGACCATGGTCCGTTGTGAGGTCTCTTTCACGACAAATAATACAAAATTATCCAGGTAGAAAATAATAACAATAATGATAATAACTTCAGTAGAAGGGACTACCGAGTTACCATTTCTTAGGTGGACGGTTACGTCCTCTGAACCCAAGTTGGGGACCCAGATCTTCTAGGGGACCTCTTCCTTTACCGTTAGAGAAGTCATAAGAACGGACCTTTTAGGACACCTGTCTCTTCGGACCACCCGATATCAGGCACCCAGCGTTCTCTCAGTCTGTTCTGAATCACTGATTTGTTGTAATAACTTCACATCGACTAAATGTTGCCAAACAATCAAAGTCAAAATGTCGTTTCATCAAGTTAATATATATATGTGTATATAAGAAAAATCATAAGAAAAGGTAATATCCAATAATGTTCTATAACTTACCTCACGAGATACGATATGTCATCCTGGAACAAGAAATAGACAAAATATTTTTCCAGGTCAGAATTATATACTGTACAAACTTCGGAGACCAGGACGAAAGGTGTTAAAGGAACAAGATAAGGTACTAGTGTGAAATAAAGAACCAGTTTTAGGAAAACAACAACAAACACAACAAATCAAGGAGTGGTTCACACTGAGTGACTCTCTTGTGTGGGGATACCTCACAGTACGTTATTAAAGGTTGTTCATACGTCTTCATTACGTCTTCATTAAAAGAAAATACCAAGGTGTAACTGACAAGTATTTAACACAAGGTCTATGACTAGGTCCGGAAACCTTTTAACTTGTTTGTCTACCTTTGGCGACGTATGTGAGATCAACCCCCCTCGTTGTCATCGATAATCTACGATATTTAATCCTTTTAATACTATCTTCCATTGTTTACGAAACTTAGTTCAGTTCACCTCCATTCTTCCTACATCTCACCCGCTATCGTAATATTGTAATTCTATCCCAAACGTCGAGTCCGGTGTGACTCTTCCACTACAAGCTAGTTTCCCAACCTCCTTCACTCCTTGACTCGGTAAGACTCTAGACTCGTTCCTGCAAACCTTATCCACTTCGGTCCACACCCTTCCAGCCGCCGGCACAGTGACCATGTAAACTTCCCCCAGTCCGAGTCCGACCCTATGTCTTCCATGACCTTTTCCTCCTCCTCCACTCCTGAGTCTACTTCTTTGCCTAGTCCTGAACACCCCTCCCCCGCCTCCTCCCCCTTCGGGGAATCGAAACTAAAGCCCCTCTAACCTTTGCAAATCTCTTAGATCCGGGGTTTCCCTGTATGTAGAAGACAAAGTGGTTTAGGATTTCCCTTGTTCTTCCGGTAAATCCTCCGATACTGTCGTTCGGTCCGGTCTCTACCGCAACGGGTCTGGTCGCACGACTGGTGCTTCCTCCACGTACCAGTCTAAGCTCTTAAAAAATTATATATATAAATAAACCGACATGCCTCAGAACCAACACCGTATACCTTAGATCAAAGGACTGGTTCCTAACTTGAGGTCGGGGAATGCGACCCTCGTCAGAATCGGTGACCTGGTAGTCCCTTCAGGGATCTACAAAATACTTTTATAACGACTATCCTAAAGGACTACCCAATCTCATTTTCTTTTTTTAGAACGATACAATACGTACACACACGAACGAACCAATATGACTTCGTACCACGTACCTTATGTATGATTTGTCAATTATTATATTATCAATGGACCTCCCGTCCTTCCCTACCCTCCCTTCCTCCCAGAACCGAAATCCGTACACGAAAAGTCACAACGAACCGACCAACATTTAGTGCGACGACGAAAAAACACGAAAGTTTCGTTTTGGGTTGTTGAATAAACAGGTTTCTCGTGGCACTACGAGGAGACCGAACGGGAGTGGACTAAAAGGTGTAAGCACCCCGAGTGTCTCGCTAAACAGGGACCGGGCAAAGGGTTAGGATTTTCGCCCCGAAACCGACAGACGCAACCAAAAAGAGTGGTAGACGGTTCACGAAACCTTGACGTCCCCTACTGTACATGGGAAGCCGAGGTGTATATAATTTGTGTTTATCTTTTTTCTTTTATAGTAGAGACTTGTGAAAACGACAGAGACTGTCCCCTCGGTATCTTCTTGGGGAGTCCGGCAATCCCACCGAAATACGAGGACCTATGTTCAACGAAGAAGTATCGACCACCGTAATTGTGTCTTTTCTTTTATATGGGTCGGAGATTCGGTTCTCTACCCCGCCCCCCACCCCACACCTACCCGACGGTTATAATGAAAAGGAACTCTAAAGAAAGAAGAAAGAGAGAGAAAAATTATTAAACTAAATAAATAACCCAACACGACCTAGAAGTAACGAAGCCCCCGAAAAGAGATCAGTGCCGTTGGACTCCGATGAGAAATCAACCGCCATACGACCGAAGAGTAACGCCGCCGAAGAGAACAACCCCTCGTACCAGAGATCTTGTAGACCCGAGTCATCAACGTCGAGGGTCCGAGGTCTCGTGTCCGAGACATCAACTCCATGTGCCCGTATTAACAGGGAGCTGTACACCCTAGAAGGGTCTGGTCCCTAGTTTGGGCACAGAGGACGTGACCGTCCGTCTAAGAAATGGTGACTAGGTACTCCCTTCAGGACTCGAAAGAAAGAAAAAGAAAAGAGAGGGAAAGAAAAATCGATAACGTCCAAAATCCTCCGTCTCTATTGTCAGTGTCCTCTGTCGACGCCGAAACAGGGACCGGCCGGGAAGTGGGTGTAGGAACGAGCCGAGTGTCTTTATAATAGGATCACCTTCCTTCCTTACGAAAGAGGACACGTTCCTCAATACATCGGAAACAAACAGGACAAGGTACCAGCCCTCTTCCTCCCACCCGTGCGAAGTGTAAGAAGGACTTTTATAAAGGTCACACGAAGTTTTATAAACAGTGGGGTGTGTCTCTTAGGACGTTTAGGAGTGGTATCTCGGAACCTTTCCTCTTGTGTCTGTTCGGAGGACTCCCCTGAAGGAGAGTGGACCCAGAAGGTAGTCGGTAAGACCTCTCACTTCCCGCAACAGAAGATCCGGTTCTAGTCCCGAAAGACGTCGAAACATAGACCAAAACGACACAAGACGATTGAAACGATTTACGTTTGAACTTACTTTCGAAGCTATAGTGAAGGGGTGACGAGGTTCTAAGAAGTCCACCCCCCCCCCCGCCCCGCCTAAGTCTGGAACCCTGTCAAGGCTGGGAGGACCAGTCCACAACGGTCCAGAGGCAGTTGGACCGGCTCCACAGGGTCCATGGTAAGACAACCGTAGGTGACAGACCAGAGACGGTTCCCCGAACAGTAAGCCCAGGATACACGTGAGGGCTAGGAAAAGAGTTGATCGTCCTCAACTCAAACACTACTCGATTTTGTGAAGGAAGATACTCACATCTACTGAAGATAAATACGACGACGATTCAGCGAAGTCAGCACAGGCTGAGACACGCTGGGATATCTGCCGTCGGGTGGTCCGAGGGGGCAGGGACCCTAAGAGGTCCGTTCTTGTGACCTCACCCGACGGTAAAGGAAGAGGTTACGTACGTACGTACGATTCAACGAAGTCGGGACAGACTGACACACGCTGGGTTACCTGTCGTCGGGTGGTCCGAGGAGACAGGTGCCCCAAGAGGTCCGTTCTTGTGACCTCACCCCACGGTAAAGGAAGAGGTCTGAAGATAAATATGAGCCCACGAAAAAAGTTTCTGCCAGGGTCAGGACCAGACTGCAGGAGTCTCGACCGTAGAAGCCTGAACTCTCATGTCTCTCGACCACAGTGCGTGGGAACCAACAGGCACTCTGGGTGTCGTTTCGCGACCAAAAGGGAAAAAGAAAAGTTGAGGATATTTAGAGATTTGACTTGACTTGACTTTAGAGATTTTCGTTGTAAAGGGGTTGAAGAGAATATACCCTACTCTGTAGAGAGTCAAGAGAAACCTACAACGAAGACAAAAATAAATAAAAAGAACAATTAACATTTGTACTTCTCTTTGACGACCAAGGCAGAGGGTAGGTAAGATTGACTCCCGTCCAAAGAGGAGATGTTTTGATTTTACTTTGAAACCAGGACTTCGCCTTCGACTAACCTCTTGAGTCTTGGGAGAGTACGACGGAGTCAAATAGGTGACTTTCTGTAACCTGATGAACCCGTATTAACTGAAACTGAGGTCACAAATGAGTAATTTGTGAGACAAACAATTACTAAGTTGAGACTCTTGTGAAGACGGAGACCAAGGGAGTCAATTGGCAAAAATTCGAATTGAGATGTCAATTACGAAAGTCAAGGGGTCCTTCATTTTACTCTTAACAGGGAATAAGTCGCCCATACATCTTCCATCTATACTTAACACTGGACACACGACTGGGAGTCTTGCTTCCCGGGCCACTTCACTTTCGTGGTGACACCAATAATATTACTTATTATTGTCTTTAAACGTAGTGACTGTGTGTCTATGTGTCTGAGAGGGGGTCGAATAGAAAATTGAAGGACTCATCGTTTATTTACATTATGATGAAACGTTGGACATCCTAGGTCTTAGGTCTCGGGTTTTATTCCCTCAATAATGACTATGTCTATTGATCCCGGTGTCTCTCTCTATTAAAGTGGACTCTTCTCTACATTAGTAAAAAAAAGGAAAGAAAAGAAGGAATACGACACAGTGCACGGAACACCCTAGAATCAAGGATC
Source organism: Capra ibex (assembly GCA_006410555.1). NCBI lineage: Eukaryota > Metazoa > Chordata > Mammalia > Artiodactyla > Bovidae > Capra > Capra ibex. The sequence continues at coordinate 24,525,871 of SJYO01000647.1, forward strand.
ACGTACGTACGATTCAGTGAAGTCAATGCAGGTTGAGAAACGCTGGGGTACCTGACATCAAGACAGGCACCCTAAGAGATCCGTTCTTATGACCTCACTCAACGGTACGGAAGGAGGTCCTCTGGAAGGACTGGGTCCCTAGTTTGCACGTAGAGAATGCAGAGGACGTAACCGTCCGTCCAAAAAAAAAAAAAATGGTGGTCGCGATGGACCCTTCAAGGGTCTCGTCCCTAGTTCGGGTCCGGGAACCGTCACTGTCATCTCAGGATTGGTGACATACGAGTCCCTTAAGGGACTCTTTACAAGAGAAAACTCCCTAGACTTCCATTTAATAGGTATACATAAGATATTACAAAACATTAACAGTAGAGTAAGAAAAAAAAAATTTGTCATAACGACTCTAGTCGTGATTCATTATCATTTAAATAAATATTAACAAAGACCTTTTGGGAGTTTTCTTGAATTTACCGTCTCCTAATAACACGGCAAGCATTTCTGGTAACACTTCAGATTTTATTTGAAAACTTTTTCAGACGGAATGAACTTCGGAAATATTTAAAGATCGTTTATTTTAGTATTGATATCACCGATTTTTGTACCCGAGGTTTCACTCACAGATCAAGGTTCGGACCGTTACGACGGACCCACTGAAACTTCCTCAAAGAATTACAGACAAAAGAGTAGACATTTTACCCATACTATTGTTATTCATTGAGTTTTCCGTTCACTCTCCGAAAACATTGTTAGTAGCAATAAGACTCGTGTAAGACAAATAACTTGTGAAAAATAAAGATTCGGGAATAAGAGACATTGTTGGGGTCTCCAAACAGGTATAATCAGTCAATCCGAGACGTACGTTACGGGAAGTCTGACACGGGTCGGTAGGATTTTAATTTAGTTTCGATGGATCACGACACAAGGGTCACTCTCACGTTTCACTTTAGTCGTACGGAAACCTTACTTTATTTATTAAATTGTCCTCCCTCCGGCAAAGTTATCCTCCGTTTGAGGTACGTAGAATGAATACTTCACTCAAGTAAACTTAAGCAGTTGTTCGAGAACGATTTACTTTAGTCGGTCTCTCGATATTGAATTCCGATATTAATTTCCCACTCAACTTTTGTCACGGTCGTCTGACCCACCATCCCTCTCTGGAACGTCTCACGGTACTTACGATGGAAAACCGAATGATAAAAGGAATTACACTGGGCTCTCACGGCCCCTAATTTGCCACCCTTTCGTCATGGACCCCTAAACACCGGTTGTACACTTCGTTCGGCCTCTTTTTCGTTTTACTATTTCCCTTCATTTTGTGTGATCTCGTTGTTAAAAGTGTGAAGATTCAAATCTAAGGAGAACGACGACAAATCAACGATTCAGTACAGGCTTAGAAAACGTTGGGATACATGACATCGGGAGGGCCAAGGAGACAGGTACCCTAAAGAGGTCCGTTCTTATGACCTCACCCAACGGGAAAGAAGGAGGTCCCCTAGAAGGGTTGGATCCCTACCTTGGACTCAGAGGACACAGAGGACGGAACAGTCCGTCCAAATGGTGGCTCGGGAGGTGTGAGAATTTTTTAATAATATCTGGAGTTTTCTCGAAAACACAAGAACCTGACAAAGAATAAAAATGGAACAATCTACAATTTTAACCCTTGTAATTTTTAAAATAACTAAGTGAATTTTAATTATTTTAAATACAGAACTATTATAGTCAAGTCAAGTCAAGTCAAGTCAGCGAGTCAGTACAGATTGAAAAACGCCGGGGTACTTGGCGTCGTGTGGTCCGGAGGGACAGGTAGTGGTTGAGGGTCTCAGGTGGGTTTGGGTACAGGTAACTCAGCAACTACGGTAGGCTGGTAGAATAGGAGACAGCAGGGGAAGAGGAGGACGGGAGTCAGAAAGGGTCGTAGTCCCAGAAAAGTTTACTCAGTCGAGAAACGTAGTCCACCGGTTTCATGACCTCAAAGTCGAAGTTGTAGCCGGGATGGTTACTTGTGGGTCCTGGCTAGAGGAAATCCTACCTGACCAACCTAGAGGAACGTCATGTCCCTGAGAGTTCTCAGAAGAGGTTGTGGTGTCAAGTTTTCGTAGTTAAGAAGCCGTGAGTCGAAAGAAGTGTCAGGTCGAGAGTATAGGTATGTACTGATGACCTTTTTGGTATCGGAACTGGTCTGCCTGGAAAGAATCGTTTCATTACAGAGACGAAGAATTATACGACAGATCCAACCAGTATTGAAAGGAAGGTTCCTCATTCGCAGAAAATTAAAGTACCGACGACAGTGGTAGACGTCACTAAAACCTCTTCTATATCAGTCGGTTACAAAGGGGTAGATAAACAGTACTTCACTACCCTGGCCTACGGTACTAGAATCAAAAGACTTACAACTCGAAATTCGGTTAAAAAAGTGAGAGGAGAAAGTGAAAGTAGTTCTCCGGGAAGTCAAGAAGAAGTGAAAGACGGTATTCCCACCACAGTAGACGTATAGACTCCAATAACTATAAAGAGGGCCATGAGAACTAAGGTTGAACACGAAGGAGGTCGGGTCTCAAAGAGTACTACATGACACGTATATTCAATTTATTCGTCCCACTGTTATATGTCGGAACTGCATGAGGAAAAGGATAAACCTTGGTCAGACAACAAGGTACAGGTCAGGATTAACACCAAAGGACTGGACGTATGTCCAAAGAGTTCTCCGTCCAGTCCACTAGACCATAAGAATAGAGAAAGTCTTAAAGGGTGTCAAATAACACTAGGTGTGTCAGTTTCCGAAACCGTATCAGTTATTTCGTCTTTATCTACAAAAAGACCTTGAGAGAACGAAAAAGTCACTAGGTCGTCTACAACCGTTAAACTAGAGACCAAGGAGATTGAAAAGATTTTGGTCGGACTTGTAGACCTTCAAGTGCCAAGTGTATAACGACTTCGAACCGAACCTCTTAAAACTCGTAATGAAAGGATCGCACACTCTACTCACGTTAACACGTCATCAGTAAAAATTTTACTTTTTGTCGAAATAAAAGGGTTTGTTTTTTTCGAAATAACGAAATGTAAAAACGTTTTCAACAATTACAAACCGAAAAATCATTTATTGAACTAAGAGTACAGATGAAAAAGTAAGTTAAACAACACTATAAAGTAAAACCAACTTTTAGATCGAACAGTGTATAAAACAACCTTTTCCCTCTTCATAAAATTGTCGAAAGGTCCTCTAATACTTATAAGAAGAAACTATTATGTGATTGTAAACTGTCCACAAACTAAGGAAAAAAATTAAGTGGAAATCACGACACAGGCTCCTTTTAAAAAGAAAAAATAACGTCATATCAACCGAATAGTATAACACAAACAAAATTTCACACTTTGTATCACCAACATATAAAAACATCGTATATGAGGTATGTTTCAATAATATTTTATAACTGATGTAGAGAGACGACATGTAGTGTGGGAACATTAAAAAAATGAAATATGTATTATGAAACATGGAGAATTAGGGGAAGTGACTACTAAGACCACCGTTGCTCTGTAAAGTTGGATATAGTTACTTTAAAAGTATAAGACATGTTTACACTCTTTCACTTTTCACAATCAGTGAGTCAGTACAGGTTGAGAAACACTGGGGTACCTGACATCGGGTGGTTCGAGGAGACAGGTACCTTAAGATGTCCGTTCTTACCCAACGGACAGACAGTTGTCTACCTACCTATTTCTTCAACACCATATAGATGTATTACCTTATTAATGGGTCGGTATCTTTCCTTAAGTACACTCAGTCAAGATTACTCCACCTACTTGGATCTTGGATAATATGTCTCACTTCACTCAGTCTTTCTCTTTCTATTTATGTTATAAGATTACACATATGTGTCTTAGATCTTTTTACAATGACTTCTTAAATAAATGTCCCGTTGTCACTTCTTTGTCTGTATTCTTATCTAAATACCTATACCCCTCTCCCCTCCTCTCCCACTCTATATACCTTTCTCATTGTTCCTTTGAATGTAATGGCACATTTTATCTATCGGTTACCCTTAAACGACGTACCGAGTTCTTTGACTTTGTCCCCGAGACATAGTTGGATCTTCCCACCCCACCCCTCCCTCTACCCTCCTTCCAAGTTTTCCCTCCCCTATGTACATATGGATACCGAATAAGAACAACTCCAAACTGTCTTTTGTTGTTTTTAGACATTTCGTTAATAGGAAGTTATTTTTTTAATTAATTTACTCTTATTTCAACATAATTATCTAAGAAGTTTTTCCTTAAAATACATACAAGTTCGACACTAACTTACTTAAATAAATATTTCAAAATTTTTTATTTGAGTTATCAAATGATAATTTTTTTTTTTTCTTACCCAACGGTAAAGAAAGAGGTTCCCTAGGAGGATTGGGTCCCTAGTTTGGGTCCAGAGGACGTGACGTCCGTCTAAGAAACGGTAGACTCGGTGACCTCCTCGGCATATGTTTACACTCTCTTATTCTCGTCTTTTAGTACAGAAGAGGAGGGTGAAGAGAAAGAGGAGGGAGAGGGGAGGGCCGGGGGGACGAAAGAAAAAGAAGAGAATAAGTGGAGGGGAGGAGGGGGTAGAAGAAAAAGAAAAGGAAATAGATGAGGATTAATAAAATTGAAGTTTCTGGGGGACTTTTTCAGACTCCCCAGGGATCCCCAAGGATCTTGTGTGAGATTCTTAGAGACAGGATCATTTATGAGAAAGAGCGGGAGTAACAGGGGTAGTCGAGAACGTCAACGTATGGTATTTCTGAACGAAGTCAATCGAGTCTTCTCCACCAAAATGAATACCGATGTCCACTGAACTTAGCGATGTTCGACCTAAGAGAGTCCAAGTGAAAGTACTTGATGTATAAGAGAAGGAGCACTGTAGAATAGTGGAGGTAAGAAAGGAGAGAAAAGAGTATAATATGAAAGCCAAGGGAGTTGAAAAAAAATTTTCATTAGAATATATAAATCAAAACCGACGCGACCCAGAAGTCACGACCCACCCGAAAATGAGATCAACGACACTCGTCCCAACGAGAGATCAATGTCACACTCCCGAAGAGTAAAGGCACCGAAGAGAAGAACGCCTCGTGTTCGAGATCTCGTACGTCCGAAGTTATCGACTCCGAGGAGCCGAGATCTCGTGTCTGAGTCGTCGACACCGCGTACCTGAATCGACGACGTGCTCTACCCTCTAGGAGGGCCTAGTCCCTAGTTTGGGCACAGCGGACGTAACCGTCCGTCTAAAAAATGGTGACTCGGTGTTCCCTTTAGGGGTGAGGGAGCTGAAATTTGATCGGGGGATAAGGTCATAGGAGCGGACCTCTTAAGGTACCTGTCTCTCCGGACCGTCCGGTGTCAGGGGGCCCAACGTTTCTCAGCCTGTACTGTCTTGTACGTACGTGCAGACCAGTAGAATGATTCGTTCTACAAAATCGAATACAAAGACACCTATTGACGTGTAAGGGAACTACAAAAGTTCAAGTTGAAATATTCCCTTCTTGAGTTTAACCAGTATAAAACCAGGGTTAGTATCGTATAAGTACCCGTTGTCATTCTAGTCGACGGGAACCCGGTTCACGGGGGAGTCTCGAGTAGTCGACGGTCACCATCTCACCCAGTGGACCTAGTGTCGCATAAAGGACACAAGAAGAAATTCCACCGACTTTTAAACGGGACAATACTGGTTTTGACGTGAAACGAAACTTTGAAAGTCCTTAAGAGTTACAAGAAGTCCTCGAGGAGGACTCTGTGGTTGTGTGATCCTTCACATCACCTCGTACCGTCGATGACTCGTCGACTAACCTAAACCCAGGTGAACAACGGGTACACTGACGCCCATTTATTAAGTTGAAGAATCAGGGCCTTACATCTCACTCCTACTATTACCCTGGATGAGTTTCCCAGTAACATCCTAATTCACCCCCGGGGCTACATTTCATGAGTAGTATATGATTCTTGGGTCTTTTCGACCACGAGTAGTGATTGAAAAAAGAAGTTGGAGTCTGTCTACCTCCGTCAAGACGGACTCTCCTACCTCTGGTCGGGAACCTGGTCGAGTGATTATTGCGGAGAAAAAGAGAACGGACTAAGTCCGGTGGAAAAGGAGTTAGTGGTCTAAACGAATAAACCTTTATCATGAGGGTAGTCGGTGCATTTGTGATCTTCGAATTTATCGAAAAGACAAAAGAAGAGTCAAGAAAGAGGGGGTCGAAGGTGTCCAGAAGGAAAGAGAAAGAGTGGGAGGGTGAAGGAAAGGGGAAAGTTGTAACAGGGAAGGACAGAAAGAGAATGAATTACATGTACTATTCGACGAATTTTTTTTTTTACTACGGGTTCTAGAACACCGAATGTTTTCTCGTTTCTCAAACAAAGGGAAAAACTTGACCAGGTCTTCGTCACTAGGTTCCTCAGATAAGAGGTAGTCCGGTAAACTCCAGGTCTAAGGGGGGAAGTACACCAGGAAGACAGAGGATCCTTTGTCTCAAGTGGACGTACCAACTTTGACCAAGTGAGGTGTAGGCGTGTCAGGTCGGGTATCCTTCGTCCCATCTCTTTCACCTGTCGTTCTCTAAAGGAAAATATTTTTGACATAAGACTTTCAACCGTATAACCGGTTAATCTAGGTTGAGAAACACTGGGGCACCTGACATCGGGTGGTCCGAGGACGTAGACACATTAAGACGTCCGTTCTTATGACCTCACCCATCGGTAAGGGAAGAGGTTCCCTAGGAGGGTTGAGTCCCTAGTTTGAGTCCAGAGGACGTAACGTCCGTCTAAGAAATGGTAGACTTGGTGGTCCTTTCGGGATTTAAGTACCCTTAGAACCTCCGATACACGAGTCGATTTTGGGTTTCTCTAGTCTCAGGATGAGGATTATCCTTCTATCCCTGGTAAGAATCAGAAAAGGTGCCGGGAACCATATAGTCACCTTGAGGATACTGTACCTTAAATTCCAAAATCGTCGTATAAAGGGTTTGAATTTCGTTAGTTCTTACGATTGACAAAAGAGACGGACTTTGTGAAGGTGGTAAGAGGAGGAGTAGAAACGGATTGTGGGATCACACTCCAAAGACCTGGACTTAACCTTCGTCAGGACTGTGTAAGTCAAGGTGCACCTGGGCTCTTCCCTCTTCTCATCAACTGGACGACACCCAAGGGGTAGGTCGAGAGTCGGGAGAAAGTCTCCGATAAAGGTAGAAAGAGAGAAGGGAAAAGTCCCGTGTACCGGAGACTACGGGACTGTCACTCTCCTGGAAGGGTATTCGGATGACCGGACCCTTCCAGTTTCGTCCCGATCCTATTGTAGTCAGAATTGTTGGTTTTGAAGACCAACGTTTGTTCGTGTGACAAAGATACCTGTGGTCTTTTCTATTCTCACACCTAACCCGCCCTCTAACACAGGGACTCCTTGACACTAATGGGAAGTCCTCAAGTACCGACCGTTCTTTGAACTAAATTAAGTAAATTTTGTAAAAACAATCCACTTATAACTGTATACTTGGGACAAACGGAGACACGACAAATATTAGTACAGTTTTAGACGGTGAGTCAATGACACTGAGAAGTCGAATGTGAGTTACCCTTCGTAGTAAGACTCTCCCTTTACCATAAAATTTACCGGAAAGGAATACTGAGATGAATGCCGTTCGGGGTCCCACTGAGTGTACGGACCCGTTGGTATTTCATTAACATTGTAGTGGTATGACCCCTCACTGGAGACGATCGGGCACCAGTTGTGGATAAAATACCTAAGAGTTGAGAGGGACACCGGAATTAGAAACTAGAGTCCGATCTTTCAAAAATACAGAACTTTAGATTACCTTCGGAGTTCAACTTATGGAATAGTAAAAAAAACCATAAGGTTAAATTATTGTGTCTGTACAAAAAAGAATATTACTCTAGTGATGAATAGACAGAGAAGTAAGGTTACTTCAGGTATTGTGTCCGTAACGTTTATCTTAAAAAATTTACAAGTTAATGAAAATATTACCGAATGAAAAATACACACTTCGAATATAGTTGGTACATCGGGATTACCTACTTGGATCTCTAATAGTATGGTCCACCTCATTCAGTCTCTTTCTGTTTACAGTGTATTATACTGAATATACACGTTAAATTTTTTACTATGTGTACTTGAGTAGTTGGTTTGTCTTTGTCTGAGTGTCTGTATCTTTGTTTTTGAATGCCAATGATTTCCCTTTCACCGTTCCTTCTCCCTATTTAACCCTCATACCCTAATTGTCTATGATAATATATATTTTGTCTATTTGTTGTTCCTGGATGACGTATCGTGTGCTTTGATATAAGTTATATTACCCTTTCTTAGACTTTTTCTTACATATAATATATAATATGTGTGTATGTGTATATATCGTCTTAATGAAACGACATGTAGACTTTGATTGTGTTATAACATTTAGTTGATATGGGTTAATTCTTTTTGTTGCTGTTACACTAGGACTACACCTTAAGTGAGTCAGTACAGACTACGAAACTCTGGGGTACCTGACATAGGGTGGTCCGAGGAGAGAGAGGTACCTTAAGGGGTCCGTTCTTATGACCTCACCCATCGGAAAGGGAAGAAGTTCAATAGAAGGGATGGGTCCCTAGTTTGGACCCAGAGGACGTGACTCAGTGGTCCCTTTGGATACTCTGGGACTTCTTGGGCGAATTCTTCCTCCTTTTAAAATAGTGGACGGTGTCACAGGAACCAAAGGAAGGAAGGTTAAGCTATAAAATTAGTTTGTAAACTTTCTTGAGAATTCACTGGACTAATAATTAAACCTTTATTGTGTTTCAACCCTTCCTACCAATTATTCAGTCTTAGGTGTAAGTTTCTCCACAGTCATTTACTCTAACCATCCGTAGAGGGTAGAAATGGTATATCAAATTGTACCCATTTACAAACGGAAATCAGTCTGTTTTTGTTTTGTTTTGTTGGGTTTGTTGATTTACGTATACTTTTTCGTCAAAAAGACTTTTTCGATTTGACTGTAATTGACTGGTTTTCCGTTATGTTTCAGTTGACACTGATGGTATAACGACGATTTTTAAGTCACATCAGAATCCGACGTGGCCTACCCATTATCCAGACAATTAGAAAAAAAAAAAAAAAAAAGTCAAGTAAAACTTAAATCTCTGAAAAACTTTTAAGACTTATACTTAGACTTAGTAGAAGTCTCCGTGTCATTGTTTGATCTTACATAAGTCTCCCCTCATACACAGTTCTCAAAGCTTTCGTCAGTACATACTTGACCCTTAACAGATGAGTTTTATCTACCGAAACCCCTCTGAGCTCTTGATAAGAGTTTAGGGTTCTAATCGTCTCTTGAGTCCCAACTGAAACCCTCTCCCTTGTAATAAACGAGGGGATATTAAAAGGAAAAAGGGTCTCTAAAATGACCTTTATCTTCTTACGATAATAAAATAATATATATATTTACAATTCACTAAAGATCACAACAGAACGTCTCTTCCGTTACCGTTGGGTGAGGTCATGAGAACGAACCTTTGAGGGTACCCACCTCCTCGGACCATCCGACGTCAGGTACCCCAGCGTTTCTCAGTCTGTGTTGACTCGTTGAAGTAAAGGTGAAAAGTGAAAGTACGTAACCTCTTCCTTTACCGTGGGGTGAGGTCACAAAAACGGACCTATTAGGGTCCCTGCCCCTTGGACCACCCGACGGCAGATACCCCAGCGTGTCTCAGTTGACTTCACTGAATTGTCGTCGTCGTCGTCGTTACAGTAGAATACCCGAAGGGAACATCGAATCGACCATTTCTTAGACGGACGTTATGTCCTCTGGGACCGAACTAAAAACCCAGTCCTTCTAGGGGACCTCTTCCTTATCCGATGGGTGAGGATACAAGAACCCGAAGGATCACCGAATCTACCATTTCTTAGACGAACGTTACATCCTTTGGACCCAAGTTAGAAACCCAACCCTTCTAGGGAACCTCTTCCCTTACCGATGGGTAAGGTCTTAAGAACGGACCTCTTAGGGTACCTGTCTCCTCGGGTCGTCCTGTGTGTTACGTACTTCAGAGTTTCTTGACCTGTGCTGACTCACTGATTCGCGTCGTGTGTGTCGTGTCTCGATAGAATATCCCGGGAGAAGAACAAAAGGATCGATAGAGTACACTGTTTATTATCGTGTTAGTTGGGGTGGAAGGCAGAAGTCTTTATCAAGGTAAATGGATTACTCTAGGTAGGAAAGACCTAAGTCTTACTTCCAGATTTGTGGGAGATTTTACTGAGGTACCTAGACGAGAGAACATTAGGGGTGTGGTGGAAAGAAGGTGAAGAAAAAAAAAGGGAAAATTAATTAAATAAAAAATCAATTTTCTGTTAATGAAATGTCTTAAAACAACAAAAAACAGTCTGGAGTTGCACTTAGTCGTTGTCCATATAACTGAACGATTAACGTAGTCTCTCTTGTGGAGACAGTAAGTCCAAGTTTTGATGTCTCAGTGGAGATTGAGTGAGAATCAGGACTCTACGTTGAATTAAAACAGGAAGTACCTCCCTAGACCGGGTTGGGTCCCTGTACTGGTCTTGGAACACCAGAGGCGGCATCCACCGTTACCGTGTACACCATAGTTTCCGGGGACAATTCACGTTTAAGTTCTAAGACGTGTACTCACCCTCCGACCCCCTTGAACTTCCTCGTAGAACCTGAGACGAAGTCCTACCGGTTGGGACTTTTGAAGTAAGACCTTTCCCAGGCCACCTAAATTTCTACTGGGACAAGTGTTTCGGTGTTCCTATAGAGTACTAAACTCACATTAAGGATTCGCCATCCCCCTGTCGTACCTACGAGGGATCTCAGGAAAAGTCAGTCTCCCTACACTGAACGTAGACCACTTCGGGGCCGTACCACTTGTCGACACCTATACTGTCCTTTACCTTCTACTCTTAAGTCGTACTCCGTTTTATAGAAACAACAAGAGTCGGAGGACCCAGAGGTCCCGAGTCCCGGTTTTGTGACCTCCGACCCTTTACGGTCCCCTTACAGAAATCGATTTAAAGAAGTCTACCTCTGAATCTATTAGTCGAAAATTGTACATATAACGTTTTACAAATGTGAAGGTTGATTCGAACACTCAACTCGGTCCTCGGTCTCTAGTGGTACATGAGACAATTAGGAAGATTCCCAATTCCACTCAAAGGGACCACCGAGTCACCATTTCTTAGACTCCCGGTTACGTCCTCTACGTCCAAGTCAGGGACCCAACCCTTCTAGAGGACCTCCTTCTTTACCGTTGGGTGAGGTCATAAGGACGGACCCTTTAGGGTACCTGTCCCTTCGGACCGTCCGATGCCGCGTACCCCAGTGTTTTCTCCACCTGTACTAACTTCACTGATTTGTTGTTGTTGTTTACCCATTTCATGTGGGGTCCCATGACTTTTCTCGTCTCCCGACCGGAATCCCTGTAGACTCAACGAGGGAGGGGCAATTACCAGATGAAACTCGTAGAGTCGGTCCTTCAATAGAAAAGTTATTCAGTCCAGTTGATCCCTGGTCGAAAGTATGGAGGAATTCCCGGACGTTTCTTAAGGGTTGGTGATTCTTCGGACCGTCCTTCGGGACCCTCGACCCCTGTACACACTGGGGTATAAGAGTCGTGAGGACGAGGGTTGAGCACCAAGATCCTGTATTCCAGTTTCAACACCGTAGACCCCTTAAGACCCATTGTAACGTTTTGTGTTCGACGTCGAGTAGGAGGAACAGGACGGAGTCTAATAGACGAGGGGTTTAGACACCACACCCTTGGAAGGGGACTGGTTTCACCCCTTAGTAGTCCTTACGTGGAGGTGAATTGGGGTAAGGTAGTCCTGTCATACGAAAAGTCCCTGACAGTCCTTCTCGTCCCTTGAGGATCCTGGGGAACCGGGACCCCGCAGCCAAACCTTGTCGGTTGGCGAACAAAGACTTCCAAAACTGCTAGACAGTATCCTGTAAGTGCTCCAGTGCAGAAGAAGGACCCTCAGGAAGGATGTCGAAGACCAGTGTCCTGCCCGATAAGTAATCACTTAATTAGGAAAAAAAAAAAGATTTAATTTACACAAATAAAGATTAACTCCCTATTAACGAAATGTTATAACACAACTAAAGACGGTTTGTGGTTGTACTTAGTCGGTGTTCATATAGATACAGGGGAGGGAGAACTTGGAGGGTGGGGTTGGGACATCCACCCTTTAAGAGCTACTCTGGCTTTCATCAAAAGGGAGACAATGCAACGACCTCAGGAGAAAGATCGGACCTAATACCCCGAGACCGAAAACGCCTTAAAACCAAACAAACAAAACCAAAAAACGAACAAACAAAAGACGGTAAAGATGACGAGTTAATCTTTTTTATTAAATTTTTTGTATAGATAATTATCAGACAAACCAAAGATCGTCTCTGTCTACAACAACCACGGGGTAGGTATAAACGTGAGATGACAAAATTCGAAAAAACTCTACATTAATTGTAAAATTCTTTAACGTACATAAGTTACATACGTCAAACTACCTAAACTTATATATGTGAGTGGACACTTTAGCAGTGGTGTTGGTTCTATTATTTGTTTATAAAATAGTGGTGGTGTGCAAAGGAGGACATCCCCCAGACTGACCTACTCTTGAGGATACCGTTCTTATTATTATTAATAATAATAATACCTACCACACGAACGGACCCTGGTCACAACACTAATAGAAGTGTTGTTACTACACTCAGTGTACGGTAAATAATGATCGGAGTAAAAAGACTATTGTTTTCGACTCCGTACCCATCTCATTCCTTTGAAAGACCTCGGTATGTCGATGGTTTATTGTTTCTCTTCCTGGTCCAATAACCGGAAAATTACTGACGAGATGTCTTTTACAGGACAAGAGGAGTAGAGTGGAGACCCTGAGTCGATACTTGTGTGGTCCATACTACTTTAGAATTTGTGTTCAAAGAACTTTAAAATCTCCCTCTTCTCATATCAAAAGAGAATTCGTTAATTTTTTTATAGGGAGTGGAGTATTAAGTAACTTCTTTTCCATCTTATAAGTCGTCTCATCTTTCTTCCTTCCTTCTTTCTTTAATTCCTTCCTTCCTTCTTCCCTTCTTTGTCTTTCTTTCCCTCCTTCTTTCTTTTTCTCAATTGTCTTATTGTGATTATAAAAAATCGCAAAAGACACATCGTAATTAGAGTCCATAGTACAACCTTCCTATTTCTAAGTTCATTTTTAAATTTTTGAACTTTGAGTTTATCGAAAGGATTTGACCGACTCACATCGAACAATTTTAACACGACCCCCGTTTCCGGTTGTCCAATATTCCCTGATTGTAATCTTTTACACACACTTTATCCTTTTCTCCGACTCCTGAACCTAAAGACGACCAACCCGACCAGACCGAGTCTTACCACCCATCATCTTACGCGACCTTCGCGTCCCACCGGGACTTTACGTCTATCTCAGGACATCGTCCTTAAACGGAGGTTCAGAGTCTCGGAGTTGGATCTCAGGAATACCAGTCTTAAGACTAATTCTGTGGACCCGTTTTTGTCGTCCATAACCGACACAAAGACAGTCACTGTCTCCCTTAGTATTAGATCTTGTAATCCTTCTTACATTTATGTCCTTCTTCTCAATCTTGTCTTGTAGAACTACTATTCAGTAACCGTAAGTCCGAAAGTCTTTAAAGTAATCGTCGCACCACATCTCATCCACCTCTTTCCTTGGTCCTGACTAGTACCAAAAAAAAGAAACAAAAAGAAAAAAAAAAAGTATATATAAAACGAATCATAGTGAAGAGTCCCTCTCCCCCTCCTCTATTTAATCTTAAAACCCCTTATTGTCTATGAGTTGACGATATACGTCCGAAGGGTCTACAGAGTCTCCATTTATTGAGCGGACGGTTACGTCCTCTGTGGTCAAGTTAGGGACACAGTCCTTCTAGGGGATCTCATCCTTTACCGTCGGATGAGGTTATAAGAACGGACCTTTTAGGGTACCTGTCTCCTCGGACCACCTGACGTCAGGTACTTCAGTTTTTCTCAACCTGTGTTGACTAACTGACTCGCACATGTGTGTGATATTTTAACTATCGGTTACTACTGGATGTCACATCGTGTCCCTTGATATGAGTCATAAAATATTTTTGGATATTCGCTTTTCTTTGACTTTTTCCTTATATGTACATATCGACTTAGTGTGAACTTCGATTGTGTTATACCAGTTAGATATGATGAAGTTTAAGGAAGATACTCTTTGAAAGTGTAGGGTCCCATCTGGTGTCATCTGTCTGTTAAACCCATAGACAAATAGAAGGTATTAAACTCAATATTTTAAAGGACACCTTCTGTCTTTTTAGAAAAGAATTTAAAAGTCTTTGCATTTAAGTAAACGTGGATTTTTGTTAGAAACTCTTGAGAAAACAAAGGTAGTGAGGTTTTCTTTTAACACGTTATAAGATTCTTTCGTTTGTTGAAACAAAACTGAAGTTTTCTATATTAATTCCTACGTTCTGTATCTTTGTATTTTGTTTAGTAGTACCCTCCACAATATTCAGAGCGTTGACGGTTTTTACAATCTTTGTCCTCTGTAAGTACGGAGTCCTGAGTTTCCGTTACCAAGAGGCCTCGCACAAAAAAGTTTGACACCTAGAGCTGGGGAGTCACCCAACATTTAAACTCACATAATACAGGTGGTAAATTCGTTTATCTTTTGTAGTTTAACATAACGTATATCCTTCCAATATGTGTGGTACTCGTAAAATGAAAGGTGACGTTTGTGTGTGTGTTCATATGTTTTAATCAAGATAGTATTTTAGATAAAGAAGAGTGTCTAAGTTTGTTTGTCAAAGTTTCTACGAGGTAAACGGTTTCATTAGATGTTGGATCTAGAAATAATGGTAAACAATTTACGAATTTTTAAAGGTCCTGATAATTATTGTTACACGACCTTTTGAAAAATCTTTTACTGTTACTACGCGAGAAACATGTAATCAATCGGTCTTTTAACAGAAGTACTACTATTGTAAGTGACTTGTGATAAACACACACAACACTTAACACGGTTTATAAAACAAACCATGTTATAGATTAGAGGAAGAGTATTACTGGGATATACCTCCGATGATAAAAAGAAGGATAAAAAGTCTACTGAGTTCTCTTCAAAGGTCTTGATGTCATTGAACGGGGCCAGGGAGTCAGTTATCTTGAGTTCGGGTACGGACGGACTGAGGTTTCTGTTTCGGAACGTGATAGTATAACGTAACAAAAAGTTCTTGTTTAGGGAGTGTCTTTCCAAAAGGTACCTAATTTGGAAGGAAACACCAGATTGAGAACATTTTACAAGGGGTCAATCGTTATCCTACTAAGTTCGGGGAAGTCCAGGGGTGTCTTCTAACTATTCTCCCACAAAGATGTCAATACCAAAACCCACACCTCCTACCCTTCGAGAACCTCCTTCAACTAAAGACTAGACCGAGATTCTTTGGCCAAATAGGAGGGGGATGTCTGAGACAGGGTTGTCCGGACTCCCGAATCTAAGACCCTGTTTGGACGGGGGAGGATGACTTTCCATCCGTAAGGAGAGTAAGGAGGGAAGGTGGTTCTTACTTCAAATGAGGTGTTGGTCTTCTATCGTTGTTTCGTCTGATCTTCAGGAGGTAAACCCTGAGGGACGTCGATCTTACTTAAAGAGATCCAGTCAGTAGTCGTTTGGAAGAGCTGTTTCCCGGTCTATCATTTAGGAGATCTAAAACACTCAGTACACCAGAGACGGTGGTACGAAGTTAGGTCGGTGACATTCAGTCTTCTGTTATATCGTTGCGAATTTACTCACACCGACCTAAACCGGTGACCCGACTCTAAACGGTTGAGGGTAAGTTCTCAGATTTAGACTTAGAAGAGATTACCAGTCAAGTCCTCTTCTTTTCATGTCGAAAGGAACGTAGAATCAAGACATAAGTGGACCTTAGGAAAGACAACACACAGATGTAGGCGGTCAAGTGCGTCGGAACATGGTCGTCAGGACGTGGTTCTGGATCCTCAGACGTCTCCTGCCTCCTATAGACCACAAACAAGGGTTCTAGGCGACCACAACCATCCAAGTGCACGACAGTACTACTACACACGTGTACACCCTCCCAGAGGGGTGGACCGAGATTTCCTTCCTGAGGACCCTCTGTGACACAGATAGTTCTAAGGACAGAGGAAATGAGTTCTTACTTTTCAATTTCACTCTCAGAAAGTAACGCAGAATAAGAAACGCTGGGGTACCTGATACGTCAGGTACCTTAAGAGATCCGGTCTTATGACGTTACCCATCGGAAAGGGAAGAGGTCCCCTAGAAGAGTTAGGTCCCTAGCTTGGGTCTAGAGGGTGAAACGTCCGCCTAAGAAATGGTCGACTCGGTGTTCCCTTCGGGTTCTTATGTCCTCACCCATAGGATAGGGAAGAGACCGTCTAGAAGGGTTAGGCCCTTAGCTTGACCCCAGAGGACATAACGTCCACCTAAGAAATGGTTGACTCGATAGTCCCTTCGGGAATGATTTCTTATCATGAAATCTTATCATCAAGAAGTTGTTTACTTCGGTTGTTGAAGGTGTCTCTTGACCGTCGTTTTTACTGGGGTACATGGATACAGTACCCACTACGGGAACAATTTATTCCGGCCAGGACTGTACCCCTTTGTCACCTTTGACACAGTCTGAAATAAAACCCCCCCGAGGTTTTAGTGACGTCAACCACTGACGTCGGTACTTTAATTTTCTGCGAATGAGGAACCTTCTTTTCAATACTCGTTGGATCTATCGTATAAGTTTTCGTCTCTGTAATGAAACGGTTGTTTCCAGACAGATCAGTTCCGATACCAAAAAGGTCACCATCACATACCTACACTCTCAACCTGACACTTCTTTCGACTCGTGGCTTCTTAATTACGAAAACTTGACACCATGACCTCTTCTGAGAACTCTCAGGGTACCTGACGCTCCTCTAGGTTGGTCAGGTAAGACTTCCTCTAGTCGGGACCCTAAAGAAACCTCCCTTACTACGATGTCGACTTTGAGGCCATGAGACCGGTGGAGTACGCTTCTCCACTGAGTAACCTTTTCTGAGACTACGACCCTCCCTAATCCCCGTCTTTCTCTTCCCCTGCTGTCTCCTACTCTACCGACCTACCGTAGTGACTGAGCTACCTGCACTCAGACTCACTTGAGGCCCTCTATCACTACCTGTCCGTCCGGACCGTACGACGCTAAGTACCCCAGCGTTTCTCAGCCTGTGCTGACTCACTGACTTGACAGGACTGTATCCTCCAAAGGGAGGTGATTCCTTTCAGAAGGTACGGGTCTCAGGGTGGGTGTGGTCTCTCGACGACAACCGTGAAAGTAAGAGACACTCAGAAACCAAGCGAAAGATTAATTTTTCTTCTATCGGTGAGATTATATCATAACTCACACTTTTATTCCCACGTTTTGATATCCCTTATACTGGATTACCAAAAGATTTTAATACATATAAATACAAGGAAAATGCAAAGGAAAGAAGGAAAGGGAGGAAAGAGAGAGAGAGAGGAAAATAAAAAAGAAAGGGAACGGTGGAAGGAGAAGGGAAGGGAAGGGAAGGGAAGGGAAGGGAAGGTATAAAGGCAGGAAGAGAAAGAGAGAGAGAGAGAGAGAGAGAAAAAAAAAAACATGATCGTTAGAGGATGATGAGAGATTCTACTGTATAAGATCCTTGGTGTTCCAGAAAGAGGTGAATCTCCTGTCCCCACTCCTATAGTCGAACTTCCTTACTTTCCATTTGATTCAACGAGACAGATCTTTTCCTTTGTGTCTTCGACCCTCTTACCAGACCCGTACGCCTTCGGTCACGGTCCCTTTTACTTGAACCCGTCTCTCCTTCCGACTCCAACTCCAGTCCTGTTACTAACACTCTCGACACCCATTCGTTCCACTGTTCGGAGAAGGTGGAGAAGAAACCTTAGAAGTCCTTGTGAAGTCAGATTACCAACACCCTGACAACTAAGAAACCCATCTATATCTTCGTTCAATCACGTCGCACTTCTGTCTAGAAGGGTGTACCTTTCAGTTATACACAAAAAAGAGAAAGAAAGAGTGTATATTTGGGCATGAATATATATGTAATATATATATAAAAAAGGAATATATTTATACGTGATATGTTGTTTTGGTGGTTTTAGAATTGTCAACAAATAAAAAGTACCACCGTCATGGTGATAAAAATAATAAATACAAAAAATTTTTAAAAAGACTTGAAACATATTCCTCCTACACTATTAAAATAGTGTCCCTTTTTTCTTTCGTTTGTCGGGAAATAGTGAATAAAAGTGGATTTACAAATATATCTCCCTCTTCTTTCCCTCTTTCTGACTCGTGACTCATAACCTCCTTCCCCCACGACCTCTCCTTCGACCCCCCAAAGAGTTTATAAGGGTCTAAAGGAAAAATGACTCCCTACCAATCTATTCTTGTAATCTTTTCGTATTTATATCGTGACGAAAAGAAGAGACTTTAAGGAGTCCCTTTTCCGTACCTGCCCCTCGTCCTCACGACCAACTACTCTGTAAAAGGGTGTAAGACCCAGGTCTTCCTCTCTTCTTTGCAAACTTCCACCCCTTTACCTATAAATGTTACACGAGGAAGAGGTAAAAATAAAATGGTATAAACTTTATGACACTAGTATAAAATACAGAGGAGGATGGACACGACTGAGGTCCACCGGACTAAGAGATTTGGAAGTTCACCGTAAAATGGCTCCAAAACAAGGACCACGGGTAGGCGGAAAAAAAATCCTCACCACTTCTACGAGTCACTCTTCTCTCTCTTTTCGTCTCCTGTCCGTCTCCTGGATCCCGGGAAGTAGATCAACTCACTTCCAAATCTTCCACGAATGAACTCCCGACTAGTTCCTAGTCTCTTATTCTGGTTTCGGGATAAGATGTCCTCTGAATTATGGTACAAAGAGTAGGGTCGTCGTGTAATCTCAGTGGACCCCCAGATGACTTTTTACGGTCTCGGAGTGGGTTCTGGTGGGTTGGTCTTAGAGTCCCCCTTCCTAGGCCCGTAATCATAAAAATTTTAGTGTAATAATCTCCAACGAAATTACGTGTCGTTTCTAACTCTTGTCATCAAGCTTTCGGTTCCGGCTCGTCCTTCCGTCCCCGTTGAGGTGCGCGATCCTCCCCTTACATACTCAGGGCCACCCAGCACCACTTTCTCCTTCTCTAGTTTGAAAGGAGACCTCCACTACAACCCAATTTCTTCTTCTCTGCGAAGTCAAGGTAAAATTTCCTGTTCTCCTTCAACCGGTTTATCCTGTTTCCCCTGTCCCACCCCACATACGGTACGTTTCCTTAGTCGGTCACGGTTCCGCACCTCCCGACTGTACACCCCCTCTGGGACCTCGGCGGATCGCTTCCGACGACAGTGTGTGGTGGTTGTGGACCCACTGAATCGGTAGTCCTTACATAATAGAGTTTACAGTACTCGGACGTCGTACCTAATTCGATCTCTGTCTCCACTCCTCGGACCCCCATCACTGAACAAAAAGATCGTACATCCGTTATTTTCTTTTGAGATGTTCCCCTCTGAACTATTGCAAACCCCCGGTTGACTATACGGTCCACCTTCAGGCTCTCTCCTTCACCTAGGTTTTTATTGAGTCTCCATATTGACCTTCTTAGCATCACACAAATCAAAATCAAAAACAAAAAAGAAAGAAAAATTTGTTTTTACCTCTTCAGGTAGAAAGTCCCCTCCTCACTCAAGTCAAAGTCCAAACTACCCTTCGTCCACTGTCTCCTATAGGAAGACCTTTGTAGTCTTTCGTCTTCTCTATATCGTTACACGGAGTTCCCTTCTGAATCCCGACCTCTGGATTTCCCCTTCGGTTTGGTGTCTCCCCCTACCAACTTTCGAACTCCAGAAGTGCCGGGTCTCCGTTGTCGTTGTTACTGTTTTACCTGGGTTCACTCGAGGAAGTAACACGAGAAGAACTTGCACTTAGGAGAGGAACGGAAGTCACGTGTTCCCGATGAAGACTTTCGGTCGTTTTTGACCATAGAACCGAAGAGGACCCGGTCGATCCTCCCGACACTGGTGGGGTCCGGGGCCGAGAGAGTTTCGGATCCTACCTGAGACACTTCACAGATTTGGTAATGGTCGAGACCGTCCACACAGCAAGAACTTCCTAACCTTCAGTCCCGACGGTAGTTTTCGTTCTGGGAAGTCCCTGAACCAACAGACCACCGATTCTAAGGAACTAGGGTTACGTTCCCCGGACCCAAACTAAGGACTAGTCTCTTAATTTAAGGTATACGGTGTTGAGTGTACGGTATTGATTCTGGGTCACGTCAGTTTATTTATAAAAAAAGAATTTTTCGTTCTGGTAAATCAAATGGGATTTTATATGAAGGTGTAAGACGATCCAGAGGTTCTCTTTTGGTTACACTGGAGACCTCCCTGATCCCGGGGGTACTCGTGGTACTAAAACTTAGAAAGAACCCTCCAAGGTCATTTTCGACCGTAAGGTGACGAGGAGATAAAAGGTGTTCACCTAGACTGGATTTCTGACACGAGGTATTAAATCCGACAAGCCGGTCCTTTCGAAGAACTCACTGTGTACCCTTTTCATAACCTAAGTAGTGACCCTCTGGACCCAGGATTAGGACGGAGTCAAAGACTTTGTAAGTCAATTCAGTGAATTGTCTGTGGCTTCTCTTTGTTTGGGACTTAAATGAAGAAGTAGACATCTTCCTTTCTTTATCACATTTCCTAAAACTTTCAAGGAACTTCGAGGGTTTAAGGTAGTAAAGATACAGGATTAGCCTCGAGTCTAGTTCCCATGAGTTACGGACGACATGGACTTTGACCAGTCAGTTAGGGTTTGGGTACATAAGCACTCTTACCTCTCTATTCATCCAAGGAGAATACGAAAAAAACTGAGGAAGCCGGAACTTTGACCAGGAGAAGGGAAGAGAGGACAGTGAACTACAAAAGAGTTTCTTGGTATAAGTTGTTTTTAACGATTTTCGTTCGTCAAGACCGGTCTAACTGAAGAGTCGTTAATTTGGTTTGTCAACAAGGTTCCTACATAAACGAGAAAGAGTTGGTGACTCCGTGGTGTCCGTTTGAAGAGGTGCCGTTTCCCGGGGCAAACGGTTAGAAACGTCCATTTTTCGGCAGAGAGGGAGACCGTCACCTCTAAAAGCACAACACCGGACTTTCCTTCCGTAACAGTCAAAATAATAATAAAAACTTACTTTTACAAAACTTAGTAAACAAACTACTGAGGAGGAGATCTTGACCCACCTCACTACTGATTCGACCCTCTCCCGGAATGTCCCGTTCGGTCCAGAGACATTACTCTCTTGTAAAAAAAGAACTTGTCGTTTATGGAACGAACTGGTAAAGGTCCGTCGGTCCCCAGTCGGTAAGGTACAGGGTGACGAACTCAAAACCAAGGACTGTATATTTGTACTTCACTCTGATTCCCCGGACACAGAATACCTCCCTGTAGATTGTGTCTCTCCACCTCATTGCACGGACCCTGTAGAATCTCAAAAATATCTTCAAAATCCTTCTATTCTAACCTCTTGTTATACCTCTAAGGAATTTTTTGATCCTGATTCGGACGGTACACACACGAATCGACGAGTCAGCACAGACTGAGAAACACTGGGGTAGCTGATGTCGGGCGGTCTGAAGAGACAGGTACCCTAAAGGGTCCGTTCTTATGACCTCACCCAACGGTAAGAGAAGAGGTCCCCTAGAAGGGTTGGGTCCCTAGCTTGACTCCAGAGGACGTAACGTCCGTCTAAGAAATATCGGACTTGGTGGTCCCTTCGTATACGGGACCCGTATAGGAGACTCTTTTGGTATTAACTTTTTCTGAGTACATGGAGTCACAAGTATCGTCGTGATAAATGTTATCGATCCTGTGTATTCGTCGGATCTACAGGTGGTTGTTTACTGACCTATTTCTTTTACACCATACATATATGTTACCTTATAATGAGCTGGTTTTTTTTCTTACTTAAACTCAGAAGATAATTCTACCTACTTGGATCTCGGACAATATGTCTCACTTCATTCAGTCTTTCTCTTTTCGTTTATATCATATAATTGTGTATACACCTTAAATCTTTTTACCCTACTACTTGGATAAACGTCCCTTCCTTACCTCTGTGTCTATTTCTCTTGTTTGAACACCTGTATCATCCCCTTTCTTTCTCACCCCGTTTACCTCTTTCATCACAGTTGTATATATGTGATAGTACACACTTTGTCTGTCGACCACTCTTCAACGATGTATTGTGTCCTTCAGGTCGGACCGTGTTACACTACTGGATCTCCCACCCTAGCACTCTCCCTCCCTCCAGGTTCTCCCCTCACTATATACATATTAATACCGACTAAACGTGACAACATGTCGTCCTTGGTTGCGTTGACATTTCGTTAAAAGAAGGTTAATTCTTTATTTTGAAATTTTTACTTTAAGATTATGAACTTTATTTTTTTTTTATTCTTCTCTTGGAGTACCCGGGTTTGACTTAGGTTCTACGGTACGAAGAAGTATATGTTTATATACGTAAACCATAGAATCTCGTCTACGGTCAATGAGACGATTTGGAGTAAAGGTCGTACCAAAAGGAGGATTGTAAAGTACGTAGAAGTGACATATTCCGTTTCTTCACAGAGTCTACGACGATTCTCCGACCCTGACCCTATTGACTCGGTCCTACAAAATCCTATGTTCAGGAAGGTTCCTGGTCTTTATTATGATGAATAAAAAGTCGGCATAGAGTTCCGTACACCCTAGAATATCAAGGGGTAGGTCCCTGACTTCGACGTGGGGGACTTGATCTTCCACCTCAGAATTGGTGATCTGGTGGTCCCTTCGGGGTCATGATGATGTAAATTTTTAGGGACTTAAGGTAAAGAGGGTCTATCATCCACCAAAATAAAGAGACATTGTGAGGTCGTTTTTGGTTCGACACTTTCTCTAACTTGGGTTGACACTTGAATGTCTACTGTACGGAATTTGTACGTATTTCAGCATTCACGTTCCTCGTACTCCCTCCTTAAGAAGACTTAAGACTCCAATATTCCTTTGACCTCTTCGAAATCACAGGTGGGGGCAGGGGTCCGTCGTCATGGACATTTACTTCATCCAGTACGATTAACATCTCTAGTGTTCCGGACCGTCAAGGTATTGGGGAAAGTCTTCCCATTGGGTTCTTTGGAAGTACGACGACGACGACGACGATTCAGCGAAGTCAGCACGGGCTGAGACACGCTGGGGTATCTGCCGTCGGGTGGTGCGAGGAGACAGGGACCCTAAGAGGTCCGTTCTTGTGACCTCACTCAACGGTAAAGGAAGGGGTTACGTACGTACACACGATTCGGTGAAGTCAGCACAGGTTGAGACAAGCTGGGATACCTGTCGTCGGGTGGTCCGAGGAGACAGGTGTCCTAAGAGATCCGTTCTTATGACCTCACCCGACGGTAAAGGAAGAGGTTTCTTAGGAAGTATCAGTGAAAAAAGGAAATAGGTGAACTTCAAAGAGAGATTGACCTCGACGTATCAGAGGTTTTTCATTGTTTTTTTAATCTTCCCCTGTTGTCTCCTACTCCACCAACCTACCGTAGTGGCTGAGTTTTCTGTACCTAAACCCACCTGAGACCCTCAACCACCACCTGTCCCTCCGGACCGCACGACGGCAAGTACCCCAGCGTTTCTCAGTCTGTACTGACTCACTGACTTGACTTGACTTAGTAAGTGGTCTGAGTAAAAGATTCAACCTGTCATGTGTGAAGTAGCAAAGAAGTTTTGAAATTTTGACAAAAACTATAGACTACTTACTAGTCCAATAACTAAGGATCTTAAAAGAGTAAAGTGTTGTAAAGAATTTATCACTTCTCGGAGGAGTCCAATTAAGGACGTATTGAGTCCCTTCTTTGTATGTAAACA
Organism: Capra ibex; assembly: GCA_006410555.1. Lineage (NCBI taxonomy): Eukaryota > Metazoa > Chordata > Mammalia > Artiodactyla > Bovidae > Capra > Capra ibex. The sequence continues at coordinate 24,549,868 of SJYO01000647.1, forward strand.
TATTTTTTTAGGGACTCACTCGGAAGTAGATGGGTCTCTCGAGAAAAACCGTTGAACCTAATTCGCAAAACTGTTGTCGTTTTGTATTAGTCCTCACCTCTTCTGTCTTTCTGATATTTCTCATCTATTATCTGGTTCGGTCACGTAGTCCGACCCCGGTCAAGATTTCCTAGTTCGTCGACATATATAGAAGAACCGAGGACCCGTCAATTACCAAATTTTATGGAATTTTGGTGAGTAACTAAAAGTATTACTACTGGTACCTAGTAAATCTCTCTTGCGATGTTTTCCCTAGTCGTCATCTCAGGTATACTTCTCAACCTCTTCAAATAGAAAAGGAGATCTTCCAAAAGGTTGGTTTAAATAAGGTCATTTCAATTAGAACCGTGTTTTTTCTCCAGCTAATCGATCTCTTCAATGACCACATATAACAGTCTTTTTACCTTTGGTTTTCTAAAAAGACAATCGGTGAGTTTTTCTATTGTTTTCATTCCTCGTTTCTCTTTTTTTTTTTTCTACGTAGGGGAATCCGTTAATCGGTGTTAGGATTAGGGCTCCTGGTATATCCAAGTTAACCAGACCCCCATCCTTTCTAGACAGACTCACACCCAATAATAAAACGGATCTTTAAACAAAACTTGTGAGGTAAACTTTTACGTATTGTTGGAAACGTAGTTTCCACCGTAGTACTCATGAGACTTATTTAACCCGAAAGTTAAGTGTTTATGGGGAGGTACCGGAGCTAACTACAGATGTCGTTGGAGGACCGAAAATCGTATTCAGTGGGTTACGTGTGGTCCGAAGTTTCCTGTCTACCCCCCTTACTTTCCTTTGGGTACTTGAACCATAATTTACATATAAGTCGTTGAGTAAGTCGAAACTACTACTTAAGTAGAAATGGGCCTAGTAAAAAAACAAATTAGGTTATACCACGAATTAAGTATAGGAGAAGTTCCAGTGTTTGTACTTGTATAGATTCGGGATGTTTCAAGACACTTACAAGAATTATTTCATAGGTAAGTTACAAGTGAATTGTTTATGAATTCACGATTGAGATACAGTCCGTTACGAGATTTGTCCTTTTTCTAACCGGTTTTAAGAATGGGACTACTTCTAGTCCCTGTCTCCTGTATGTATCAAAGACAAACACGACATAAAAAATAGTGGTTTTGCTTTAACTTCTCTCACTTGACCCTCCACTCTTGTTTTTTGGGACTACTGCTTTCTCCCTTCGACAGGGTCTCCGGAGTCTCACTCGGGAAGGGTCTAGACTGGTACGGGGTCTTAGTCGTCCCCTCGACAATCTTTGTGTCACTCACACTCTCTCTCTTTCTGTCTCTCTCGGTCTCTCTCTCGGTCTCCTCCCTTATAAAAATAAATACATGCGCAAAATAATTTTATTTTAAATATTTAAATCTCTTTTCTTTCCTCCCTGTCCAACGGTTTGGAGTGAGCGCTACCGAGACTCAAGAGGTCCTCACTCCAGGTCCTTAGGCAGAAAAGTTTTTAGAGGGATTCGCTAAGACTATACAGGTCGGGTCTCACCAAGGGTTTGAATACAAATCTTTAGTGACTCGTTCTACAAGAGAACTACAAACATAGACAGTCGGAAGGTCGTCCTTTGTTTTCCGTGTAAGTCACCCTATTTGATCCTCTTCAAATGTTCAAATGTAAACTAAATGTTCACACACCAGTCCGACAACCCTTCGGGGACTTCCTACCAGCCAGGGTCCCGTGTTGACAATCGTAGAGATTCGGACTTCCTCCCTCTCTCCTCAGTCCAGGGGGGTTGACCTCCGTCTGACTCGACCCACCACTCTCGGAAGTCTCTTCCCGATATACTAGAAGTGAACTCTTTTCGTTAGTCAACCAAGTTTGGTTGACCTTAGGTCTCCCCGTCCTTCAGACGACTATCTCTGGTGGATCGGTCGGAGACTTTCACGTTTCTCCCTATCTCCTCTCCCACCTCCCACACTAACCTTCCAGTTTACTTTTATAAGTCGGGTTCCGAAAAAAGTCGACACCTTTGTGTACCTTTATAACCCAACCAGTTTTTAAAGTAAGCCCAAACAGGTGTTCCACAATACCTTTTTGGTTTTTTTGTGGGAAAAATTGGTTAGGTTATTTCACAAGTGACAACAAGTCAATGACACCACGAGTTGAGAAAGTCTGTGATACCTGGAATCGGGTGGTCCGAGGAGACAGGTATCCTAAAGAGTCCGTTCTTATGACCTCACCTAACAGTAAAGAAGAAGGTCCCCGAGAAGGGCCTGGTCTCTAGCTTTGAAACAGAGCAAATAACCGTCCACCTAAGGAATGGTGACTCACTAGCCTCTTTAGGTATTATATTGTCGTCAGGTTAGTCAGATTTCGATATAAGAACTATAAAGCACCGTGTCAACAAAAGTACTCGTCAGATGGACAATTGGAGAATGATTGAGGTGAACCATAGAATCTCTGTTATTTTATGGTACAAAAGCAAGATCGAAAAAGTCATTGTCAATTATAAATATCTCAATAGTAATACAAGATATATGACACAATTAAATTTTTTTTAAACATCTGTTCGTTAAGTTTCACTCCTAATAACAAAATGACTTTTCCTTTAATTACGTGTCTCTCCAATTCTGTACATGGTACCCGGTAGGTCACACATTCCCATTTCTGTACTAAACTCCAGCCTAGGCAGAATATAATTACGGGTACGACACTTTTAGATCTGACAAAACACTTCGAAGAGGTCCTTTTACCTTTACGGGTAACAAGAATCGGTGAACCATCCGATATGAGACCCGTTAAAACAGTTTTTGTTCTTTGGTGCTAAGGAACAATAACTTATATCAGGGTTGTGAGTAAGTAATGAATAGATTATAAACACAAACAACTTATAATATATAGAGAGGTAAGTATGAGTCCTTCGTTGAACCTTGAACACCTAACTGACAAATACTGAAGTGTGTAAGTATTTAGTATCCGAATTCATGTTCTAACATGCAAAAGAGACACGAGACAACCCTGAAGACACAAGTCTTGTCTTGATCCTACTGGGTGACAAGACTACAGAGGACCCGACTCCGCAAAGGTCCTACACCTTGAAAGATTTGGGTCCTGTTACGGTCTGTATGGTCTAACCAACCATTTACGGTTCGAAAAAAAAAAAAAATTAAAATATCAACTAAATATTACAACACAATTAAAGACGACATGTCGTTTCAATAAGTAATACGTATATATACAAAACAAAGACTACCTAGATGTGGAAGTCATAAAATTCAGATCTAAAACCGGAAAGGAATTCTGTTTATTCGACTCCGTGTCTCCAAAGTGCTGTCCTACCCTTGTCCCTTGAGTTTCCTCCAAGTCGGACCCACTCAGTAGGACCGTCGCTTGTACTGTTCACCCCTTCCGACACCCAGTAGAAGTCAGATCGGGTCTAGGGGTAGAGAAAGTCAAGACAGGACCTTCACACTAGGAACCGAGGTTTTCGTGTCTCGAATAACGTGCTACGGTACTGACGAACGAATGACGAACAGAGGAGACTACCTGTCTTTAGAGTGACTCCAATTCCCGGGTCATCAGAGCCCTGAATCTTGGCTCAGACGAAGTGCCGTTGTCGAGCCACCGGACAACCCCTCGTAGACCTCATGATTTCTACACATAAATGAGTCTTGAACGAAGACTAGAAGGAGACAAGTAGTACTTTGAACTGAAACCCTAGTAGGAACTCTGTATGTTCCGTGAACTCCAGTCCCTACCCTTTGTCCCTCGGAGTTCAATAACCTCTTAAAAGACGATTCATTCGAAGGTCAGAGTAAGGGATTTCTGACTGGACAGGACCCCTGAGACGGGTGAGGGGACTTAAGGTGTCATCAGTCCCATGTTTTTTACTTCTACTATTCTTGGACGACATATCATGTTCCTTGAAATGAGTCGTGAGACATTACCGGATATACCCTTATCTTAGATTTTTTTTTTTTTCTCACTTATATGCATATTGACTAAGGGAACCGACATGTGGACTTTGATTGTGTCGTAACGTTTAACTAATATGAAGTTATTTTAAAAATTTTTTATAATAATTTTTGTTCGTTTGTTTAGGTGTCTGGTGGGGTCCCGGAGATCCTACCAACCGAAAGACTACCCATGTGTCGTAGAAGTGAGAAGGAACAACAAATTCCCTACGGTCTGTTTACTTTTTCAAATAAAAAATTCCTCTGTCTCCAGTCCAAGTTCATTCTCTAACTACGAAGACAACCTTTTGAATCCTTATTGGGTAGGATATACCATAGTAATTTCATCTCTCTTCCTACCACAGTTTCCCTGATCATAAATGCTTCGTGAATGAGACACGGTCCGTCTCTCGATCGAAAAATACACAGGTTTACTTAAATAAGGTGCGGTTTAACCGAATCTGTTATTTCTTAGTCGGGTGTTGTACCCTCCGGACCAAAATTAGGGACCCAACCCTTATAGGGGACCTCTTCCCTTACCGTGGGATGAGGTCATGAGAACGGACCTCTTAAGGTACCTGTTTCCTCGGACCGCCCGATGTCAGGTACCCTAGCGTTTCTCAGCCTGTGTTGACTTCACTGATTGTAAAAGTCAAAGTTTTGTTATGCTCTACTATTAAAGGTAAATGTCCACTCCGACCAACACCAACGGACTGCAGAGGTTTCAGTATCTCAACGACTCTCCGTGACCTCCCCGGACTTTGGTGACGGTGATTTGGGTATGAGCAAATGATTGTCAGGGCTCCGTAGTGACGACGGAGGATCACCGGGGCTTTATGAGACCTGACCGAGGACCGGGTTGTTCAAAGAAGGTCAAAGACTACAACAATGAGTAGCACTGGTCCTTTACAACCCAAGAAACGTCTCTTTGGGCGTTCTGCGGACCTGGATTGAGACTCCTCCATTCACTGGGATTTTCTGATACTTTGATACTGTAACACTAAAGGAAGATAATAAACCCCCTTCTGTCCATTCACGATTATTTTGGAGACAAAGTTAGAGTGGTTATAGTTAATAAGTGTCTCTTCATTGGTGACGACCCCGAGAAGGAAAGGACATCCCTCGTGTCGACCGCTAGATGTCTTGGACCGGAGACACAACCCGAAATCAGGAGACTTATAGTCACGGGAGACCTCCACCTTGAGTCTCTCCGTTTCCACTCTCTCTTCGTGTGAACCTCAAAAGACGGGGACGAGGAGAAATAGCTTCAGGGACGGAGGTTCACGTTTCCGACCCCCTGAAACTTCCTTACAGAAAGGATCACACTGGGAGTTCACACTTTAGAGTTCCTTGGTGGCCCGGTCATCCTTTAGTGAACCAAGGAGTCTAGATACAGGTTCCAAGACCAAACAGGGGGTACTACCTAGAAGGACGTACTAGAAAGGACAAATGGACAGAGTTCCATTTCCCAAAGGTTGTTGTGGAAAGTGGTTCTCCCTCCCTAAGGGTCACCCTTCTGTCATAGTGATATGTGTGTCACACAGGTGTATTTCCCAGTGACAGACACAAAAGAAATTCTATGTTCGTCCGGGTCTCTCGTCTACATCCAAGAGAGATACCGAGACAAAGACGGACCGTCCGGATTCTTACACTACCATCCTCGACCTTTCTTTGGTCGGATTACAAACAACTCGTGGATGACACACGACCGGGGATGAAATTGAACGACTAAAAGAATTCTTCTGATAGGAAAGGAAATCAAGAAGAAGAAGAAAATTAAAAGACTGGTGTAGTACACTGTACACCCTAGAAAATCAAAGGACTCGTTCCTAGGTTGGGTGTGGGGGATGTAACCTTCGAGTCTCAAAATTGGTTACCTGGTGGTCCCTTCAGAAATGAAACCAAGAAAATTTCGGGATCCAACTCAAATAAAAATTTACTATCTGAACAGGGAATCTATCCTACGGGTCTCATTCTAACGAGTCTACTGTCGGTCGTCGTTCTTTTATTCCACTATGATGTCAGGGTTGTCCCACTCGGACCACTTAGAGTACGGATACCAATCCTGACTGTTCCTCCTCTTCCTAAGGATCTGAGATTCGAAGGAGAAAAATGGGGTCTTTCACACTAAACCCTTCAAATCCGGATTCTTCAAAAACGATACCAGACATAAACTAAATAAACCTATCGACCCGAACCTGACACAAGGATTCACAGTCATTGGTAGAGCACCATTACAGAAAGACGACACCGGTTTCGGAACTGAACCATTACGTGGGTGTAGGAGAGTTGGGTATAATAATGACTTGAGTGACCAAGTTGAACGTAGGTAGGAGTCCGTGCACACAGGTGGTGGTCGATAGAAAGAAACCTCCATCCTTGGGTGAGACCGGTGTACGTTTCGTTCGGTCTTTACGGTCCCTTAACTACAGATAGAGTAGTCATCGGAAGTTGGAAATTGACATCCTTTAAGTTGTATAGTAGATGTCTTGTATTCCTATTTCACTTGGGATATTACATTCTAGTACGAGTCTCCACTATGGGTCTTCTAAGAAGGAAATCTTACGGGTGTTCAGAGAATTTCCGTTTCTGATCCTGAAATAATCCTAAGATTTTGGGTCACGGTTAAAGTCAGTTACACACACACGAGGTAACGAGTCAGAACAGACTGAGAGACACTGAGATGCATGATATCGGGTGACCCGAGGAGACAGGTACCTTAAAAGGTCCGTTCCTATGACCTTATCCCACGGTAAAGGAAGAGGTCTCCCAGAAGGGTTGGGGCCCTGACTTGAGCGTAGAGAACACAGAGCACGTAACCGTTCACCCAAGAAATGGTAATCTCGGTGGTTAAAGTTAAAGTCAGTTATTAAGAGATTTTTAGTGACCACACCACGACCCGTTCTACCCTATCGTGAATAGTCCTAAATCACGAGTTAGATTTCTCTAAAGTCAGACAACCCAAATCGTCTGACATCAGAAAAGGTAAGATAGAACTATGAAATCTTATTGAAAACATAATCAATAGAGAACGACACATTGTCTAGCGGGGTTTAAATTATCGAGTTTTGTTCTTAGTGCATAATAGAGAATGTCACTCACACCTAGTCCCTAAGTCCTAACCGAAGAGACCCAGAGAGTGCTCCAACGTCCCGGTATCAGTGACCCCCACTTCTAGGTGAAGGTTCTAAGGAATGAGTGAACGGACCGATACTCACCTTACGAGATCGACGAAAAGTGCACTCGGAGCGACGTCTCGACGGACTCATAGAGGTACCGTACCACCGAATCCCCCGGTAAGTTCCTCAGTTCGACATTACGGAAAAGACTGGATCACAATCAACGAGTCAGTACAGGTCGAGAAATGTTAAGGTGTCTGGTATCGGGTGGGTCCGAAGAGACAGGTTCCCTAAGAGATCCGTTCTTATGACCTCACCTAACGGTAAGGGAAGAGATCTCCTAGAAGGGTTGGGTCCCTAACTTAGGTTCAGAGGACGCGACGTCCGTCTAAGAAATGGAAAACTCGATGTCCCTTCTGTAAAAAGACTGGACCGGAGACTTTAATGTAAGACAGTAAAGCTGAAATAGAGTAACCAGTGTTTTCAGTCAGGACCAAGTGACACCTCCTCCGGTGTGTCCCTCACTGATCGTCCACCACCAGTAAAACCTCCGACCAATGACACCCAAGGATGTCTTTTCAAGTAGGGGACATCCCCAAATACCCTCTTTACGTATCTTTTTGTTGTCAAAGTTTAATGTAACCCTTCGTGGATAACTACCCTGTTCGTCTTTACAAATTTTACAAGAATAAACCATTAAAGGGTATTACAAGAGATACCCATTACCAGACATTGGAAAAACAGTTTGTAAGAGGTTGGGTGTCCTTTCGAAACGAAACTATAACTCCACCTTTGAGGAATGTTTACACATTTAGTTCAGTGTGAACTCGTGGTGAAAACTCTCGAGACGAAAACTACACCTTCTCAGTCGAGAGTCTACTGACCAAAAGAAGATTTTGGATTTTAGGGGGTTGAAGAGTCTCTACATTCAGTCTTGGAATTAGGGGTCTCAGTCCAGTCCGGTGTCACGCCCATACCGATGTACGGCCCCAAGAGACTAGGCCCTATTCTGATGTGTCACCTCGGGAAACAACACGAGGCCCGTCTCCCGCAGGGAACCGGGCTAACGAAACTCCGAGCAAAGGACTGGCCCTTCCAAAATGGTGGACCTCCTGTCTAGCGAGGTTTTGTTTGTCCGGAGGGGCGGAGGGTCGAAACTCGAGACACGACTCGGGACTTGAAATCCGTTTTCTTTACTTGACACCTGAATAGTAGTCATCGTCATTTATGGTCACGAGGTTTCTTCAAAAATGTAAAAAAATCCAGGAACGATGGTCTCCAGTTCAAGGGTGACGTCGTTACCGCCACCCCAGCCCCCCCTTCGTTTAGACTCCTCTACCGTAACTTTCTTTGGTCCTTTTTCCTTTACCTTCGTTAACTGTACGACTTGAAATAAAGAGTCGGTACCTGTATCGGACCCTTGGGATGAGAATAGAATACCCTTCATCAGGAAAATCGGTAAGGTTTTTTTTTACTTTATTTTAATGTCACGATACCATACAAGTTTTTATGGTCACGATACGTGTTCCTTGAGACGAGTTACAATACACCGGCGGACCTACCCTTCTCTCAAACCCCCTCTTACCTAAGTATATATGTATACCGTCTCAGGTAAACGACAGGTGGACTTTATTAGTGTCGTAACAATTAACCGATGCGACGACCACGACGATTCAACAAAGTCAGCACAGTCTGAGACACTAGGTTACTGACGTCGGACGATCCGAGGAGAGAGGTACCCTAAGAGGTCCGTTCTTATGACCTCATCCATCGGTAAGGGAGGAGACTCAAGTCAAGTCAAGTTAACGAGTCAACACAGACTGAAAACGCTGAGTTACCCGACGTGGTGAAGTCCGGAGGGACAGGTAGTGGTCGAGAACCTCAAATGAGTGTGAGTACAGGTAACTCAGTCACTATGGTAGGTTGGTAAAGTAGGAGACAGCAGGGGAAGAAGAGGACGGAAGGTAGAAAGGGTCGTAGTCCCAGAGGAGTTTACTCAGTCAAGAAGTGTAGTCCACCGGTTTCATAACCTCAAAGTTGAAGTTGTAGNGACAGGTAGTGGTCGAGAACCTCAAATGAGTGTGAGTACAGGTAACTCAGTCACTATGGTAGGTTGGTAAAGTAGGAGACAGCAGGGGAAGAAGAGGACGGAAGGTAGAAAGGGTCGTAGTCCCAGAGGAGTTTACTCAGTCAAGAAGCGTAGTCCACCGGTTTCATAACCTCAAAGTTGAAGTTGTAGTCAGGAGGGTTACTTATAAGTCCTGACTAAAGGAAATCCTACCTGACCAACCTAGAGGAACGTCAGGTTCCCTGAGAGTTCTCAGAAGAGGTTGTGGCGTCAAGTTTTCGTAGTTAAGAAATCACGAGTCGAAAGAAATATCAGGTTGAGAGTGTAGGTATGTACTGATGACCTTTTTGGTATCGGACTGATCTGCCTGGAAACAACCGTTTCATTACAGAGACGAAAAATTCTACGACAGATCCAACCAGTATTGAAAAGAAGATTCCTCATTCGTGGAAAATGAAGGGAGGAGATTACCCCATAAAATGTAAAAAAATATATAATTTCAACGAATCAGTACAGGCTGAGAAACGTTGGGGTACCTGATATGTCAGGTACCTTAGGAGGCCCGGTCTTATGACCTCACCCATCGGAGAGGGAAGAGGTCCACTAGAAGGGTTAGGTCCCTAGCTTACGTCCAGAGGACGTAATGTCCCCCTAAGAAATGGTCGACTCGATAGTCCTTTCGGGGTTTAGACTGTGAACATCAAACAAAGGAGGACGGGGAATTCTCTCTCTATTTTTACAGACTGAGAACGTCGGAGGTAAACTTCTGGAGATTGGAAGCACAGACAATGGGAGAGTAAGGGGCGAAAAGAAAATCCTCTTAATACGACGGATCCCTTTCCCCGAAGTAAAAGTAAGGCATTGACGAAGACTCGACTATTCCCCACAGCAGGGATTTAAACACTTCGTTGTATAAGAGGATTGGGAGTATAACTCCCAGAGACTAGGTCCCCGGAGTTCATCATCAACCTCCTTCGACGGCGTCACCGTCCTCCAACTCGTTGGTAAACACTGAATTTTCGGAAGCACACCGATCTTTGTTTAGGTCAATGTGTCAATGTCTACGTCCCTCGTTTGTCGTTTTTGTCTTGTTAGTCGTTTCAATTTTCAGTGTAATACAGGTGTCAATTCCATGTTTCACAACGTGATCAGGTAAAATCCTAACAATCTACAGTAACCGATATGAGTTAACCGATATGAGGTTGTATTTTAATTTTCATTTTTCTTTTTTTAGTATGTAGTCATTTTTTTTTATCGTTACGATACCATACAAACGAAGTACTATATTATACAATTCTATGTAAGAGAAAATCGAAAGAGTGTTATTGACAAACTCCAACCACAATAAACGGAGATCGGTAAGATTACTTTTACCGTTTTGGAGGGGAGAAATAGGACGAATTAAAAAAGGTATCTCGAATAATGAGAGACCGTAATATAGGGTGTAGAATTATAAACAAATGAAAGGATAACAGATGAACGAGCAGAATTGTCCATTCCAGGTAGTTTTGTCCCTTACCCAAACAAAATGAGAAACGGTGTAAGGGTCTCGGACCAATTACGAGGCATGTGTTAATAACCGTTTATTTAAAACGTGACTCAATCGATGCTCTCTAATTTATTGAAGGATGTCCGGAAGCCTCAGATTTAAACTACGGGAAAAGTACGGACACAAAAGACATAGTTCTTAGGTTCCTTTGACTCCGGTGTTTCAACGTTTCGACGTCTTACTTTCAAGAGTGTAGTGTGGGTTTCCGAAGACCTCAAATGAGTCGGAACAAGAACGACGTTATCCGTTCGTGTTCTAAAACGGGGTCCTATATTCTAACTATGAATCCGACCATTTGTAAGAGGACACGAAAGGTCGCACCAAGTGACCGGAGGACCAAGGACCCGGACTTTTACGTGAAACCCACTTTGAGTCGTGTTAATGGAGGGTGGGGGCACGGGTAAGGTGGGAATAATAGTTTTACCGGGTATTCTTTTACCGAACTTGTGTCAATGTGTACCGATGAGTCTACATATATACATTTAAAGATGTACCCTTCTCGAATACAGGTTTCGAGACTCGTTTTGTAGACTTAGTCATGATCCCACTTCGGGGTACCTTCAAGTCTCCTCTAAAACAGTACTAATACATAAAAATCCCAGTAACCTGTTAAGGAAAAGGTGGAAGGCAAACTTTATCCAAAAGAAGAAACGAACGGTGAACCGGAAGGAGAGACGAAGAGACGGAAATAGAAAGGGCTCTCCACTTTCTCCGACAGTCCTAACTTGTACGAGTCATTTACTGGCTCCTCGAAACCCGCGGTTCGACCCCTTCGGCGTCGTTGGTGAGGGAATACCGGTACACGAACGACTCGGTTCTTGTTGGTTTTATGTAGTCGACCCTCAGCTGGGAGTGTTCGTTTGTCTAACCAGGTCGAAGGTAGTGACTTTGTCGAACAACCTCCTTAGACCAAGATGACTCGCCTTGGTGTACAAATATGAGTTACTGAGTCAAGTCACACAAGGAGGACTTTTATCCTAACTTCGGGTACTCGGTAACCGGGACCAAACCACCCAAACAATATGTTTCGGATGGAACGGGTAGTGAGGACCTCACTTGACGGAAAGGTTCGGGTGGGAGAAGAAACGTAGAGTCCTCATCTGTTTTTGTCGTGACGAACTATTTGATGAACGTTTGACGTCGTTAGTCCGTCCTTTTTTTTAAAAAAAACAGGGACTTATGTAACGTAGTACCCGAAACGAGCATCGAATCGACCATTTCTTAGGTGGACGTTACGTCTTCTGGGGTCAAGTTAAGGACCTAACTCTTCTAGATGACCTCTTCTTATCCGATGGGTGAGGTCATAAGAACCTGAAAGAAACACCGAATCGACCATTTCTTAGACGGACGTTACACCCTCTGGACCCAAGCTAGGTACCCAAACCTTCTAAGGGACCTCTTCCCTTTCCGATGGGTGAGGTCATAAGACCGGACCTCTTAAGGTACCTAACATATCAGGTACCCAAACGTTTCTCAGCCTGTGTTGACTTACTGAAAGTGAGTGTAGTGTAGTTCACCAACGTGTCACATTTTTAAAGGGTTATTAAACAGTATATAGTCGTCATAAAAAAAGGAAACCTTTCTATCGTATTTCCCTTTTCTTGGTTACCTTTCTAGTGTCCATAACACAACACCCAAGTTTAAGGTCTGGGCGGTAAATATCAGACATCCGGGACCTAACTCACTCGATTGAAAAGTTTTATAGGACAAACAACAGAAGTAGATATTTGGTTCATGTCCCACGTCCCAATAACAATTACGAACCTCATATCTTTAACAGTCTCGGACCGTCTATCATCCCAGAAATACCGTGTCTTATAATAATGATAGTAAACAATTTATAGATGACACCCAGTCCTAATCCCGTCAGTGTCAGACTCTCCACCACTTCTCCTTCATTCCCCCGTAAAAACAGTGACGGTTCAAAACTCAAGGAACCTGTTTAGTCCGGAAACGAAAATTTAGAATTTTTTATCCTCTTTTACGATAAGAGTACCTGTCTTCTCGGACCGTCCGATGTCAGGTACCCCAGCGTTCTCAGCCTACACTGAATCACTGGTTTGGCGGTGACGACGGAGGAGTGAATTTTTGGTTGTCTAAGAATAAAACTCCTCGTACGATATGTGTCTGTGATATGAACCAAAAGGAATTTTACATGGAAACGAAAAGGGTTGGGAACTAACAACGAACGAGTCTGATACGTATTCTTTTACCTTGGGGTCTCACCACTCCTTTAAACCGGTTTTAGGACTGTAATCACTCACCGTCTCAACAGTAGAACTCGGACTTATAAAAACGGTAAACAAATATGTGGTGAATACCTTACTCTATAACATAACTTTGAACACTTGTAATACAAATAATACTAATAATAAAAACAGTTCCCGACTAATGTAATATTTATGTGTCGACCTACTAACCCTTTGTCTCTTTTATCACCCTTTGGAAGGGACTGTAACTCCCTGACTCTTAGAGAAACCCTAGAATACAAGAAACCGTATATTTTTAACAGAAGGATTTTATCTTTGTTACAAGACCAAAAATTTTTTTCTGTAATTTTTTACATTAATCAGAAAGGGAACCTTTTCCTCTTTCCCTTTACCCTCCCACTGAGGTTTCGTAACACGCCTAGTTTACGTTATTACTGAGTTTTTCTTCGAACCTTTCATTTTCTGTGTGAAATCGACATTCTGTAACGACAACACGCATAATAAATAAACAGTAATAGTCTTTGGTAACCAGTATATTCAACGACGTTAGGAACGTCTCTCTTTTGACTTTCTAGTGCGTAGGAGTTTCCGTCACCCACTCTTTACAACTCATTCCCCATCTTGTTCTTGGTGTCCTCAAGGTTCTTCCTGTGGTCGTTTCCATTACAAACATCTGTCAGACCTTGAGTCTCTAAAGATCTAATTTTAGTCTATGCAACCTCCGCTAAGTACGACTTCATAAACTTTACAACAACGAATCAACGATTCAGCGCAGACTGAGACGCTGGAGGATCTGAGATCGGGTGGTCCGAGGAGACAGGTACCCTAAAGGGTCCGTTTTTAAGACCTCACCCAACGGTAAAGGAAGTGGTCCCTTAGAAGGACTGGGTCCCTAGTTTGGACGTAGAGAACGTAGAGACCGTAACCGTCGACCTAAGAAATGGTGACTCGATGGTCCCTTCGGGTCGACTGCACATCTGGACTCACTGACTTCCCGGGAAGTTAGTAGACTGACCAGAAGCATAAACCACGGTTCTCGTGTACACGTAAAATAGAAATGTCTGTTCATTAGGTTTCAAAGGACTACACAAACCTGTTTACTCTTCTCATGTCATCTCTGGTCCATAAAGGTTTAAACAAATTCCCTTCATCTTTCTTTGGTCTTGAACCTCGGTTAAGGAGGGAATAGGACACTACACTTAAGTCTGTTCAATGTGGCTTTGAAAGTCTTGGAGAAAAAAAAGGGGTAGACCTTCTCTTTCCGTTTCTTGTTTTGTTGTTACTGTAGTAACCCCAATCCTACCCTCTTTTAACTTGTCGTGTTCACTCGTATGTCGACCATGTCTTTACACATGGAGAGATAGGTAGAGACAGTCAGCAACATTACTTAAATTGGGGAAAGAAAAGAGTCGCCTTAGGTTATTTCTCGAGTGTAAAAGGTCCGGTCATCCTTTCCTACCAAATGAAGGGGGAATTGACTTTACTTTCACATTTGACGAAGTTTTCGTCCCAATCACCTGAAATCACAGTGACAATGTCACGGATCTTGAACCTTCCGTGGGGTTTTTACAAATACTTCGACTTTTATAGTGGTCCAACAATTATTTTGTTGAGGAGGAGGGGGTCGGGTAAAAATGGAATCTTCTTTATAGTTTGGTTGTAGTACACTCTGTCAAAATTAAGACCAACCCAGTTTATCGGGGGCAACTCGGTTGGGAGAATTTCAATTTTTGATATTTGACACCCATTTTGGATGACTCTTTAGGTTAATGAACTTCCGTCATCTTTCACTTATTTTCGTCTATGATCTCCTCTCAACTAAACACGTGTTTTACCTACCGTGACCCATGTTAAGGGAAATAAAAAGATAAAAATAAAAAAATTTATAAATATAAATAAATAAATAAACCGACACGGTCAAGAATCATCACCGTACACCCTAGATCAAGGGGCTGGTCACTAGGTTGGACCTGGGGCATGTAACTTTCGTGTCTTAAAATCGGTGACTTGACGGTCCCTTCAGAGTGGGAAATTAAAAAACTTTATAAATGTCGAAAGTTAGACTCCTGTCCGGGGTTTGACACCAGACCCTTCCACTTATTTCGGTCACCTTTTAACATAGGAAAACCGAATTTTTCAGTTTTCTACCTTAGGTCCCTTTGGTTTCGACGACCTTTCACTTCTCTTTTAGGACTTTTCTTTTCTTAGTCTCTCCTTTTCGGAGTCTGAGACAAAGATCTGAGACGGATTTGACGATTTAGTAGAGACTTAGTACGTACGGGGTCTTTAACCGCAAAAATTTTTCAGTTATAAGAAGTCACTTTGTATTGTCTTAGGTCTCAAAGATATAAAAAGTATTACTGACTTTATTTTAGGTTTTAACTAACTACATACTTCTTTGTCCTTTTGTAGTAGATGTGTACACACGACACGAATGTACAGGTTCAGAAACCACTGGGGTACCTGACGTCGGGTGGTCCGAGGAGACAGGTACCCCTAAGAGGTCCGTTCTTATGCCGTCACCCAACGGTAAAGGAGGAGGTCCCCTAGAAGGACTGGGTCCTTAGTTTGGGTCCAGAGGACGAAGAGGACGGAACCGTCCGTCTAAGAAAATGGTGAATCGATTGGGATTCATATCGAGCACACACACACTTTCAGGGAGTCAGTACAGAGAAACACTGGGGTTCCTGACATCGGGTGGTCCGAGGAGATAGGTACCGCTAAAAGGTCCGTTCTTATGACCTCACCCAACGGTACGGGAGGAGGTCCTCTAGAAGGGTTGGGTCCCCGGACTTAGGTCCAGAGGGTGGAACGTCCACCTAAGAAATGGTAAACTCGGTGGTCCCTGTAATTATTTTTTTTTAACGTTTAATAGAAGCAAACTAAGGACGGAGAGTCTATATGAAAGGTAACGTCTAAAAGTCCGGGTCGGTTGTTGTCAGATTTTAGAATCTGTCGTTTTGTTTTCCCGAGGAGTCTCTGGACTGGGCCAGGTCGGAAGTACTCATGTTCTTCTTTGCTTTATCTTAAGTCTTCCCTGTAGGGTCTAAATCATTGCTCGTTCCGATCCCCGTGTATTTGTTTTTCACGTCTCAGTGACCTCACCTTCCTACCCTTTACACATTCTTCGAGTCCCACGAAAACAAAACTCGGACGAAGGACGTCGACCAACGGGGTCCTGACTCTCTCCCGCCACTCAATGGTCGGTGTTGGTTGGTGTCGGTCGGGAAACCTACTTAACCTCATTTGTTCACCGATTCATCCAACGATTGATATAAAGGTTCTATAACGTCTTCCTTCCCTTTCTCACTTTGTTGTAAAACGGAGAAGTTGGACCACAAAAACGTGGACACAACCACACAGTGGCCCATCTCCTTTAACATCTTGAGTCAGCGGCAGGTAGGTAGGTAGACAGGACCATAGCTTATGAGGGAACCCTATGCTAAAGGTTCAGCCACAACCGATAAAGTTTTAGTTGTCGACACCCGCTTCCTTTCATAGTCTCTTCAGGTATGATTCGGTCAGGGACTAAGTAATGAAAACAGATTTAGTCCTTAATGTTTCTTCCTTCTTTGAATCCCTATGTTCAATTTGTCCTTCACGGTTTGGTAGATACTTACATAGCCTATACAGAAGTATACCCAAAGACCTTAGACGTCCAGACTGAATCAAGATTACCATTGGTTCAGAACGGGGTCAAGACGAAGTCATAGGTATCCTTTTCCTCAACCCTCTTACTTATTTTCATCCAGGGAGAGATTTCCCTTAATAATAAATTTTCTCTTAAGAACTATACTTCGACTACCTCCCTCTCCCGACTCTATTTATCATTTCAGTGTATCCAGAAACCCTAAAAATTCCCCCTACGTTCTCCATTTTATGAACGACCGGTATATCCAATAATATAAAACCCCAAGACATTTACTGTTTCTTCCCAGACCCTTCGGGACTTCACTCCTCCTCAACGGTCCGACATGTTCACTTGTCACCTGGACCCTCACCCCAGTCCATTCACTCCCTCTTTTAAATTCCCTCGTGGTTTTTTGGGAGCCATTAGTTCTTGGTTTGTTAGTTCTAAAAAAAAGTAGTTTGTATTTGTAACTTACGGTATGAATTATTTTTAAGTACATTTTTAGTTTTATAGTTTTAAAATGTATTTTTATTCGACGATGTTAAACTAAAAGAAAAATTTACTAGAATAACGACACGTCACCTGAGGGGACCACCGAGTCTCCATTTTTTTTTTAGGTGGACGGTTCCGTCCTCTACCCAAGTTCAGTACTCAGTCCTTCTAGGGGACCTTTTCCCTTTCCGATAGGTCAGGTCTTAAGAACGGACCTCTTTGGGTACCTGTCTCCTCGGACCGCCCGATGTCAGATACCTCAGTGTTTCTAAACCTGTGTTGACTCACTGATTTGTTGTCGTTGACACGTCTTCCCTGTTACACGGGAACCAAGGAACCAGATATACCGACAACGTTGGTGAACCCAAGTCGTTTGGTTGACCGATAGGATTCGATAGGAATATATGTCTATTAAAAAAAAAACTTAACATCGTGAAAGTTATTACAAAAGGGCACCAAGTTTTAGACCCTCGTCTAAAACTATTCATATGTATCCACGTATGTTAAAAGGAAACGGAGTCCTAGGTTATCTCGAGTTTGACCATGAGTTGACTCGTTCTACACGGTACTCAACCTGACTCATCTCTTTTCGGACTTTCGAACGAAGCGTCTCACCGAAAACTCTTAGACCCTACACAACTGAGTGTTGACTCCCCGACCCCTTATCGACCGACGTTTAAGTATCCTTATTCTCGGGTCTTTTTTCCTCTGTCCTCCTGAGTCCCTCCACTACCTCGGTCTATCGCCCCTCTCGAAACCGGGTCCTTGGTCGACGAGTCGGGCCTGAAGGGGTATTGCCTGGTACCAGACCGGAGTCGTTTGTGAAACACTCGGAGTCAAAGATATGGTCATTTTTACCAAAAGGCTGAACACAATCGACCTTCGGGACGTTTATTTACATCACACCGTCGATGTCAATCTTGAGACCAGATAGACCAACTTGAACCCCACACTTTGGTTCTGGGACTGAACAAGTCGAAAAGGACCAGGGGGTACCTCCGGGGACACCTCTGAAGGAACCGGTAAAGTCCCGAGGAGTCTTGTGTTAGACTTTATCACAAAATCCACCAAAAAAAAAAATTATATATATTCGAAGAAAAAAAATAACCTCATATTAACGAGATATTATAACACGATCAAAGACGACGTGTTGTTACACTTAGACGATGGGGACGAGTCAACGAAGTCAGCGTAGGTTGAATAACACTGGGATACCTGACATCGGGCGGTCCGAGGAGACAGGTACCCTAACAGAAGAGAGAACTCCGAGGGAGGGTGGGGAGGGAGTAGAGTGGAAGGGTCCAGTAGTGTCTTGTCGTTCGACTTAAGGGACGCGATATGTCGTCCAAGGGTGATAGATAAAGTGTGTACCGTCACATATACACGGTTACGGTGAGAGAGTTTAACAGGGTGGGAGAGGAAGGGCGGAACATAGGTGTTCAGACAAGGGATGTAGACACAGAGATAAGGACCGGACGTTTGTCCAATTAATCATGACAAAAAGATCTAAGGCATATATCCACTAGTGACTCCAGTCAAAGTCAGGATCACAAGGTAAGTGCGGATTTTGGGACGGACATAAACGTTCTACTGTAAAACTGTTACATTGAAGTGAATGTAGTTTAATTTTTTTTTTTTTCTATGACTCCTCGGAGGTCGGAAACCTAACGTGGAGACCCGTACGGTGCAAGACAAAGGTCCGAGCAGTTCGGACGTCCTGAGTATCTTAATCGTCTTCGTAGTTCTCTTAAATCAGTCGGAAGGGTACCGGTCACGTTAAAATGTCACCTTTCTCCGTGTGCCGGTCCTAAAATTGTACTTCGTCCGTGGGGACCCCTTGTAACTGTTCACTGGTCCCTAACAGATGTACACCGGTCCTCGGTCTCCGTCGGTCGACCCGGACTCAAAGACTATTTATACTGTCAAGGTCTGGACATTTATAAGGTTCTGACCTCCTCTTACTTAAGATCACCATAAGTTTTGTTCCAGGAATAGTAGAAATAATCTTAACAGTAGGAGACCTAATGACACCGACAATAAGTTAACGATACCCAGAAGTTCCTACATTGTCGGACGAAAATTCTGTATCTACCCCCTGAAGGGACCACTAGGTCACCAGGTCGTAGGAGGAACGTTAAGTTAAGGACCTACCCCTTAACGTTAGGGTACCTGGTACCGTACCGGTCTTTTTTTTTTCTATCCACCGTTCCTCCGTTGTCCTCGACATCTTTGTCTTCCTTGAAGTCCCAGACTGTCTGCGTTCGACCTTGAGAGGTCAAGATAGAGAATGATCGACACACTAAAACAAAACAAAACAAAAATTTTGAACAGATTTGAAGGTTAAAGAATCGAGATGTAGTCGTTATTTCACGGTTGTCTTGACGTCAAGCGAGACGGTTAACTTTTTTGTACGTGTTGGGTTTCATACTTCAACAAAATAAATCCCTCGAAGGACTCCTGGTATCGGGTCCTCTGTTAGATAGTCCATCGAGACTTCTAGACGAGGTTTCCCCTTTTCCTCCTTGGTCCCATATATCCTCAAAAACAACCTTTGTGTGTGTGTGTGTGTGTGTGTGCGTGTTTGGTTCTTTAATTGGTACATTAGTTTGTAGTTTTCTGTTTTCTGTTGACGATTATTATACGGTCCGTGTCGAGTCACGAGACGCTACTGAATCTCCCATCCCTACCCCCTACCTCCCGACCGACCCGTCACCCTCCCTCTGAGTTTCTCCTCCCTATATACATATGAATACCTACTAAGTACAGTACCATGTCGTCTTTGGTTGTGTTGTAACATTTCGTTAATAGGAGGTTAATTTTCATTTAATTTATTTTTACCGTCCATGAAAGAGGAAAGGAGAACCCTACGAATGAGGGCCTTAGGTCTGACTCCTCCTTCAGGTCGTCGGAGTGTTTCTTCGGTGTCCCGTCCAGAAAGGTCGGTTGTCGGCCATGGTTAACGGTCAGTCCTACTCTGACGTCTACCGAGACCGGGGATCAGTCCAGTGAAGGTCAAAGGGCCGATGGGGTCGACTATGGTACATTGGGTTTGACAAGGTCTCTTTGGGACGAGTCTGACATCTAAACAGTCTCTTTATTTACAAAAGACGGTGATCCAAACCCCGTCAAACAATGCACTTCGGACTTAAGGGGAAGGGTAGATGCCACCAAAGGGGTCGACCTCTATCGGCAGGAGGTCGATGTCACTCCCACACGACGATTCCACTCCCTCCCAAATACTGGGGAGGGAAGGTGGGTCTTAACGGGACCCGACCGACTTCGGTGTCCCTCCAGTACAGGTCGTAGGGGTGGGACGTCGGTTTCTGACAGTGCCTTCCACCAGGGGACCGGAGTTCCGTCCTAACCTGGAAACCATGTCGAGTGTAAGGTCGCGGGGAACACCCTAATCCGACGACGACGACGACGATTCAGTGAAGTCAGCACAGGCTGAGACACGCTGGGGTATCTACCGTCGGGTAGCCAGACGGGGTAGGGACCCCAAGAGATCCGTTCTTGTGACCTCACCCAACGGTAAAGGAAGAGGTTTCGTACTCTCATTTTTCACTTTCACTTCAGCGAGTCAGTACAGGTTGAGAATTGTTGGGGCACCTGACGTCGGACGGTCCGAGGAGGTAGGTATCCTAAAAGGTCCGTTCTCATGACCTCACCCCACGGTACGATCTTATCAGTAACCTTCCTGACTACGGCTTCGAGGTTATGAAACCGGTGCAGTACGTTTCTCGCTTGAGTAACCTTTTCTCGGACTACGACCCTTTCTAACTCCCGTCCTCCTCTTCCCTCACTGTCTCTTACTCTACCAACTTATTGTAGTAACTGAGTTTCCTGTACTTAAAGTCGTTTGAGGCCCTCTGTCGTTTCATGTTCCTTCGAACCGCACGACGTCAGATACACCAGCGTCTCAGTCTGTGTTGACGCACTGACTTTTTGTCTAGGGGTCACTCCGATGTAAGGACCAGATTGAGAAAGGGACGGGGTCGGGAAAGAGAGAGAGGGAAAGAGGACCCCCAAAGGAGTTATAAAGTATACACCATCTTAGAGACAGAGTTCGGGACATAGATCCATGGACTGCCTCTTGCCCGTGATTACCTACAAAGTTGACCACACCCCTCTTTAAATGGATGAAGTACACATTGAGCCAGAAGTGTTGTTAGGATAGATCACCTGGGATGGCACTTTTTACTTCGTTCACTAATATTTAGTGAAGGGGTCCCTATCTTGGGTCCAGAGGGCGTAACGTCCGTCTAAGAAATGGTCGACTCGGTGTTCCCTTCGGGAATGAGGTTATTTCTTTTCATTTTTAATTTTTGTTTTGTTTTACTCCGTTAACTCCGAGTCTCTCAAAGTGATTGACTAGGTTTCTATGTGTCGTTTATGCACTGGGTCGACCTACTCACGATAGACAGACGGAACATAAAATTAGTAGCATAGACACCAATGGAGAACCACCACCTAACGAAGTAACACTCCGACCTCGACGGCGGAAACGACGTAAAATTTCCTACATTCATACGTATCATTAAGTGGGATCGACACTGAGAGAGGAGGGACAGGACCCTTCATGAGACGAACAATATAGTCTACCCAGAAAGAATGACCTTGCCGGAGTAGGGAAGAGAAATTAATGGATCTAAGGTTGATAGGAAACTCTCGCACCTCGGAATATGATTCTGTCCGCACCTCGGGATATGGTTTCAGTGTCCTGTTTTTAGAGACTTTGACTGACTCGGAGTCTTATCGACAATGGTACTCGGAGACCTAGATTTGGCTGGTTAAGGGACTGGGGCATAATCCATTTTATGGGAAGGATAATGGGTGGGATATCAATTGAGGGATTGATTTATGGATTATGATGGGAAGGTCAACTTTAAAAGACACTGAACTCTTTTGATCGATAATCGAGTACTTTTCCCAACCGAGAAGGAACTCGATCGGTCGACAAGATTCTCACAGAGGTTGAGATTATTTAAAAGAAGAGGAGAGTAAGACGGAGTTCAGACCTTTAAGAAAAGGTGGGGCACGTGGCTGGTGCTGTCTCTCACTATAGTTTAGATTAAAGGGGTACATCAAAAAGGATTAGAGGACGATAGGAAGTGGTGAAGTCCTTGTTTGGGGATGTCGAAAATAACATACTGGTTCAGTAAAGTCGGGGATTGTTAAAGGACGGTGGTGTCCGGGACTGTGTAAAGGAAAGTTGTCTCCAATACAAATGTCTATCTAGACAAAAGTAGTCAATCTGACATTCGGAAAATTCCTGTCTTAGTTCTGAATAAACGAGAAAGAGATTATAGAAACACAGACCACGTTTCCTCTAAGAAGTGTCTTTAGACAACTAACCTACTTACTTAGTTGTTTGACCAAACCCACACTCACACGAAAGACAGAAAAACAGACCTGACATTCCAGGCATTCTGGGTCTAGACCAAAGGGTTAAGAAAATTCTAGGAGTAGAAATCGTTTACCATCTTAGTCCCGTCTTTATCAGTACCTTGACTTAACATTATCAGACAGGATTTTCTGTCAGTGTGATACAGGAACGAACCTCTTTTCCGTCGAAAGAGACAGTTTCCCTTCGTCAGGATACACTTTAGAATGTACCTTTAACCTCTTTAAAAATTAGAGACTCAAACAGTGAACAGGTTGGGAGACACACGACAAAAGATATTGAGACGTACACTGGTTTGCAGGAACTGAACTGGAATACCCTTATACATTTGACACTCTAAGTTCGCCCCTACAAACACCCTCCTCCCATAGTATCCTACACCTCGTTTAAAATAAACGTCAAGGGACTGAGTCCTCACTGAAGACCATTCACTGTTCTCCACTGAGGTGTTCCTCAGAACAGACGAAGAAATTTGTGTTCTGAAAAATAACCCTACCGTGGGACGGTTAGACTGTCCTTCATGTGTTGTTTCTTCGTCGACGGAAATCCAGGGTATGACTGGTCGTGATTGAAAAACGTCCGATCAAAAATCGTACTTCAAAGAGGAAGTTCTCCCTTTTCGACTAGAGTTTTCTTATGTCCACTACACAGGGAAACTGGACCATCTAGTTTACGTAAATGAAGATATTTGTTTTTTATTAAAAATTTTACGTAGTTTCTCGAACGTTGAGATTCATGGGGTTGCATATGAAAAGACTGTACCTAGTAGACTGGTAGGGGTGAAGGGTTCGAATGGATAAAACGTTCGTATGTACCAGATATAACCCCGAAAGAGTTTCTGTATATTTAAATAGAAGTTTCTTGTTCCCCTTCCGTCACTTCATGTCCTCCAATCCTTTTGAGTAATGTGAAACCTCTTACAAAGTTTGAACTGGAGTTTCGTCACTGGACTTTCGAACGTCAAGTTGGAGTTCCAGTGAGACACAGGGTGCGACGACAGTCGGTCCTTTCCACTCTCAAAGAACCCAACCCCAGTCCCACCCCTATCCCAGTCCTCTTCAAGACCCGTAAGTCTTGACATCCTTCACGAACAAGAGAGAAGTAAAACAAACGACTTCTTCTCTTTTCTTTGGATGTGCAGAGAAACTTCGGGACACCCCGACAAAAGTGACACTCTCGTTTCGAGTACTAACAAGGACCTTACGACCAGGATGGTAAATAACAGGAACCTAAATTACGGACGGAACGTAAACCTTATTTCTAGGTAAGTAAGGACACGGTTCTTTATTTCTTAAGATAACAGAGGGACGGGCTTAACAAGGTTCTGGTAGAAAAAAAAAAATACTCCGACTGTCCGGTCTATCGTAGAGCAAACCGGGGTACTAGACCAGAGGTCTTCTCTACAACACGGGGTAAAACCAGACTCGAAGAGTCGGTGTTATGGCAGTGTGTCTCGCCAAGACAGGGGAGCCATGGTCCTTGAAGCGGGGAAAGTGTTCCTGGGAATTGTTGAAAACACCTAACGGTTTGGTCTGAATGAGATTAAGAGGTGGTACTCCTACCAACACAGTGAGTTTAATCGACTTGGAACCCACCGGCGATTAAGGTAGGGACCCCTCTTTACTCACATCGACTAAACGTACGACACTGTACGAGGTAGGGTCTTATAAGGAACTACTAAGTGGTCTTATTTCCGGTTAAATTAATTTTGTTTGTGTCTTCACACTTTTTTGTTTCCCGTTTTCTTCAAACTTCCTTCGACCAATAGTGAAGTCTCCTTTTGATGGAGGTCCCCGACTTCGGATTTGTCAAGGATTGTCTTACAAGAATAAGTAAATCCTCCAAATGAAGGTCGTGTAGACGGGAGGATTTGGAAGGTGAAAGGAGAAGTCGGAGGAGACGGTCGTCTGGAGGACCGGAGGTCGGACCGTCTCTTCTACTTAGGTGAGGGGTGGGATATAAACAAAGGAGATCAAAGTCTGTTTCCGCTGGAAAGAGGTTAAATGACGAACAGGAAGGACAACTCAAGAAGTAGGTTTACAGAGGAAGGCCTCGACCAAGGTTCAATACAGACGAGACGTAACATCCCAGGAAAAAGAATCAATCAACTGAGGTAACGATATCGGATATTTTTACGAGTTCACAGAGCTTAGAAAACTTTTGTAGGAGGAAATTGGACACAGAAAGAGGGGCAGAGGGGAGGTTAGTGAAGGGAAAGAGAAGGGTCTATTCTAGGAAGTTTTATATCGAATATAAATTATAGAGGTGAAGATAGACGCGAAACGGACGAAATGAAAAGTAGTGACACCAAAGGAGAAAAAAAAAAAAAAGAAATTAAACGAATAAATAAAAACCGACGCTACCCAGAAGTACCGATGCACCCGAAAGAGATCACCCCAGGTGCTCGAAGAGAAACACCACCGAGAAGAACAACTCCCCACGGCCGAGACCCCGTGTGTCCGAGTCAGCAACACCGAGTGGCCGAAAGAATGAGGCACTGCATACCATAGAAGGGTCTAGTCCCTAACTTGATCACAGGGGAACAGAACGTGACCGTCTGTTCAATAGTTAGTTAACAGTACACTCACATACAAGGAACCAAGGAACAGAGCAGTGTTGTTTCTAAACCTCACTGCCTGTAATTTCGGGGGAGCCGCACAGTGTCGAGAGTCCAGAACCTATCTGGCACAATATTGAGAGTCCAGAACTTACTTGGTACAATATCGAGAATCTGTTTAGTCACAATGTCGAGATAAAATAAATCTTCTATCGTCCTTTTAGGTAGAAGTTCTGCACTCCCGTGCAACTAGGTTTCTGTGCTCCTCTTCTGCGGGGTCACGCGCCCTCTCTCTCGCTCGACCGAAACCGAGGAGATAAAGATACAAAGAGAGAGGGACCCGGACAGGACACATTTGACCCGGTCGGTCCTCACGACAAACAAAATGGACTCCAGGAGTGAGGCCAGGAGCCTGGAAGAAAGCAAGATAAAAGTACCCGAGAAGGGAAGGAACAGAAAAGCGGTGATGGTAAAACCTGAGGAAAAGGGATAAGATGGATGGATTGTGTTACTTGGTGGTCCCTTCAGGGATACTAAAGGAGAAATTCGAGAGAATGGAGAGACTGTCGTTGAAATGATAAAGGTCGGGGGTTCCGGTCCTTCTACTAACTTTATTCTGTGCTTCCTGGATGAACAGTCTCCGTTTCCTGAGATATGAGTTGAACAAACTGAAAATACATCGTGAACGGAGACACCAGTCAGGAACGAAGGACTCTAAGATGAGACCTAAAAATTCTTTGGTGGGGGAGAATTAAGAAGAAGAAGAGAGAGACTACTAAGGAGAAGTGGAGGTGGGAGTTCACGACTACAAGGAGCTCCGGGAACCTAGAACAGGGAGAACGAAAGAGGACCATTAAAGAGGGTACGGGTACCAAGAATGAGGATGGACCCATGACGACCACGGATATAAACATAAAGGTCACGTACAAAAGGGGATTCAAGGTTGACGAAGAAAGGTCTAGAGAAGAGGACCTATGGTGTATCCGTTGAGTTTGAGTTGTATGAGTTTCAACGTGCATAGAAAGGACATCTTGGACCAGAAGGAGGACATAGGGTAGGTCCTTTATTACAATGGTAAGTAGATGAGTGGGTTCAGTCTTTGGACCCACCAATAGGATTGAAAGAGAGAAAGGGAGTCGAGGACGCGGGGTAGACAATGGTACAGAACATCTGGACTGGTGGTGTCGTAGAGACTATACATAGATGAGGGGAGCAAAAGGGGTAGGGACTGAAAAGAGGATCTAATAATTTTATGAGAAGAATGGAGGTCAAAAAAGTAGACGTCAGACGGAGGGTGTTTCGTCGATCTCACTGGACGGAAGTCGCCACGGGATAACGAACACTCTGCTTCGGGTATGAGAAGTCACCCTGACAATTTAGCACATCGGGATCGGATGGAAAGTCAAGTTGTCAAAGTAGAGAGTGGATTCGGGGTGTGTGAGATGAGGGGTGTCTCTGTGTTCGATTAGTACGAGGCAGAAAAGTGGAAAGGTTCTTACCACGAAAAGGAAAAGACTGAAAGGAATGAACGATAACGAGGTAAAAGGAGGTTGGATTTGGGTGACGTCGTAGTGTATTAGATATATAGACAAATTCTGGGTTAAGATCTCAATAAAATGAAGATTAGTGATCCTCTGAAAAGGACTTATTATTGGGTAGAGAATGGAGGTCCTTTGGTGTTCATATAAGGAGACTCAGAGTACCATCGGACATGAAAGAAATTGTGCCTGAACTATCGGGAAATAATGATTACATCAACGAGTAAAAACAAATCGTAAATAGTGTCACGGTTTTGACTTATTTAAAAAGGGACTCATTTACTTACTTATCCAAGAGTTATTAGACGTTTACATAGAACGTTTAGGGTTCATAATTGGTGACTCCTTAAAACGAGGATCTCGTATAGACGATACTCTTTCCTCTATTTCGGTAAAACGAAAGGGTTACAAAAATTATTGACTCTTATACTACCACTAATTATGGTAAATTTTTTTAATATTTTATCGTAGAAAAAACATAATGGAAATAAAAATAGAATAAAATAAAGTAAAAAAGGGGGAGCCGATATGGTACATCGTACACCCTAGAATCAAGGGACTGGTCCCTATCTTGGACGTGGGGGATACCACCTTCATGTCAAAGAGTTCGTGACCTGGTTTCTCTTAAGGGACTAATTGTAGTAAGAGAAACACTATCTAACAACATAAAGGTTTTATATAGAGGGGAAGGTGTGTGAAAAAAATTTACTCTGGAACACTACGGGGGTAGATGTGCACCTTAGATGAAGGGGAGAGGAACTCACACCTTATCACAATACTGAGTGAACCTTGGGTGTCTTGACCCATAATCAGTCAAACATTTTGATAATAAACAACAAACAAAAGAATTTTTAACCTATGTTGTAAATGGAACGTATCAACGTACTATATATGTGAACGTAAAAATTTAATTGGAGGAAAAAACTCTATTAATATTCTAGTACATCCAACATACTTTATCATGCCCTACTAGGTCATATGACGATGGGTACGATGGGTTCCCATTACAGAACGTTTTGATATCAAGTTATAGTATTGGTTCTATAACTGTACCTATATCAGTTTTGCATTTCGTGAAGATCACGAGGTCCCTAGTGATTACTAGGAATATTAACACAATAAAGTTCCTACAACAAATTTATTTCAGTCAAGTCAAGTCAGCGAGTCAGCACAGGTTGTGAAACGCTCGGGTACTTAACGTCGTGAGGTCCGGAGGGACAGGTAGTGGTTGAGGACCTCAAATGGGTTTGAGTACAGGTAACTTAGTCACTACGGTAGGTCGATAGAGTAGGAGACAGCAGGGGAAGAGGAGGACGGGGGTTAGGGAGGGTCGTAGTCCCAGAAAAGTTTTCTCAATTGAGGAGTGAACTCCACCGGTTTCATAACCTCAAAGTCGAAGTCGTAGTCAGGAAGGTTACTTATGGGTCCTGACTAGAGGAAATCCTATCTGACCAACCTAGAGGAACGTCAGGTTCCCTGAGAGTTTTCAGAAGAAGTTGTGGTGTCAAGTTTTCGTAGTTAAGAAACCTCAAGTTTAAAGAAGTGTTAGGTTAAGAGTATAGGTATGTACTGGTGACCTTTTTGGTATCGGAACTGATCTGTCTGGAAACAACCGTTTCATTATCGAGCTGAAAACTTATACGACAGATCCAACCAGTATTGAAAGGAAGGTTCCTTATTCACAGAAAATTAAAGTACCGACGTTAGTGGTAGACGTCACTAAAACCTCGGGGTTTTATATTTCAGACTATATCACACATTAAAAATAACCGAAAAAATCGAGTCGTATTAAGGATCTCTAAGTAAGTCCCTAACAGTGTACAAAGTTATTAAAAAAGTACCGACTTATCATAAGGTACCATACCCAAATAGTTAAACAAATTGGTCAATGGATAACTTCCTGTGAACTGAACAAAAGTTAAACTTTGACAATACTTATTTAGACGATACTTGTAAGTATGTATCGGAAAAACACTGGTACACTAATGTATTCACAAGTCCTTATGTTGACGATCGTATACCTTTATGTTGACTTAAAAGCACTACTCCGATATTGAAACGATTTAAGTGAATACTATTCACTCAATTTCCTCCACACACACACACACACACACAATCGAAGAAACACTAATAAAATACATCTGTTAGTGTAATAGACGTTTCTCCCTGTCAACACCAAGAATGAAAGACTAGACATATAGAAAATAAAGGAAAGAACGGAAAAACGTAATCTCTTTTGAAGACCGTTGTGCGACTTATTCACACTACTTTCACCTACAGGAACGGCACAAGACTAGCATCCTTTTTTCGTAAGTCAGAAAGTGATGATTCGTATAATCGACATCCGTCAAATAGTTCACCTCCTTCAAGGAGAATTAAGGATCAAAAGACTCTGTGGGAAATTTTAGTATTGATCTATAACTTAAAAATACAAAGGAATGTAGTCAATTTTGCTAGTATACTAAAAAGAAGAAAGTTGAATAGTTCCTTTCTAATTAGTCAGTTAGATTCTTTATTTACCTTTTTAAATAAACGTGATTTAAACTCCCAATATTGGGTCCTTCTCGTAGAGTCTTTCGAGACTCTTGATAAGACGGGGAATCTTCAGTTTCGTATAAAGATGTTCATCAAATTCTGTCTTCCGACATGTAGTTTATTAGATATTGACCGTCGAATGCAGTAGGTCTAGATTCACGGTACACCACCCAGTACACTGGGGAATACTCCAGGTCTTCTGTACGACAGAAATTCCTCAACTCCTGAAGGGACCACCGAGTCTGCCATTTCGCAGACAGATGTTACGTCCTCTGGGCCCAAGCTAGGGACCCAGCCCTTCTAGGGGACCCCTTCCTTTACCGTTAGGTGAGGTCACGATAACGGACCTTTTAGGGTACCTGTCTCTTCGGACCATCCGATGTCAGGTACCCCAGCGTTTCTCAGTCTCTACTGACTCGCTGCAGTGAGTGAATGACTACGATCCTTTTGCACCGAAAAGTACCAACTCGTCCATAAAGACGACTACCCCTCCAAACCAACTACGGTTTACGTCTACGTGTTACTTGACATCACCCCTCTCTCCTTTCTTCCCGTCTCTTTTAAAAACAAATTAAAAAGAACAGAACGGTATTTTTACAATTAAAACTGACGACCAGTGACAGTGGTACCTGGAAGACGTCACAGATCCCCGTTGGACTTCCGTCTATTTTGAACAGACCAATATCTGACCCATCCCTGAGAAAAAAAAAAAAAAATTTAATGAATAAACCGAAGTGACCCAGAATCAACGTTGCACACCCTAGATCAAGGGACTGACCCCTAGCTTGGGTCCGGACGTGACCCCCACGTCTCAGAATCGGTGACCTGGTGGTCCCTTCAGGGACCTAGTCCTGAGACTAGTGTTTAGAGGAGGAGAAGAGGTAGGGTTTCTTCAGAGACTAGTGGAGAAAAATGACACAGAATAAGGAGGAACTCTCAATAGTGGTCCAGACGTAATTTCCTTCGTCTCTTGGGCCGACAGAGAGGGTCGTAGGAAAGGTAAATGTTCTTCAGATTTACCGTCCCCGACAAGTCTGGAACGACCCATAAAGGAGACTCTGTAGCCGGTCTCCTTCCCCACCCTCAGTTCCGTCCGTCCTTCTTTTTACAACAACTTGTACCGACCCGAGTCGTCTACTTTCGGACGTCCGGAAACCGACTTCTATCGTGTTTTTCCCTGTCCGTCTCGGTTTGAAGTTAGTACGGTGGAGCCACAAATGTAGTCGGTCGGGACCCGTGACGGGACGACCGTCGGACCCACAATCATCGACAACCGAAGACCGGACTAACCTTTCCCTAAGGTCTAAAACGTCCCTCACCTCTCTTTATTCTTGTTGTACAGGACAAATGAGTCTCCTACACCTCCGGAGTTCTCACCGACCAACGTGTCCCGTGGACCGACGTCCCACTACGGGTAGACGGGGGGTACGTTCCGGTGTGTGGAACCCTCTTAGGGTCTAGACTTCGACCTCCTCCAGAATGTAATTCTTCACCAAGTTGAGAGACTAGAGTCGTGCCCTTTTACCCTTAGACGGGTCAACTGTCTATTTCGTTGGTTCCGGACCGGAATAGAATCCTATACGTCGATCATCCACCTAACTCGCCCCTCCTCCCGTTTCATCTTTACGTCAGAGACCAAGGGAGACAGAGTAGGGGAGAACTCCTGTGAGACCGTTGGATCGGTTGGACCCGGTGGTACTCACTGTAAAACGACTGTCACGAACGGACAAAGGACGTATGAATGGGGTTGGGTAGGTGTTCGGTGGTGAAGGAAAAGTCCTCAACGATCGTAGACTAGTCGGATAATAGGTTCCGAAGCCACACACCACACCAAATAAATTTCCCTAAGGGTCACCGAGTCGTCATTTCTTAGACGGACGATTACGTCCTCTACGCCAAGTCAGAAACTCAACCCTTCTAGGGGACTTCCTCTTTTACCGTTGTGTGAAGTCATAAGAACGGACTCTTTAGGGTACCTGTCTTCTCGGACCTCCCGATGCCAGATGTCACAGTGTTTCTAGACGTGTGCTAGTTCGTACGTGCGTGTACCCAAAAAATTCCCTTCAGTAAGGGTATTCTCGACCTCGTCAGTCCCTCATCTCTTGAACAAAGTCCTAAATTTCAGCAGTAAGCTTTTTGTTAGAGTCGGATTTTCAACTCTCAATACAAAATAAGCGTACGAACCTGAACGACTCCTGAATTCGGGATCTTGTTGGGGAATCTATCGAGACTCCCTGACGAGTTTTCTCCATTCCCTTTTCGGTCCTATGTATCCTCAAAAAACGTTATTTTTGATATATCAACCTTGTAGTTTTTAATAACAATGACTCTCTTTTGGTTTGTAGAGTTCAATTACTTAAATCGTGAAAAGACACATGTCCTTTCTATACTCAGACCCGAACAACTCTAGTAAGGAAACTATAAGTGGAATCAGTAGATTCCAACCATAGAACAAAAAGAGGTAGGACTTAGGGGAACCTCATGTGTCAGGTCCCACCAACGTCACCGACTACCGAACTACCGCCGTTGTAGGAAACAAATGACAGTCCGTTATAATTAAATGTTTTCGGAGGTATCCTAAACTACTCTGTCTTTTCCCCCTTTACCGGTAAAGTCCTTCGGTGAAAAATTTCGTAAAATAATTTTCGAATAATAACAACAAGAAATCAACGAGTCAACACGGGTTGAGAAACACTGGGGTAACTGACATCAGATGGTCCGAGGAGACAGGTACCCTAAAGGGTCCGTTCTTATAACCTTACCCAACGGTAAAGGAAGAGGTCCCCTAGAAGAGCTAGGTCCCTGGAGTAGAGGTCGTGACGTCCACCAGAGGACGTAACGTCTCCATTTAGTGATCAATAATCCTTTTGTGAGATGGGCGTAGTAGAGTAAATTAGAAGTGTTGTTGGGATGTTCCCTCCGTACTTTACGAGATCCAAATACCTACTCCGACTCCCTTCCCCGTCACTTTATGAAGCAAGTCATAGTCTACCAATTGGGTTGTCAACAGAAGGACACGGGAACCAGAATTGGGGACGTGATATGACGAAGAGTACCACCTCGTCCTCTCTGTTCACCACATGACTTTTCTTTACCTCTCACCTCTAAATAACCGTCACACCCACGTTGACTGTATGCAAAAGACACCAGTCCGTACCCAATCCACAAGTCATGACAGAACTTGTAGACGACTAGATTATAACTCGACAATATAATTACGACATCTTTTAGGACGGTAGTGTTACATTTACCGTTGGGGGTTTAAGTCCAAGGATGTTACATCGTCGTTAATTAGCCCTCCGATCACTTTACTGGACCTACTTAGACAAGTAGTAGTGAGGATGATTTGGGTTTAAGGATAATAATATCCACTACACCAAAGTAAGAATGATAAAACAGGTACAGGAAATAATTAAACATACAAGGAATCACTACTCCTAACAATCACAAAGTGAGTCATTCAGGCAGTCATTAACTTCCTTGAGAGAGGTTAAGGGAACCAGAAGAGACAACCGAAAGATCAACTTAATTACTTTAATCTAATAAATCACTATTAGTAAAGTGTTATATATGTATAACTTGTGGGAGTCGAATGTGTCAATATAGAGTTATTCAAACGTTTTTTCTTTTGAAAATAGAAGTCGGTATACTAAGACTCATCTCAATGTTTCTTTAGTCTAAGTTTCGGAGGTAACGGAGTAAGAGTTTACCAACTTGGGAAAATTCTTAGACTTTATCGTTAACTGTAAATATAAGACCCTGGGTTTATTTTGGAGACTTTACTGTAAAGAAACTTGGTTATCCAGGTCTTTGACAATAAGTAGAGTGTATAACCTCCACTTGAAGTAGGTGACTTTACAGAGGTCTGAAGAACATTTCAAACGAAAATTGGTACATGAATTCCAGAACACTAAAGATTTAAACCTGTCTCCCCGTGATTCCGTACTAAAGTTCTAGTTACTACTTTTTGAGTCGTTGGATTCTGTCTGTTTGGACTAAAGGTCTGAGTCGAAAAGGTGACTAACACACTGGAACCCACTTGACCGATCGGAAAATTTCGGACTCAAAGTAGGAACATGTCCTCTTCTTTTTTATCTTGGGTAGTATCTATTAACAACACTTTAAATTAACTCATTTATATAGGTTTCCTAAGGGACCGTGATCCGTCATAAGGTATTTACACTTTAATCTTCCACTTCATTTAATCACCATGACGGAGTCGATAAAGACAAGTCTCCGATAAAAACAGAGGATCCTTCCTCGTCCACCATTTCTCCGACCCACCCACCTCCTTCACAACACCACACAAACAACACCCTGTTGCCTTACCTTTTGGCGAACTTGTCCAACGCACTCAGTCACGCCCTTTACGTGTCCACAACAATACGGATTTCTGTAAGTGACGGACGGGGGTGGGGTGGGGGTGGGGGTTAGAACCTCTTTCCCTCTGCGGAGTGTAAAAAAGACTTTCCGTTAAGAGGAACAAAGAATCATCTCTTTGGACAAGATACTCAGTAATGTGTAGAAAGGGTTTCCGGTGGGTTCCACCGGGTGGGAGTCGGTTTTCGAAGAGAAGAAAAGGAACCTACAACAAAGAACATAGAACAAACGTTCAGTTGTGGACTTTCACGAGATTACTAATCTTCTTAACTATACTCATGGAGAGTCCTATAAGGGGGTACGGATTCTCCAGTGGGACTATTCTACTACGGGAACTTCTGGGGAACCCTAGAACCCAGTGTCACTGGTTGTGTCATTGCTACGAACAACGTACATGTACCTCTCAGGTCTCAAATTGATCAGCTCTCAACAACCCCCATCAACCTGAATCATAACCCGAGAAGTACCCTACATAGGACCGTAGATGACTCCAACATCCACAGTAGACACCGTAGTCCCAGTAATTCCACTGGGTTGACTTGACGGACTTTGAGAGAGATGGTAGTTGTTTCCTATCGTCCCAGAACTAGATAACTACCGAAGACACGTTACGGACATTGAGTCACTAAACTAGTTAAAGACTACCCAATTTATCTTCTCAGAGTTGTCTTCCCATATGAAAGTACTAAAAATTTCTTGCGCCATCTTTAGTACACTCGGAATCGTCGTACTTTTCAGATCTTAGTGTCTGAGATCCGACCTGTCAAGTAAAATACACAGTTCAGTTTTGTCGGGGGTCTATAAACCAGTTTGCAATAGGACTCACACAATCACTTCCACAAAACCCTACCCTAATTGCAAACTTAACTATCTGATCTGTTCCGTCTAACGGGAGGAATTATACTATAGACCGAGAATAGTCAACTAGTCAGTTTCCTTCTAGATTTATCTTATTTTCCGATTGGGAGGACACTTGTCTCCCTGAGTTAGGACGGACTGACTCTACCCTGTAACCAGAAAAGGTCGGAAGTCCGAACCCGACTTTGTAGACCAGAAGACCCTAGGACTCGGACGACCGAAAGTCTAGAAAGTAACCAAGAAGGCTAAGAAACTGCAAATCTAAGTCAGACCTCGATGGACGAGAACCCAAAGACCAAACGGTTGTCAGACAGAACCTGAAGAGTCGGAGGTATTAGTGGACACCACTCGATTTAGGAATGTCATTTAAAGAAACATGGACATATCTACATAACAACGACAGCAAGTCAGCGATTCAGTACAGGTTGAGAGCCGCTGGGGCACCAAATATCGGGCGGTCCTAGGAGACAAAGGTACCCCAAAAAGGTCTGTTCTTATGACCTCACCCGACAGTAAAGGAAGAGGTCCCCTAGAAGGACCTGGTCCCTGACTTGGACTCAGAGGACGTGACCGTCCACCTGAGAAGTGATGAATTAGTGGTCCTTTCAGGGTATAACTATATATACATATCGGATAACCAGGACAAAGACACCCCTTGAGATAGTGTGAACCATTTAATTTGTACAAAAACAAACCGACAAAATCATACAAGTCCGAAAGTTACCCGGTGAATTTAAAGGGTGTAAATTCATAGACGTGAGATTTGGGACCGGACGACGGATTGTCACTCGACGAAATATTTCTATTTGAATCTAGAGGAGGATTTTCGAAGATTTAAATACACCGAAAAAAACCGACGTGACCCAGAAGGAACGACACACACACGAAAGAGATCAAAGACGCTCATCCGTGATGACGAATCAACTCCACGCTCTCGAAGAGAAACGCCACCGAAGGAAACAACGACTCGTACCCGAGATCAACACCCTCGAGTCATCAACACCGTGTGACCCGAATCAACGGGGGTCCATACACCCTAGAAGGGTCTGGTCCCTAGCTTAGGCACAGGGGACGTAAGGTCCTCCTAAGAGTTGGCGATCTGGTGGTCCCTTCAGGAGTTCACGTAAAAGAAAATTCAAAATGTATACTGTTTAATGTTCAATCCAGGGGTTAAACGCTTCACATTCGAACTCTTATACAGGCTAGTTTATGTACTTATTTATATATCTTATATACTTTCTTCGTGGTTCAAACTCTAGTAAGAAATATTCTTACACGAAACTCCAGATTTTTAATTTCAATTCCGTTTAATTTCCCTGAGAAAATTCTCACTAATCTTATTGAAGGTGCTCTATTAAAGTTGGTGTACGGTTTCTGTTTAATTCAAGTCGTTTCCCACTTGTTAAATTACATACTATTGGGGCACTACCAAATAACTTTTCGGTTTTCGTCCTTTCGGTTTTCAATCTCGGAGTCAGGTACCTTGTACTACAGTATTCTGTTTAACCGACAGAGCGGGCACCTTCACTCTCTCTGAGACACTCACACCGTATCGAATTCCACAATTAATTCAAAAATACTATGATTCTAATAAGAAGACGAACAACGAAAATAACTTACATTCGTCCATTCTCGTAACCTTTACAAGTAACACTACGGATTACAACAAGAGTTTAAAAAAAAAATTACTTAATCACGACAAAGGGTACGTTCTGACAGTGGAGAAAAGAATATAGGACCCTGGATCAAATGAAGATTAACACAGAGACTGTCATGAATCCGTAATCATGAATCACGACCCGAGGCACGTTTTACCCAGAAGCATATATGAAAAACTTATCTTACCTTCAATAGTAGGTGAGTTTATCAGCACCTTTGTGATATTAGGTTTCATCCGTTTCTCACTACTTCAAGTAGTCCTACTCATGTCTAATTTTGATTCTTTCCGTTGTGGAACATAAACGGAAAAAAAAAAAAAAACATCGGTGTAACATGTCGAACGTGATAGAACCAAAGGGTTGGTCCCTAACTTGGACGTGGGGGACACCATCTTCGTGTCTCAAGATTGGTGATCTGTTGGTCCCTTAAGGGTTATAGAATATGGAATATGGAACATGTCGTAACAAGAGCGTGTCTTGTGTTGAAGGAATAATATCGAATGTGTGGGTCTATAGTACGATTCTTGTACTGTGTCGAAGACTCATCGTCAGGTAACATACCGACACAGACTTAAACAACAGGGAAACGGACAACTATCTTTAAACCTAATAACGGTCTAAACCCGATAATTTGTTTCGACGATACTTGTAACGTATCTCGAGAAACACACCTATCTAATCAAAGTAAAGGGAGCTCATTCATAGATCTTCATATAATACTTCGATATCGTTTATTACGGTTCGACCAAAAACTGGAACTTACATCCATGACTACTTACGTCTCTTACACTTCAGGTAATTTCCCGTGTTTCTTTACTCCCGTAAAGTATAAATTATGTCCACCATACAGTTTAGTTACTCCTTTTTACCTAATAAGTTAGTTGTCACAACCTTGTTTACCCATCTATTGACTTTTTTTTTTTTTTGTACGAAATTAACGAAACGACCAAATCTGATACATATTCTTTTCCTACCGACAAGAATTCCTCCTTACTTTTCTCTTTTTCTTCAGGACTTTGAGGTCCTAGACCAGTCTGTCTTCGACATTGATTAAGGGTAAAGATTGATCTTTTTTAATTTTGACTCTACCGGAAACTCACTAATTCTGGTTAATGTTGATTCGGAGTACTGTTCCTCGTTCAGTTCTCATACTACTAGTTTAGAAAACGAATTTATAGACCTTATTAATTTCACCCAGATCCATTTAGGAACGTCAACCTGTTTTATCGAGGTCCTAATATCTGGTTTCCATGTCAAGAGGGTAGTTTCGGGTTATGTGAGTTCCATGGACGACCCCTTTCTTGACCCCGTATCACTGACCGTGCAACTCGATTAACCTTATTTTATCTAATTTTCGGTTAATACAAAAACTCAATGTGACAGATCTCTCGGTTATCGACACAATTTTCCCTAAGATTGAAGAATTGGGATTCTGGTACTCGAATAAGTCGTACAATAATAAGCGGTCTATTCAAGAGTGTTGACAAAGTATCGTAATGTACCTAACGGAAATCAAGTCAGAGGACCTTGTCAAAGAAACGACATGTAATCGGTCTGGTCTTCGTTTTCGGTAATTAAAAAGTCTAAAGAGAATACCCATCGAAACCAAGGTGAGAACTTGACTAAAGAAATAATCGGTCACCTCAGTGTACCACCATTGTTAAAGTCTTAAAGTCAACGAATTTTGTTTTCTCCAAATATAACACACCTGCAAAATTTATTTTTGCTAGAGGTGTGGATGACCACCTGAAAATATAACGAAGGTTAACAGTGTACAGTGTTTATTAAGACGTGACCTGTGTAAATATAACTATAGTAAAACGTGTACTCGTTCATATGCACGTCAAAAATATAGATCTTTTACCTTAACGATCCAATTTCTTATACACGTAAAACTTTAAACTGCCTCTGAATGACTAAATATGAGGGTGATCGATATATACTCTGACGAATAAAGGATGATGGCCACTGTCATAATAGTTCGGAAAACTAGAAACGGGGTGGACTCTTCCCTTTGTATTATAAAGTAATTACAAAACAAAAAGTGAAAAGTCAAATATAATCTGAAAAGGAACGAAAAGTATATAAATACACTGTTTTATTTTATTATCTTAATAAAATTAAAAAAAAAAAAGTGTAAAGAGAGAGACCATAGGTGAAGAGAGAGACCACCACCATTTTTACTAATTTCTTCTGTTAAGTCAACTATGTTTGTTCGAAATAAATTGTGAAGTACTTCGTCTTTCAGAGGTAAGTTTCTTCACGTTTTACCCCGTCTTCCGTCCTTCGAAATGGCCCATTTCTTGTTCCTTATTCCTTCTCGTTTCTCTTTTATAGACTAACTGGGTCCGACGTCTCAGACGAACGAACCCCACTCTTTCTTGTTCCTTTACTCTTATCTCGGGTCTCAACCGAACGACAAACCGACTGACCTACCTGACGTAAAGTCCAGTTCACCTCGCAAATGTTCCTGTGTCTTCAATGGGTCCAACCTCAAACAATTAGACGCTGTAGGGTCCGTTGTCCCCGGGTAGAACCCGGGTCTTTCATTAAGTTGTACATATCGAAGAAGAATGTCCAAATACTTTTGATAAATGTGTAAGTTCTTTTCTCAGTGAATTCTATATGTAACTTTCGGAAAAGGGTTTATAAAAAGAAAGAAACAAAGTGAAGAATTCTGAGTCAAAATAAATAAATGAAAACAAAAACCGACGGGACCCAGAAACGACAACGCACGTCCGAAAGACGTCAACACCGCCCGTCCGAAGAATAACGCCGCGAAGAGACTAACGTCTCGTGTTCACGATCCCACATGTCCGAAGTCGTCAACACTGTGTAACTGAATCGACGAGGAGTCGCACACCCCAGAAGGGTCTGGTCCCTAACTTGGCCACCGGGGGACGTAACGTTCCACCTAAGAATTGGTGATCTGGTGGTCCATTCGGGTTAATAAATATAAATCTACACGACAAAAAAAACATAAAAAAACGGCACTTCGTAGAAGGGGGGTGGGGGTAGAAAAAATATATCAACTTATGCATAACAAGGAAACCCAGTACAGACCCAATCCCAAAATGAAACCTTTCTAAAACAGTAATTTAGTTGTTTAATTCCCTATGTTCTCGTTGTAGAGGGAAAAAGGAAGATCATAGAAATGTCAAAGTATAAAACAAAACTGTATAAATTGGGTCTACTTTACTTAAGGTCACATCCGACGTTCCCCCCTATGTATAAATATGTGACAAATTGACCGCTCTCGCACACGCAAACATCTACTCCTAGACACCCGACACTTTGTGTGCATTGACCTCTGATTAAAAGGTTACTTACATAAAAAGATTCAAACTCAAAAAATGGGACAAGTACGCTTTGGATAGTTTTTAAGTGACTTTGTCATGTAAGAGCCGTCACTACTTTCTTTCGATGTTCTTATACCCGTCGGACATGAGTCGAGGTTAATTTAC
The DNA here is from genome assembly GCA_006410555.1 of Capra ibex. NCBI lineage: Eukaryota > Metazoa > Chordata > Mammalia > Artiodactyla > Bovidae > Capra > Capra ibex. The sequence continues at coordinate 24,589,281 of SJYO01000647.1, forward strand.
AGTGGTTTCGTCCTTATCCCTTTGTCATAACAGTCTGTACGGGTAAAGTTTTTTATGGGTTTAAGTTTTTAGACTTAAACGTACACTTTAGGGGACTACACATTTACAATCGTTGATTTAGGTATCAAAATTTTTGTAACGGACCCGGTTCGTTTTGTGTAGACACTCGGTCTACCCCGGGACTCCCACGGTCAGACTCTGGACACCAAATCTGAACGAAGGAGGATTAGGAGTTTCTAGGTTCATGGAGAAGATGCCCGACGACATCACGTCCATCGGGAAGAGTGTTACCTAAAATTAACTAACAACCATGGATGAAAAAGATAATCCGAGTTCGGAAAGATAATTCACTATTTCAATGTTTATCTTCATAAGTGTCTAAAACTCCAGGGGTCTTGGTGTCGTAGAAAGTGGATCATCTGTAAATCATACTTGCAAACAACTTACTTAAAATTCATCTACTTACTCACTTGAGATGACGTTCATCTTATGGACCTGTTTTATCGAGTCTAAGAGTCTCCAATCTGGTGCGGGCGAGGAGGGGAGTGAAGGGGACCCGCGAGTGCCGTTGGACTCGTCAACATGGGCTAAAACAATTGTCCGCCGAAGAACGTGCAACACTTAGAACCGGCGATCTACAGAGGGATACGAATTTCCTGTAAGACTTCGGAACCCCAGCTGAACATACGAGTCATCGAGACAGCACAGGTCGAGAAGCGCTGGGGTACCTGACATCGGTCGGTTCGTGGAGACAGTACCCTAAAGGGTCCGTTCTTATGAGGTCACCCAAAGGTAGAGGATGAAATCCCCTGGAAGGGCTGGGTCCCTAACTTGGGCACAGAGGACTAAGTATCCGTCCACCTAAGAAATGGTGACTCGGTGGACCCTTCCGGACCTCAGTTGGATACCAAACCATTTTTCTTCGTTAAGAATTCATTTTTTCTTACGGAATTAGAGTCCAGTGTCGAAGATGTCTATAATCAAGAGAACTCCTTCGGCTTCTGTCGGTGTTACAGTTTCTTTTTCACGGGTCCCTGTCTTATCCTAAGTAAAACAAGACTCTCTTTAAAAGTAGGAGTCTTTACGTGGGAACCCCCATTACTTTGCTGGCAGACAACCTAAAAAACGGAGATTAGATTGTCTAAGTGTTGACAAGAGGTAGAGACACCACAATGAAATAAGACGACGAAGTCGCCCACCTCTTTATGTAGAATGACAATTCCCAAACTTGAGATCTTGGACACATCATTTTCGTCTTAAGTTGAACCTTTTACATAATCCCGAAGGGTCCACCTCGATTACCGTTTCCTGGGTGGGCGGTCACGTCCTCTGCATTCTTTACCCCAAACTAGGGACCCAGTCCTTCTAGGGGACCTCCTCCCGTACCGTTGGGTGTGGTCATAAGAACGGACCTCTTAGGGCACCTCCTTCCTCGGACCACCGATGACTGGTAGCCCAGTGTCTCTGTTCGCTTCACTGAATCGTGTGTGTGAACACAATCATCCTTGAAGAAGTGACTCGGACGGTCCACGCGTACACTGAAGGACTCGTAGCGTACTTGTGTTTCCTATACAAAACCACGGACACCAACACAGAAAGTACACGGAGTACTCCCAGACGTCCCAGGTGGTTCCACCCTCATGAAAGAATAAAATAAAAAAATAAGAAAGACGACCGGCGTGTCGAACGGCCTAGAATCAAGGGACTGATCTCTAACTTGGGCCCGGGACCCTCACTTTCGGGGTTCAGGATTGGCGACCAGAGAGTCCCTTAAGGAAAAAACAACCCCCCCCCCTCCACGACGACGTATTAAGAGTGAAATTTCTGTCCGTCTCATCCCCCATTTTTCGAGTTATGAAAATATCAACTACCAAGAGAGAAGAGTCACAATAGAGACTGTAAGTTTGTATCATGTAAGACTTGACTAATTCCCGTCACCAATCTTCTAAAGGACTGACAACTTAAATGGGTCCCGGAACTTAAATTACTGAGAACTTCGACGAACTTATTTTACTTTGACACCTAAGATACCCCAGAACCACCGAGACGTCGACTAATACCTTTCAAGTCTACCATTCTTGCAACACAGAGTAATCGTGGACTCTGTTGGAACGGAAATGGAAAGGAAACCAAGAAAATGTTCGCAACCCGTGGAGAGATACATAAAGAGCATACAGAAATTCTTCGTCATCTCCAAGTCTTATATCTGAGACTTCAGTCCAACACAAGGAGAGCATCGGGTGGTAAAGGAACTGACGAGACACGGAGACAAGGGAGTAGACATTTTACCCCTACAATCACCATTGACGGAGTGTCTCACGACTCCTATATTTTTGTGTACCTTTACTGACTCTTGTCAGGAACCTTGTACTAATCACGAGTCATTTTTGTCGACTAAGAGTTGCGAACTGTCAAGTAGAGTAAGAGAGGAAACGACAGATCTAGTTGAAGGTCCCAAAACTAACAATGTAAACAGAGAATACACTAACCCTCTTCAAGGATAACAAAAAGTTTGAAAGAGGAACGAATGAAGTTACAGAAAATTTTTTAAGTAAATAACCGACACAGGTCGGAATCGACGTCGTGTGCCCTAGAAGCAACTCAGTGACTTCTAGAAAGGTACGTTACACGCCCGAGGGATCAACAGCGGACGCCCGAGTCATCTACACTGAGTGTCCGAATCGACGAAGTTCCGTTCGCCCTAGAAGGGTCAGTCCCTACCTTGGGGCCAGGGAACGTGAAGTTCCGTCTAAGAATTGATGACCTGGTAGTCCCTTCAGGTTTACAGGAAATATAATTACGATTTATCGTTATGATAATAAAACGTTATTGTGGTAGGGGGTGTTGTCAAAGAGTATTCAGTGTAACTGGTTCAAAACAGGAGTCTGTCAGATTATTCAGGGGTAGACGGAGAGAAATTCAGGATCAAGACTCACCATTCTCTGATGTAGGCAAAACTAACAAAACGGTATAAACATTCTTAATGGTATAATGAGTGACATTAAATGTAAAATATTAGTTGAGAAGGGAAGAAATGAAGAGGAAAGTCAAAAAAAAACATATTAATATGGACTTAGAAAAAAATTTTAACGTAAATTGGGAAAGTGTTAATACCTTATTTCGGTGACCTTTATCGAGTCCTGGAGAGGGAGGGCACTTAGTGGTATAGTAAATTCCACCGGGGAACACAAACGACGAGGACCTAGTCTCGAAGGGTCTTTGGTTCGAGTCTCCTATAGGGCGTGTAGTCTACCTACCTGTGAGGAACCGTACCCAAGTATAGGAAGTATCCAGGTGGACGCCTAAGTCAATTCTATGACAGAGTCTGAGTGTTGTCGGAGAGGTCCTTCCAAACAACTCCAGTCTTCTTAATCTATTGATCAAGACTATTGTGCTAAGACAAACGGTAAAGGAAAGAGGGTCTGGAGTCCAAATAACGACAAATAAGGACACTGAGACGAGAAAACGACCTTTACTTTGGTAGTCTGACAAGTCCTTTGGTTGTGTTTGTCTACCTCAATCTTCCAGACTACGAGAAGGAGTCCGGGGACAGAAGGAAGAACGAGAAGAAGTCGTAAACATTCTACGACCTTGGTCGGAGCGGTTCCTTCGAGACACCAGTTCTGGTGGTCTCTTTTCCCTTTGCATCTCAACCGGTCTACCTGGTGTAAATAAACCGACGGAAAGATCGTAGTCCACTTGTTGGAACAAAGTCGAAGTATCCAATCACACACTCTAAACCCCCGTCCTCCTCGCGACGTCAGTGTGGTCTCGTCGTCTCAAAGGTACTGAGACGGAAACGTCTTCCACCGAGAAGAACCCAAGTATTGTTTCTGCACAGTATGTACAGTGGGGTTCCGAGTGTGATACGAAGAAGGTAAAAGAAAACCAAGAGACGTCACTGTCTCCGTGGGGTAGGGGATTGGTCCTTTATAGTTTTTTAAGTCGCAGCACACACAATTGTTTAATAGTCCTCCTTCGATGTTCCCCACTAATTTACCAAACCACCACTCAGTAACCTCAATCTCCGTGTGGGAGAAACACTGTACGGGCTCACGAGTCAAGAATCAGTACAGATTGAGAAACGCTGGGGCACCTGACATCGGGTGGTCTGAGGAGACAAGTACCCTAAACGGTCCGTTCTTATGACCTTACCCAACGGGAAAGGAGGAGGTCTCTTAGGAGGACTGGGTCCCTAGTTTGAATTTAGAAGACCTCGAGGACGTAACCGACCGTCTAAGAAACACTGTGTTGGATTTATAACCCGGATGATACTAGTGGAAGATAGTTTATATCTTAATGAATAATTTGTGTAAGTAAATAAACCTAAGTCTCAAAGTGGTCTTAGTCACATGAGTACTTTGGTGACTACAAATGACCTACGAATTAAAAGAACATTGTCATTCGGGGGACATATGACTTCGAAGTTGAACGTCTAAAAGTTTCTGCGTAACTTTACATCCAAGGTCGTTGTAGTCTACACTCACTTTAACGTCGAACGGGAGACAAAGGATAACGGCTACTAGGAAGTCGAGATGGTAGAGGGTGGAGGGGAAGGAGGAGGTCAGCCATTAAGAAGAACGGACAAGTGAACTACGGTCGGGGACATACGGTCGACAACATGACATGATGACATAAAAAGGTTCTATGTTATGACATTCTGATTTTTATACAAGAATTAAAAAAAAATTACGTAATAAACACACTTTTCATAATATTTGGATAATGTCGTGTCATGACATATCAGTCGACACAATCAACCCCTGGATTCGATTGAAACAACCTGAATGTTTACGTACGAACCTTGCCTTGAGTAAGTATACATCCTCTGAATGACATAGACGATTTACTTTGGTAAAGAAACCAGATTCTTTGTCATCCCCAGGGAAACCAACACCCCCGATACGTAGTCACGGATCCTTCAACGACCCGAAGTGCCGTGTTTCTCGACCTCCACTTATTGTCGACAGTAGCCTCGGCGGTCTGGAGTGGTCCGGCTCAAGGTACGACTAACTAGCGAAAAATAGGGAAGTGAGAAGGTGACAAAGGAATGGAGAGGCGGAGGGGGAGGTGGGTTAAGATAACGATGAAAGAGGGATTCATTAATCATTTATAAGCGAAGTAAAATATTTATGACTCTACAGTCACTGTATTCACGCGGATGTTCGAGAACGTAAAATCATGTCTGTTTTCCTTTTCCGTCGTGACTTGACTTTTCTACCGTAGACTAGGATCTTGCAATCCGTGACCTAGTTGGTTTCCTCACGTATGTCCAGATCTTCTGGAACTGAGGAGCATAAGTCACTTATAAACCAGAGGGGTGAATGGTAACCACGCAGAGGTTTTGTCCGTTTTAGGACGACTTTTCCGTGCACTTCTCTTCCCCTAATTGAACTGCCTTAATCCTGTAGTCGACATAAGGTGGATCCGATCACCCACTGTGTCCTCCCTACCAACTACGGGAACTTTTTGACCCCCAACCGTCTTACCGAAGCAAGAGGACAGTTGAGAAGGTGACCTGGTCTAGGTCCGGGCCAGTACTTCTCATTCCTACACCTGGTTCACCGGTTCGACCACAACCTTTGTTCTTCTAGTGTGACTCCAATCCGGACGAACCGCGACTTCCAGTCAGAAGTTGAACTTTACTACCTGGAACTATTAAACCCCTTATAACAAGAGAGATTTATTTTCTCTAAAGATAATCTACAATCACGAGGTTTCTGGAAAAACAAGAAGGACTCTTTCACATATAAAGGAGAGAAGACTATTATTCTCGTCAGATGGTCTGATCGAAGGAGAAAAGGAACGATCCTTCGAGACAAGTATCTCAATTCGAAAGTTAAATGTTTTGTGTCGTTGATGAATTATCCAAAATTAAGTGTAAGAAAGAGAATCAACGAGATGAAAATATCAAAGAGAAAAGTTATAAGGTGTATGTATATATATCAAACACATATCTTGATAATGTCAAAGTTACAGAAATACAGATAAGATTACATTAAAATAAAACACAATCATAACATTCGACGGAGTTTATTAAACATTCAATGTCTCACTGAATCTCAGTCGATGGAGACTAATAACCATTGACATCTCACAATCAAAAGTTGAACCTACCCTCTTTCTTTGAATACTTTCTTCAATTGTTCCAAATCGTACTCCAAAAGATTCCTGTTTGTCGTATGACTTTCGTAAACAGGACACGCATGTACGGTCCCGAGAGGAAACGGGTGGAAGTAAGACATCATAAGGCTTCTCTTCAGACTCCACCGAAGTAGACCCTTTCGTCGTTTGGGTAATAAGTCACAACACGTTCTTTTAGTCTTTTCCTCTTTATTATAGACAGAGAGCGGTATGCGGTGGCCATACTGGGTGGAGAGGGGTGGACTTTAAATATGTGCCTCCCGACGTAAGGAAGGCGAAATACTCCATACTGGGACCCACAGGTCTCCGACCAACACCTTCGACCTGTCTCACTGTAACACTTTGTGCGCTTAGCTCCTGTCTTCACAGGACGTAAGGGGACCTCGCAAAAGGAGGGTAAAGGGGAGGCAGCAAAGACAGACGACCCTCTTAACAATCCAGTACCCGAGACTCAGGGAGGGAGAATGGTTCGGACTATCCCTGAGATTCACCCTCCCTCTCAGTTGTCTTTCCATAAAAAGAGAAGGAAGAACTTCCCCCACACAAGACCCGAACAGACGGATGTCCCATCGTCTCACGATGTCTTGGACGGTCCCTCGACGACACCGAGTCTATAATGCTAACAGAAAGGTTTGTCTTGTTCTTCACTAACTCGGTGCTAATGGGGCCTCCTTCCCGAGGGACCCCGACACGACACTTCTCACCTTAGTGTCCATTCGGGGTTGCGACACTAAACTAAGGAATCTTGCACAGAATCGTAGTAGGAATGGTGGACAATTAGACTCTAATCAGGAGTTATTAACTTTGAGTATAAAGTTATAGGGTAAAGGACTTCTTCCCATTGCTTTCCTTACCTCTCACCTCTTTTGTTACTTGTCTTTGGTAACTCAAGTCACAAAACCATTGATATATTTAACTCTACAATACACTCAGAGTCCGAGTTTCGACAACTAAGTTTCGTATTGGAAGAGAGATAGCTAAAGTTAGGTCATGGGGAAGAAGAACCCCCCACCACACAGACCCTCCACCTAATTGACTTTATTTCTTTCGAGGCGGTTCCTATTAAAATATTTGAAGTTAGAGTACCGAAGGTGTTTAACCGTTATATAATCAGAACAACAAATCAACGATTCAGCACAGACTGAGAAACGGTGGGGCACCTGACATCGGTCGGTCAGAGGAGACAGGCACCCTAAAGGGTCCGTTCTTTTGACTTCACCCGACGGTCAAGGAAGAGGGAACCGGGGAGGACTGGGTCCTTGACTTGGACTTGAAGGATGTGACCGTCACCTAAGAAATGGTGACTCGGTAGATTCTTCTAGTTCAGATAAAAGGGAAATCCTACTTAATCAAATTCTAAACTGGATTAACGATATAAAGGTCCTCAAAAGGGTTAAATTGAAGAAGAGACCAGAGACTTTTTAGGTGTTTGACTACAAAACACAGTGAAGGAGTAGAGAGAGGGGATTTATTCATGTTTCCCTGTGCAATATAAAAGACTGTCCGGAACTTTGTATCAGTAAAAGGAAAAGGAAAAAGAAGAAAAAGTACTTCTTAGGTACATACCTTCGGACTATAAGCTAAATTAAGTAGGTACGACGACGACGACGACGACGACGATTCAGCGAAGTCAGTACAGACTGAGACACGCTGGGGAATCTGCCGTCGGGTGGTCCGAGGGGGCGGGGGTCCTAGGAGGTCCGTTCTTGTGACCTCACCCAACGGTAAAGGAAGAGGTCACGTACTTTCACTTTTCACTTTCCCTTCAGCGAGTCAGCGCAGGCTGAGGATCGCTGGGGTACCTGACGTCGGGTGGTCCGAGGAGACAGGTATCCTAAAAGGTCCGTATGGTTTCTGATTTAGTACCCTTCAACGGTTTCCTCCATACCTTCCTTCCAGTCCGACGTCTCCACGTCCCCTTACTACTGAGTCCGTAAAGGTACCTGTTTAGGTAATTTAGTTTGGACCATTATTGTGTACTATCCGACCTCAAATGTCTTAGCTCCCTTCATTGTTTTAGTCTAATTTTATGTAAAACATTAAATGGTCTCATAATTGTGTTTGGAAAACAATACAAAAATTATTTTGTTGATGATTAATAAGTTGGCATTGGGTTTAAATTTTCCTAACATGTAATATGCTGGTGGGTCTCATGAAATAAGTTGATAGCCAACAAATTAGTGATTCAGTACAGACTGAGAACGCTGGGGTGCCTGACATCGGACGGTCGGAGAAAAAAGGTACCCTAGGAGGTCCGGTCTTTTGACCTCACCCAACGGTAATGGTTCACCGTATTAGAACTCGTTTAATAAGTCGAAAAGAACAAGATCAATAAATTACACGTTTTATCATCGGTACTCGTATTTCACAATTTTAATCTCGTACTTGTACAACTCAGATTCTCCGAACTGAACGTGTGTGAGGATAAATTACGTACTGGTGTTCAACTACATTTAACAACGACTGCACGGAGTATCCATGCATATAGAACGAAGAAATTTTTCTGTCACACAAGGAAATGAGAAAAAACTTTTGTCCCTGTCCCAAGAGTACTTCCCAAATACAGAACAACGTGACTCCCGCTCCCCGAGGTATGAAACCACATGAACACGGGAGACTACAGTAAGCAAGACGTTAATTTCTCTGTCTTTATAGGAGAATCTTTTCATTTACTTGTGTAAGTAAGTTTGATCCCACAGTCACTGTAAAAAACCATGAAAGTCAAGTCAAGTCAGTGAGTCAAAACAGGATGACAAACGTTGGAGTTCTTAGCGTCGTGTGGTCCGGAGGGACAGGTAGTAGTTGAGGGCCTCAAATGAGTTTGAGTACAGGCAACTCAGACAACTACGGTAGGTTGGTAGAGTAGAAGACAGTAGGGGAAGAGGAGGGTGGAAGTTAGAAAGGGTAGAAGTCCCAGAAAAGGTTTCTCAGTCGAGAAGCGTAGTCCACCGGTTTCATAACCTCAAAGTCGAAGTTGTAGTCAGGAAGACTACTTATAAATCCTGACTAAAGGAAATCCTACCTGACCAACCTAGAGGAATGTCAGGCCCCCTGAGAGTTCTCAGAAGAGGTTGTGGTGTCAAGTTTTCGTAGTTAAGAAGCCACGAGTCGAAAGAAGTGTCAGGTCGAGAGTGTAGATGTGTACTGATGGCCTTTTTGGTATCGAAACTGATCTACCTGGAAGGAACCGTTTCATTACAGAGACAAAAAATTTTACGACAGATCAAACCAGTATTGAAAAGAAGGTTCCTCACTCATTCGTAGAAAATTAAAGTACCGACGTCAGTGGTAGATGTCACTAAAACCTCGGGGTGGGGGTGGGGGTGGGGGGTGGGGGGACGGCGTTTTATTTCAGTCAATGACAAAGGTGACAAAGGGGTAGATAAACGGTACTTCACTACCCTGGTCTACGGTACTAGAATCAAAAGACTTACAACTCGAAATTCGGTTGAAATAGTGAGAGGAGAAAGGGAAAGTAGTTCTCCTAAAAATCCAAAAAAAACGAAAGACGGGATTCACACCATAGTAGACGTATAGACTCCAATAACTATAAAGAGGGCCGTTAGAACTAATGTCGAAAACGAAGTAGGTCAGGTCGCAAAGAGTACTACATGAGACGTATATTCAATTTATTCGTCCCACTGTTATATGTCGGAATTACATGAGGAAAGGGATAAACCTTGGTCAGACAACAAGGTACAGGTCAAGATTGACAACGAAGGACTGGGCGTATGTCTAAAGAGTTCTCCGTCCAGTCCCCCAAACCATAAGGGTAGAGAAAGTCTTAAAAGGTGTCAAATAACACTAGGTGTGTCAGTTTCCGAAACCGTATCAGTTATTTCGTCTTTATCTAAAAAAAAAAAGACCTTGAGAGACAAAAAAACTACTAGGTCGTTTACAACCGTTAAACTAGAGACCAAGGAGACGGAAAAGATTTTGGTCGAACTTATAGAACTTCAAGTGCCAAGTGCATAACGACTTCGGACTGAACCTCTTAAAACTCGTAATGAAATGATCGCACACTCTACTCACGTTAACACGTTAAGAACCGTAACGGAAAGAATCCCTTACTTTACTTTTGACTGGAAAAGGTCAGGACACCGGTGACGACTCAAAAGGTTTAAACGATCGTATAACCCACGTCGTGAAAGTATCGTAGTAGGAAGTCCTAAACTCTATCGAGGTGACCTTAAGGTAGTGGAGGTGATGGAAACAAACATCACTACGAAGGATTCCGGGTGAATTGAAACGTAAGGTCCTACAGACCGAGATCCACTCACTAGTATGGTAGGACTAATAGACCCAGCACTTCTAGATAAAACATATCATAAAGACACATAAGAACGGTGGAGAATTATAGAAGACGAAAACAATCCAGGTATGATATAGACAAGAAGTAACTCGGGTAGAAACGTACTTTATAAGGGAACCATAGAGAGTAAAAGAACTTCTCTAGAGCTCAGAAGGGGTAAGATAACAAAAGGAGATAAAGAAACGTAACTAGTGACTCCTTCCGAAAGACTCGTGAAACCAAACCACGTTCGTACTTGACCTTCTTCGTTATCCCATGAACCATACCTTCCTACACTCGTCACCGACCCCACACAGGGGTCCCACTTGTTGAGTCTTTCATCTCCTTACCGAAGGGGTGTTGTTACAGTGACTTAAGTGTCAAAACGAATTCCTGTGAGTACACCCGAAGGGGCCACTGAGTCACCAATTTCTTGGGTGGCCGGTTACGTCCTCTACGTCCAAACTAGACACTCAACCCTTTTAGGGGACCTCTTCTTTTACTGTTGGGTAAGGTAATAAAAACGGACCGTATAGGGCACCTGTTTCCTCGGATATCAGGTATCTCAGTGTCTTCAGGTACCCTAGTGTTTTCTTAGCTTATACTGAATCACTGATTTGTTTGTTTTTTCGGAACACTTTGGTGTAAGGTGGGTTAGATTTGTATACAGAAACGTTAAAAGTTTTATAAGACATTACAAGAGAAAGATTTCTAAAAACCGTCCCTTATGGGTATCAATGTATCTAACACAAACTCGTCTCTACACGAACTTCCTACAGTTCCGGAAGTTTCAAGACCCGACCTATGTACCAATTATCGACACTTTTATTAGATCCTTGGATCTTCCTACCACGTTTTCTACATTTCGTAGTGGGGGAGAGGGTACGGGTCGACGAAGATCAGAACGACTTAAGGTGGTGACGTCATGTGTTTTGGTCTCCTTTACACCCCTCCCCCCGGAGAATATCGTGGGGTGAGGGGTCGTTCGGTGTCTCTTAGAGTATCTTCGAGGTCAAGTTACCGTCTACTTTTGGACCCGAGACCGTATACCTCCTGTTTATAGGTATTCTTAATTATTCATACTTTCACGGGATCGTAAAAGATCTCAATAACATTTAGAGGACACGTACCAGTCAATTTATTTATTTTAGGTTTTTCCACTTGTCTGTACTTTTTTCACGTTTTATGTCAATTTAAAACAACTACTCCTACTAGACCAGGAGTATCAGAGACCCAAGAGTCACGTTTACAGTCAAAAATTAGAACTCTCCGGGTGTCTGTCACTTTTAACAACAAAACGAAATTTCTTCCAGAAAACTTTATTTCTCAAATTTACTTCAGAACTTCTATTAAAGAAATAGTAAACGGAGAAGGAGTATTCTATTTTAAAAATTTTTTAGACTAGTATTCCCAAGGAGATAATAAATCCCTATTCGTCTGTAAATGATATTTTTACACCACAATCCTGACCAAGTGTGGACGTTGCAAAACCCATTTCTCTGAAACCTAATTCGTCTAATATAAAAGGTACTTTTGGAAAATCTGAAAAAACAAACATGAAACCGGGTCAAAACGAACTACTGTAAGGGCACGAATTATCGAATTCTTATAGTCCAATTAAGAAAGATTATTCTGTGACTTGCTATATCAAGAATCCGTATATTGTATTGTGAGAAGATATGACAACTAGGTCTACGATTAATTCGTTCATTGATTATTTTCTTTTCCGTTTCTGTCGTATCTTAAAATTTTTATAAGTCCAATCTCAAAATACTACTGTCATACGTGGAAATTTTAACTATTTCTAAAAAGATCCACCAGAACTATTTCTTGTCAAGTCAGTTCTTTACATCAACCCTATCGATTGATAAGTAAACCTCCTTTTCCTTTCATTTCGGGAACAAATCAGCGATTCAGTACAGGCTGAGAAAACACTCGCACACCTAACATCGGGTGGTCCGAGGAGACAGGTACCCTAAAGGGTCCATTCTTAGGATCTCACCCAGTGGTAAAGGAGGAGGTCCCCTAGAAGGACTGGGTCCTTAACATGGGGACAGAAGGTGAACCGTCCGTCTAAGAAATGGTGACTCGGTGGACCCTTCGGGATTTCGGGATAAAATATGGTTTTGGATTTTATTGAAGTCCTTCTAACTTCTATATTTACACATATTGTTTGTTTGGTTGCTTGAACGGATTTCTTCACACTCTTCCTTTATACTCCTATAAAAAAAAAATGGTATAAACGTATCTTTTTTAAAAATTGTACTGGGGTCTAAATTTTAGGTATTGCCTTCTCTAACTGTCTACACTAAGGTACTTACAAAATTTGCAAACCCGACTTGTCCTGTTGTATTTTTCAATTCTCTGGTGTCTGCTTAGTACCCGTTTATAAATATTGTACTCACTGTTTCTCGACTATAGATACGGGACTACTCGAGGATTTTCGTCGACAATTCTATTTTCACTTGTATAGTTATCTTTGTGAACTATATTTCTGAATTATCAATTTGGTCTTTTTATGTATATTTACCGGTTATTTGTAGACTCTTTTACAAAATAAAATAATTATTAGTTTTCGAATCTTTAATTTTGTTAATCTAATTTTAAACGTTTGATCAAACCGTTCGTAATATTGGTACCACCCCGGTCACACTACTTTGTCCGTAAAGATGTGGAATGGTCCCTGATATTGACCTATGTTTAATCTTCCGAGTAAACCGGTACAGATAGTTTTGAGTTTTATTAGACCTTACTTCCTACTTGTTCTTTTTCCAATTATCTTCCCTGCAAATTCTGTCTAATATCCTCAGATTTATTGTTAAGATGGTACTATTACACAAACGAAAAGTAGACATGTATTACACTTCCACAAAATCAAAACTTAACCGTACCATAAACGTCCTATCCAGCTTACGGTCCGTTGACCAAAATAAAGATCTTTTTTAGTAAACTCCTTATACTAACATTTTATCCAAAAATGAATGATCCTTTAATACTACTTTTATGAAAATTATGCCAATCCCTTTGAATTATTTTACTCACAAAAAAACCATCTAAACTTTGTTCCAAATAGTTACACTCGTGACTTACTCTTCAGTCTATAACAAAATGAGTAAATTTTTGTCTAGTGTTTTCTTGTCAAACATTCTAGAAATTAGACTGGAAAGTGGGAACTTCTGGGGTGTTTGAGACGAGACATCCAAGAAGGGTCATCCGGACTACTTAAGACAAAAGTGAGAGCTTCTCAATCCAAAGGAACCTATGTTTTACTGTAAGTGTAAACAATCCTTCTATCGAAACTTTGTATGTAAGAAGAAAAAGAACGTGTTTCTCTGGAATTGACTCGATGTGCACCTTTGTCGTGTCAGTAGAGATTGTCGGTAAAAGTTGTTTAACCAGTAGTCACCAGACTGGTTGTAGTAGAGTCAACAAACCCCATACCAATTAGAAATCAAGGTCCAGGTGAACAAAGGTAAAGAAACGTCGGTCAATGACTCTGACACCGTCGAGTACAGGACCCATGTCAGACTAGTAGTATATCAAGTGAAGAGGGTGGGTCACAAAATTGTAGACACTCTGTCGAGTGTCCTATACCGAGACTTATAATAGATATCTGGAACTCTTTCTTGATTTCCAGAAACTGAGACGAATTACTGACATAATAATAATAAATCAGAGGAAACTGAGAAAAGGAAACAAAGTCGTAAAGAGAGAAAATACTAATAAGAAACTGATTTCAAAAGGTGTCCGTTGTCCGTCCGTCTCCTGTACGTCCCGTTCCTGGTATCCCAGGACGAGGCAAAGTGTCCCTCGAGTCGAGCCACAAGACAAAACTGGATCTACTCACCTACCCCCTCCTTGTCCTTACCCAAAGCTCTCCGTCCCCTATATACACATGTATACCGACTCAGTGAGGTAACATGTCGTCTTTGATTGTGTGGTAACATTTCGTTAATGTGAGTTTAAAATCTTTTTGGTACCGGGTTCGTTATTTTACTTGGTCCGGGTCTCAGATTCTCTTCATACTCCAAGAAATCCCTCTCTTTAAATTCCTTTAGTTTCTATGTCAGAAAAATAAATCTTAAATCCAAATGAGAAGAGTAAAATATGTTCACACTTCGGTTTTATTAAGGGTGAATTAACGGTTTTATTAGTTTCGTTATGTATACTTTCGAAAAACATTTAATCTTTCTTAATAGGAATGAAGAAGAATACATTGATAGGGGAGGGAACTCACACTAAGTCCATGAAAAAAAGTTCAATTGTCAGGTTCTCCTTCGAGTTCAAAAGACCCGAAATGACTAACAGTCATCCGTTTTAGTTCGTCCCTTCTACCGTTTATTAGTGGCCCCCTAAGGTCCTTCCGACCCAGGGGTAACGATTCGAATTCAGAACCGACGTTCTTTCTCGAACCGTGGAGGAGACCTCACGGTAATTAGTACAAAATACCCGAACCACCATTGAACACGAGATGACTTGGCACTCACTGTCCTCTTTTAGAAGTCAATGTCCCCCAACCTTATCTGGGTTGGGAACTCCGACCGTCAGTCCGAAAAATGTCGTGTTGTCTCGATCTGAACAGATACTCTTTATTTGATCTTGTGGGATTCTTCATGACCCACTACTCAATTCTTGCTGTTCAGTAAGACATAGAGAAACGGTCACGTCCGCTGCATCCTCTGAGCGCAAGCTAGGGTCACAAACCTTGTACGGGACCTCCTCCTTTACCGTTGGGTGACGTCATCAGAACGGACCTTTTAAGGTACCTGTCTCCTCGGACCACCCGATGTCAGGTATCCCAGCGTTTCTCAGACTATTCTGACTCGTGAGAACGTTGAGAAAATTCTACATTTCACCTCTATTTACTTAATTTTTTGTTTGTTTGTGGTCTTAGGTACACTCCTCCCCCGTCTGTCGACTGGATATGACTGTCGTGGTCGTTCTCCTCTTTACGAGAGATCGACTTCAAGGTTAAGTACCGTTTCCTGTGTCCCTGAACATTTTTTTTTACATAGAGTTAAAAACTTCCTTTTCCTAGTCCCTTCTTTATCCCAGAATTCGACCTGAGACTTTCCTCTAGGTAAGTCACTCGGTAGCCTTTAAATTTATCCCTGCAACCTCCTCTCTTTGAGTTCGTTACGTCGTCGACAAAAGATTTCATCCAGACTAGTGCCAAGAACCTCAAAGGGGTTCTCCCACCTCGATGCTACTCATTTGAGGGACGGATCCTTTAACCTCCCTCGCTAACCCGTTTAATTTCGAAACGTCTAACAACTTCACAGGGTTCCCTTTCCGGTCGAATCGATTCATCCAAGAAAACAGAGAAGGTCGGAACCCTCAAGAATTTTGTGGGGTGACGATAAGAGTAGGATTCCCGAATTAAGATTCATCTAAGAGTCTAGTGGAATTTTCTACAAGTCAAGTCAAGTCAAGTCAGTAAGTCAGTACAGGGTGAGAAACGCTAGGGTACTTAGTGTCGTGCGGTCCGGAGGGACAGGTAGTAGTTGAGGACCTCAAGTGAGTCTAAGTGCAGGTAGCTCAGTCACTACGGTAGGTCGGTAGAGTAGGAGACAGCAGGGGAAGAGGAGGAGGGGGGTTAGGGAGGGTCGTAGTTTCAGAAAAGGTTACTCAGTTTTCTACGAATGAGGAACCTTCTTTTCAATACTGGTTGGATCTATCGTATAAGTTTTCGTCTCTGTAATGAAACGGCTGATTCCAGGTAGATCAGTTCCGATACCAAAAGGGTCACCAGTACATACCTACACTCTCAACCTGACACTTCTTTCGACTCGTGGCTTCTTAACTACGAAAACTTGACACCACAACCTCTTCTGAGAACTCTCAGGGAACCTGACGTTCCTCTAGGTTGGTCAGGTAAGACTTCCTCTAGTCTGGACCCTAAAGAAAAACCTTCCTTACTACGATTTCGACTTTGAGGTCATGAAACCGGTGGAGTACGTTTCTCAACTTTTCTACAAGTCCTTACTATTATTGATCTCTTTTATCCTGATCTCAGGTCATTTTTTCTTTTAATTAAAGGGGTTCGAGTCTAAGTCAATGACTGTCCGTGATTACATTTCTTGTTAGTGTATTTACCATATATATATCTTTGACACTGTATTCGTATATTACCTTAGACTTACTCTTGTCAAGACTCACGTAGAATAAAAGAACGAATGAAATCCCTTCTCCTTTGTCAGGTCGTTCTCAAGAAAAATCGAACGTGTTTAAGATCGTCTTTTTCCTGTTTCAACTCCAATCCCAGATTAAGTAGATCCAGAAAGGGGTGGTTCAAATAATTTATAATTGTATGATTTTTGTACGATTATATATTTTATACACAAATTTAATATGACCCCTGTGTTGTGTGAGTGACTTTAAAATCTATAGAAATATCAGGAAGGTTTTCTTCAATCAGATCGAGTTTTTTTACTGGTTTGGTGGCTTATAAAAAGGTTCACACTGTGACCAATAGAAAAAAAAAGGGTGGATATACAGGTGGACAGAAGAGATGACATAGACGGATAACTTTTTGTGCTTCTTTAAGAGTTTCCGTTTACCGACTTCCTAAGGATATGTTTCCGTCTAGGGTTACTTTTGTACTGGCTTTTGAGTATTTTTTTCTTATTTTATTTTTGTTCCAAACCGTCCAAGAGTGGACAATTGGTCAAGATAAACTTAGTATTAAAAAAAGTATAGGGTCAACCTCTAGACGAGAAGGACACACACACACACACACACACACACACACACACACACGCGCGCGCGCGTGAGCCCGTGTATACACACGTACGTGTATTCAGGTTCCGTCTCTCCTCCTACTGCTAAGATGACCCTTAAGAAAATAAATATCTCCTTCTTTGTGTTAGGGTATTTATGACTACGGTCCTTTCGGCGGGTTCAAGTCGAGACGGATTCTTATCTAATAACGATTTTTAAGACCTTTGACATCCACTCTCGTCAGGGTTAAGTCGTGGTGACAACTATTCCTCAGTCGACAACTGTATTTATTTACTATAGACTAGGTATTTATGTATTGACCTTCTGACTCTTCTGTTACCCGTCGACTGAGGTCTTCGTATTATCGTTTACGATTACTAACAAGAGGTCTTTGACTTCCTGTTCCTAATAGTCCTTACTTAAGTCAACTTACTTAAGTTCCTTCACTTCCCCAGGGTGATACCGGTTCGGAAGGGTACCTACGGGCCCGGCTGTGTCGACGTCCAGTCCATAGTGACTGGGGGTCGCTCCACACTATGTTTGTTTGTTTGTGTTAGACTACTATTGTTGTCGAGGGGTAGAGACCGTTCCTGTGTACCTAAGACTCTTGAAAAGAAAAAAAAATTTATTAGTCCTGTGAAGGTAAACTCTTCTTTCACGACTTTTATGGTACCCCAAACGGAGATCACTTCCGTTTAAATTCATTCTAAATTCTAATGTGGAGGAGTTGTGTACCTCTTCCTTTACCGTTGGGTGAGGTCATAAGAACGGACCCTTTTAGGGTGTCTGTCTCCTGAAACCACCCGATATCAGGTACCCTAGCGTTTTCTCAATGTGTACTGAATCGATGATTTCTTGTCGAGGAGTTGTGTGTGTGTGTGTGTTAATTTGTAGAAATCTTAGTCAATTGAATCAATAACATTTGTACATAAAAATGAAGGGACTTCGAACCTAGGGAGGTAACTATGGCACGACCGGTAGTTGGGTCCTCATTGAAAATAAACTAATCAATTAAACTGAGTCTAACTTCAGTTTAAGACTTTGTTAGGTTGTTCAATGATACCTTTGACCACCACTCTAACTTTACGATCAACACGATTATAATCGTCGATAGTTAGTAACTCCGAGTGGTAGACGACCCGTAACGAGATCCAAAAGATATACGTTAATGAGTAAGTTAAGAGATTTCTTAGAGACTTAAACTATGTTGAAAGGGGTAGAATATCTACTCGTTTGACTCCGTATCTTTCTAATTCTTTCACAGTTTTCCGTAGGTCAATTATTTACAGTTTCGGCCCTGGACTTAGGATCCGTCCGATTGGTGTCCCGGACAAAACTGGGTACGTGGAACTCTATGGGTACAGATGCTAATCAACAGTTCATATCCTACGGGTCAAATTAAAAAAAATTAAAAATAAATAAAAACCGACAAGATTCAGAATCAACGTCGTGTGTTTTAGAACTCAACGCCCTACACCCTAGACCAAGGGACTGATCCCTAGAGTGGACCCGGGAACGTAACCCTCACACCTCAGAATTGGTGACCTGGTGGTCTCTTCAGGGAATCAATTTAAACTTAAAGTCTTTTTGTTGTCAGTAGGACCTGTTATTTATCACAGAATTTATAACACACCGGGTACAACGACGACGACGATTCAGTGAAGTCAGCACAGGTTGAGATACACTGGGGTATCTACCTTCGGGTGGTCCGAGGAGACAGGGACCCTAAGAGGTCCGTTCTTGTGACCTCACCCAACGGTAAAGGTAGAGGTTACGTACTTTCACTTTTCACTTTCCCTTCAGTGAGTCAACACAGGTTGAGAATCGCTGGGGTACCTGGTGTCGGGTGGTCCGAGGAGGTAGGTACCCTCAAAGGTCCGTTCTCATGACCTCACCCCACGGTAACGGAAGAGACACACACCGGGTATGGATTGTGATTTTTTAATAAGGGATAAATAGACATTCAGAAGGTTGGGATGGGGTCTCCTTCGACTCACATGGTTCCTTCGTTTCTTTTGTAAGACCATTCAACTTTGAAACCAGAGTTTGAGGTTTTCTTAAGTCTAGTGTCATAATCGAATTTAACACCAACAAGTCAGCGAGTCACCATAGATTGAGAACTCTGGGGTACCTGACGTCGTCCGGACCGAATGGGTAGGAAGTTATAGAAGGTCTCAAACGAGTTTGAGAACAGGTAACTCAGCCATTACGGTAGGTTGGTAGAGTAGGAGACGGTGGGAGAAGAGGAGGCCTGGAGTTAGAAAGGGTCGTAGTTCTAGAAAAGGTCACTCAGGTGAGAAACGTTGTCGAAGTCGAAGTCAGAAAGGTTAATCGGAACCTCGTCTTGGAAAAAAAGAAGAGGATCTTCGTCAAATCTTATTGTCGAGGGTCTAGACAGACCCCCAGTCGGAGTGAACCCTTCGAAATTATTGTGTGTACCGTCTCGGACCAAACGTATTCTAAATCATCCAAATACCACCTTACCCCCACGGACATAAAAGTTTAACCGGGACTTCACAAAGGAAAAGAGGAAGAGTTACGGAGGGAGAGGAACAGACCGATAAGTACTAACCGGAGACCTGGTCACTGACCCTTAGGGACCAGACTTTGGCACTAATTTCAAGGTCAAATGGTAAAGATCGTTCAGGTTCCTCTGTCTTTCGGGTACGAGGTGGGAGGTCACCCCCTCCTTCTTTCTTATTTGGTCCGGTTCTCCTATTCTCTCAAAGGAGGGTTATCAACCTTGATATCGGGTCCGGAGGAGTGCAACCCAGACGTCGGAGTCCGGACCCACGGTATACGCTCTTTCTCTAAAAGTCTCTCTCTCTCTCTCTCTCTCTCTTTACCTCTCTTTCTCGATACACTCACGGTTCGGAGGGTGTACCTTCGTCCAGGACCGTGTTCTCTTGTTCTCCTCTAGTACAATTTTTAGTAGGGGTCTTCACCTCTTTTTCACCCTTTCCCCGATCTTCCTCGTGGTCAAGGGAGGTGTTACACTGAAGTGAAGTCCTTCCATGACCTTTCAACCGAATCGTCTTACACCATTTAACCTTGAATCCTAGTCTCAAAGTCAAATTCCCCTACACCGTCAAGTGGTTGTTTATTCGTTATTGTTGTATACATATTTATTTTTGTTTATCTTTTATATGTTTCCTGTATCCTTTTCTTCAAGATAAAGTATTTTTACAAGTCGATAAAATGTAGATATACTTTAAAGTAATACATACTCACACATATATGTGTATTATGTCTATATCTATCTGTACAAAATAGTACATACACACATAGATAGATACAAATGTAGATATAAAAAGAAAAAGAAAAAAAGTGAATCAACGAATAATCCAGGTTGACAAACGTTAGGGGTATCTAACATCGGGTAGTCCGAGGAGACAGGTACCTTAAGGGGTCCGTTCTTATGACCTCACCCATCGGTAAGGAAAGAGGTCCCCTAGAAGGACTGGATCCCTAGTTTGGACCCAGAGGGTTTAACGTTCATCTAAGAAATGGTGGATTCGGCGATCACTTCGGGGTTATGTTTATACGCCCGTATGGACACGTGATTCAGTGAAGTCAGCACAGGCTGAGACACGTTCGGATGACCAGTATCGGGCGGTCCGAGGAGGCAGGCACCTAAGAGGTCGGTTCTTATGACCGCACCCAACGGTACGGTAGGAGGTCCCCTATAAGGACTGGGTCCCTGACTTGGGTGCAGAGAATGCAGAGGACGTAACCGTCCGTCCAAGAAATGGTGATCAAGGTGGACCCTTCGGGGGTATATGTATATGAGTACAATATTTTATACAGATAAAAATACCTCAGTTAAAAAAATAAAAAAATTTAAACTAAAAATTAATTTTAAATTAAAATATATACATAATGTTTAATTTAATTTTTAAATAATAACCTTATATTAACGAAATGTCACAACATAATCAAAGACGATATGTTGTTGTACTTAGTCAATATATGTATGTGTGTGTGTGTGTGTGTGTGTGTATAGGAAGGAGAACTCGGAGAGAGAGTAGGGGAGGTAGGTGGGGAGGTCCAGTAGTGTCTCGTGGTCCAACTCGAGGCACACGATGTGTTGTCGAAGGATGATCGACAGATAAAATACGGACTACCACATATACGTATCACATATAGACTTTTTTGTTTGTGGGGTCTCTGTTTTTGGATAGTGAAAGTCTTTCGTTTTTCGTGCTCAGTCTCCCTGGTCCTGAGTCTCGTCCATCCAAAACCCTTCGTTCTACCTCTTTTACTAGGCCTCAGACCTGACGACGGGTTTCTTTCAATTTCGTCAGATAAATCGCCCTCAGAACCGTCCGTCCCCTACCCCCGTACACTCGTGGTAAGTGATTCCCTTCGTCCATTTATGTTTTCCCCACACACAGGGTACCGAATAAAAGTACGACGGGATCTTTCGGGATTTTTCTGAGAGATGATTGTATATCCGGTATAATCACCGTCATCAACATGACAGAAATTACAGAAAAAAGAAATAAATTAGTTATAAAATTCTTTATAAATAAATAAATAAACCGACGTAACCCACAATCAACGTCTTAAACTAAAAGTTACACCGTACGTCCTAGAAATCATCACTGTACGTCCTAGAATCAAGGAACTGGTCCCTAGGTCGGGACCCGGGGGAGACAACCCTCACACTTCAGAACCAGTGACCCTTCGGTTCCTTCAGGGAATTAACATTAAAAAAATTGACTTGACATCGACTAAATATTACAACATAATTAAAGACGACTTTTCTTCCACTAAACCCCTAATATGAGTATATGTGTAATAAAGAATATAAGAAAAGTCAATACGAAACAGTGTCCTGTAACTTATATCGAGAGACACGATACGTTGCGTCCTCTGGGGGCAAATTAAGTACCCACCCTTTCTAGGGGACCTCTTCTCTATCCGATGGGTGAGGTCATGAGAACCTGAAGGGACCATCGAGTCCACCAATTTCTTGGACGGACGTTACGTTCTCTGGACCCGAACTAGGGACCCAACCCTTCTAAGGGGACCTCCTCCCGTACCGTTGGGTGAGGTCATAAGAACGGACCTCTTAGGGGCACCTGTCTCCTCAGACCACCCGATGTCGGGTGGCCCAGCGTCTCAACCTGTGCTGATTCACTGGTTCGTGTGTGTCGTGTCGGGACACGATATGCCATCCTGAAACATCAAACGATTCAGTGAAGTCAGGACAGGCTGAGTCACGTTGGAGTATCTGTCGTCGGGTGGTCCGAGGGGGTAGGGACCCTAAGAGGTTCGTTCTTGTGACCTCACCCAACGGTAAAGGAAGAGGTTACGTACTTCACTTATCACTTTCACTTCAGCGAGTCAGTATAGCCTGAGAATCGCTGGGGCACCTGACGTCGGGTGGCCCGAGGAGGCGGGTGCCCTAAGAGGTCCGTTCTCATGACCTCACCCCACGGTAACGGAAGAGGTGAAACATCAAATAGGTAATAGATATATTTTCGAATGTTGACGATTGAGGTTGGAGGAGAAGGTAGGGAGGGTTGACAAGATAAAAGTACATCTAGTCTCTCGTTTCGTGTTCCGTCACGACAACCCTACCGTTTCGAACGTACTTCAAATTTCCCGTGGGTCTCTCCTTCCATTCACGACCCGACTAGACACCACGACTTAGGTCCGTGACTAAGGTTACGACCCCTGAGTATCGAGAAGTAGAAAAGGACACCTCGACATTTCCCGTAAAATACCGGTACTGACACCCGACTCAACACAGATTGAATAAGACTCTATTGGTACTTGACCTCCTGTTAAACAACGATCGGCGTACTTGATACTTCTTCCTTTAAACTAACGAAGTACTGATAAATTTAAGATTTTATGAGACTAAGATAGAATTATAATCACAAAGATCCCAGAAACCAATAAACTCACAAACAGAAATGACTCTACTTTTCTTTTGGAGTCACTTTATATTTTCCGACCTACAATTTACGTGAGTCAACGTTTCACTTCGTTCAGTTCTAAAATTTTATCGGACACAACTCAGTACCTTTTCACAATCAGTGTGTACCCACAGGCTTGTGTACCTGATATATGTCGGACGGTCCGAGGAGACAGGTACCTTAAGAGCTACGTTCTTGTGACCTCACCCATCGGTAAGAGAAGAGGTCCCCTAGAAGAGATGGGTCCCTAGTTTGGGTCAAAGGGTTTAACGTCAGTATAAGAAGTGGTAGACTCGGTTGTCCCTTCGGGACACACCTCATTATAAACTAGTGAATCTTCTTTGGGGTCTCTTTAAAAGATCATTCATACATTTCTCTTTTTAAGTGATCAAGATATCACTCTCATCTTCTCTACCACAGAGACCACTTTTTTCATTGGTTTGGGAGTCTCACAGACTACTTGGGTGAAGCCAAAGGGGGGGACCCGTAAAATAAAATGAACCGACGTGGTCCAGAATCGACACCGTACGTCCTAGAAACTCGACACCGTATACCCTAGATCAAGGGACTGGTCCCTGGGTTGGACCCGGGGACGTAACCCTCGAACCTTAGAATCGATGACCAGTTGGTCTCTTCATGAGAGGGGAGGGGTGAGGGTGGGGGTTGTTACGTAAAATTTTAAAACCAAACTTACTGAACAGAAGTACAGAGTAGGAACGTACCGTGTGTGAAGATCAGTGTCTGACACTGAGGTCGACAAACACAGGACAGGTCCTGGTCCTCCCCGGTCGTCTTCTACTCTAAAAGAAGAGAGACCGATAAGGAGAAGGAGTGCTAGTGGCTCCCGGCTCCACCGAAGGATCTCCACTCAACCACATACAGGACAAAAAGAGAGACAGAAAGACGGTGAAACTCGAGGGTAGTGAGAGATCCGTTGACTTTACTGTGTTAAAGCATCTGAACCTTAGTCTTCACGACCCAAGAACAGAGTTGTAATGGACGGAATCAACACACCGGAATCTACTCAGTAAAATAGAGGACCTCGAATCTACTAAACTGTCGTTTTGGTCGTAGAACCTGTTTCGGTAGGACCTCTAGTGTAGATTGAGTCGTATAGGGGAGGATACTGGAGAAACAACCTCTTTTTCGTATATTTAGGTACAATTAGTTGTAATCGTTAGGAACCTGAGAAGGGATGGATCAGAGTGAAAGAAAAAAAAAAGGTTATCAGTAAAAATTTTATTTTTCAACAGATAAAAATTTTAAATGAATAAACCGGTACAGTCCAAAATTAACGGTCGAGTGTCCGAATCGACGACACGACGTCCGTCCTAGAATTGAGAAATTCGTCCCTACCTTGGACACAAGGGGTGTAATCTTCTACCGAAACATTGACGACCTGATGGTCCTTCAAGGGTAAAAAAATTTAACTTCATTATTGAATGCATAAAATCAAATCGATTGTATCAATTAAATGTTGCAACACAAGTCAAGTCAAGTCAGCGAGTCAGTACAGGTTGAGAAACGCTGGGGTACTTAGTGTCGTGCGGTCCGGAGGGAGAGGTAGTGGTTGAGGGTCTCAAGTGAGTCTGAGTGCAGGTAGTTCAGTCACTACGGTAGGTCGGTAGAGTAGGAGACAGTAGGGGAAGAGGAGGACGGGGGTTAGGGAGGGTCGTAGTCTCAGAAAGGTCACTCAGTTGAGAAGCGCACTCTACCGGTTTCATGACCTCAAAGTCGAAATCGTAGTCAGGAAGGTTTCTTTAGGGTCCTGACTAGAGGAAGTCTTACCTGACCAACCTAGAGGAACGTCAGGTTCCCTGAGAGTTCTCAGAAGGGGTCGTGGTGTAAAGAAGTGTCAGGCTGAGAGTGTAGGTATGTACTGGTGTCCTTTTTGGTATCGGAACTGATCTACCTGGAATCAGCCGTTTCATTACAGAGACGAAAACTTATACGATAGATCCAACCAGGATTGAAAAGAAGGTTCCTCATTCGAAAAAAAATTAAAGTACCAACGTCAGTGGTAGACGTCACTAAGACCTCGGGGTTTTTTATTTCACACTGTGACAAAGGTGACAAAGGGGTAGATAAACGGTACTTTACTACCCTGGCCTACGGTACTAGAAGTAAAAGACTTACAACTCGAAATTCGGCTGAAAAAGTGAGAGGAGAAAGTGAAAGTAGTTCTCCGAAAAATCAAGGAGAAATGAAAGACGGTATTCCCACCACAGTAGAAATGACTGATACGGTTTCGGAAACTGACACACCTAGTGTTATTTAACACCTTTTAAGACTTTCTCTACCCTTATCGTCTGGTGGACTGGACGGAGAACTCTTTAGACATACGTCCAGTCCTTCGTTGTCAATCTTGACCTGGACCTTGTTGTCTGACCAAGGTTTATCCTTTTCTTCATGTAGTTCCGACATATAACAGTGGGACGAATAAATTGCATATACGTCTTATGTAGTACTCTTTGCGACCTGACCTTCTTTGTGTTCGACCTTAGTTCTAACGGTCCTCTTTACAGTTATTGCAACACAATCTAAGTCCATATGTCGTTTCACTAACCCAACAAATCAACGATTCAATAGAGGTTGAGAAAACGCTGGGTTATCTGACATCGGGTGGTCCGAGGAGACAGATACCCTAAAGGGTCCGTTCTTATGACCTCACCCAACGGTAAAGGAAGACGTTCTCAAGAAGGGTTAGGTCCCTAACTTGGGTACAGAGAACGTAACGTCCGTCTAAGAAATGGTGATTCCGTGGTCCTTTCGGGTTATATATGTGTATACATAAGAAAAAGTCTTAGAAAAGGTAATATCCACTAATATTGTGTAACTCATATCAAGGGACAGGACGTGTCGGGAACGGTGTCGGGTCTTTCAAGATGTCCTGGACGGAGGGGTCTCTATCAGAGACTGGAGTAAAGGACGGGGAGGGGGTGTGGTGTATCGATGAGACCGGAAGTGTACGGTCCGTACAAGAATAGGGCACCGGAAACGTACACGACAAGGGAGGAGAACCTTTTAAGAAAGAGCCTCTAGGAGTGAAAGGGTGGAGGAAGTCTAGACACGAGTTTTCTACAGAGTGAGTGGTAGAGCGATCCAAAATCTATGTATTAAAATTAAATAGACCCTTTAGGTTGTTCCGAGATACTTTATGTTGTACTGTTTGGGAACAACATTAAGAAAAAGAAAAATTGTCTCCCTACTTCCGTAGTTTTGTTTTGTTCTTGAGTTACACTTATTCGTTTTCGGAGATCCATTCTGAGAATGTATGGGACCTTCGTGTGTGACCTCGGTCCTCACTTTCAGTTCTGCAATCAGTGAGTCAGTACAGACTGAGAAAATCTGGGTTCCTGACATCGGACGGTCCGAGGAGACAGGTACCTTAAGACGTCCGTTCTTATGACCTCACCTATCGGTAAGGGAAGAGGTCCCCAAGAAGGACTGGGCCCCTAGTTTGGGTCCGAAGGACGTAACGTCAGTCTAAGAAATGGGAGACTCAGTGACCTCGGACCTCTCGTCCCAAATTCAGGATCCTCACGAAGACTACCCAACATACTAGAACCCGTACAGTAATATATGGAGTTTAGATATCTTACTATTATTATCATTAAGGAACACTCCTACTTTATTATATTATCTCCGTATCATAGGATGGGACACGGGTCGGTCATCGACGGGTATAAGAAGGAAAGGAAGGAGTAGAACTAGGGTTGTTACATTAATTTCCGTGTCTGAAGTCAGATCTTTACTCAACACCAGACTTTAAACTAAACATTCACACTACAGAGTTCGTAACTCATATAAAGGGGTACCTTTGTTATGTGTGGCTACCAACAATCTAAGGACCCAGTCTGGTGATTTCGAAACAATACCAAGTCACTTAGAAGGAGGGGTTAGGTAGACCCGGAGGGAGTATCGAGTCAGCCATTTCTTAGACGGACGTCACGTCCTCTGGGCCCAAACTAAGGACTCAACCCTTCTAGGGAACCTCTTCCTTTACCGTTGGGTGAGGGCATAAGAACGGACCTCTTAGGGTACCTGTCTTCTCGGACCGTCCGATGTCAGGTACCCCAGCGTTCTCAGCCTGTGCTAAATCGTTGACTTGCTACTGTCATTTAAACGGTAGACTGTTATATGAGTGTCCCGGTATTTCACTTCAGCGACTCAACACAGGCTTAGAAACGTCGGGGTACCTGACATCGGATAGTACGAGGAGGCAGGTACCCTAAGAGGTCCGTTCTTATGACCTCACCCAACGGTAAAGGAAGAGCGTGTCCCGGTATCTGGAAGAGTGTAACATCGTTCCGGTGTTAAGAAACCCTTTTACTTTAGTCTTAAAGTTAAACCTTACGGTGTCTTACCTTTTACGTGTTCCTGAGTGACTTGACGATGTTTACGGTCCGTGATAAAATCCACACAATCCATTTAATTTAAGGGGGTACCTCGGATGGTCGATCCAAGTTAGCGGTAGAGATAAAATGTCTCACACTTTGACTGTCTCGGGTCCCTCCCCGCCCCCGCCCACCTCCGAACTAAGTTCGGGTCAGTCAGACCAAGGTCTTGTTCTTTGTAATTGGGGACTGTCACACTGGTCCCAGTCGGAAAGGGGTCACGGGGTGGAGAATGGACAGACTCGGTACCCTCACCTATAGAGGAATCGGGAGTAGTGGCCCCCATTAAGGGTTCCGACCCTATCTCAAAGGTCGGACTTCCTCCGTCCCCTCTCCACTCATCCACCGTTGGTACTGTCTGTCCTCAGAGGACAAGTACAGGGCCCTGTCCGACGTCGAAGACCTAAAGGAAGGTTCTTCGGATCCCTAGCAGGACACACACACAAGTCAGTACAGGGTGAGAAACGGTAGGACACCTGGTATCGGGTGGTCCGAGGAGACAGGTACCCTAAGAGGTCCGTTCTTAGGACCTCACCCAACAGTACGGGAGGAGTGGATCCCTACCTAAGTCGACGAAAAGAAGGGATATTTAGAAGGTTGAGGGGTCCTGGGGATTCTTTACTCTGGCAAAGTATCCACGGGAGGGGTAGAGTAGACACGGGCAACTTTCGTGCCACCACAGGACTCTTTAGATTCCCTAAGAATCTCCAAAGAAGCAGTTACCGTTACTTTCCTCTGAGCCCCCTTTTTCTATAAGTGGAAAACGGAGAAACAGAGACTTCAGGAACTGTAAGAGTCAGACCCCAGGTGTCTCCTGGAACCCTCCTATAATTCTGGGGGTACCTTAAACTATGGTTTAAAGTACACTTACACAGATTCATTTAATACCCACCCCAAGGAGAAGAGAGGATCGGGTTTCGTGGATTACCGGAGAGGAATTCCTTTACTCTTCACGACGAGTCTTTGCTATTCCACCTCCACTCTCACACAATTCCAAGTTCATTCCAAACGAAACCAAAAATGAAAACGTAAAGTAGAGTCATAGTTTGAGTCGATTGATCACCTTGTAAACACGTACTCTCCCCTTCCGAGAAACCTCTCCTTTCTCCCCTGACCCCCAAAATAAATAAATAAATAAATAATTTCTAAAAAAAGACCACACCTAGTAAAAATTTCAGAAATAACTTAAACGTTATAATGAAGAAAATAAATTAAAGTTTAAATAAAAATAATTAACTTCCTATTGATGAAATGTCTTAACACAACCAAAGACACTTTGTCGTTGTACTCAGTCGGTATCCATATGTATAATAACGAAGAAGAAAAAAAAAAAAAAAACCAAAAGACCGGACTTCAGTACATCCAAGAGTCGAGGGACTGGTCCCTAACTTTGGTGTGGAGGACGTGACCTTTCGTTTCAGAATTAGTGACCTGGTGGTCTCTCCAGGCTTGTCCCCCAAATCATAGTCTCTACGAAAGTCTTCTGGTCTTGACTCCCTCGTTCTCCCCTCTCACTAATTCTGAAGGAGTGGAGAAAAGGGAAGTCAGAACTGGGACTTCGAACTGAGACCTACACTGGACTTTTCGTCCCTCTTAGTCCTGCAGTCTCGACCCGACCTAACCTTTCGTACCTCGTGGATCAGACCGTCTTCAGTCTCTTCTCTACACAGAACCCAGACACACCCACCAGACGTACGAAATGAGACCTCCAAATAAAAGTCAGGTACTGACCTACTCACCTTCACTTATGGTTCGTCGCGGGTACTCGGGGTGCGACTTGGACTGGAGAGAAGACGGGAGTGAACGAGCCGTCACAGAGGGAGGGTCGGGCTCTTTCCTACAGAGACTGACAGAGAGAAGAAAGATCCGAGTTAGGTCCTTATGCTCGACGAGGAAGTCCACGTGATACCTTTAAGGTTCTTCTTTTCTCTCGACTTCCTTAAAGACTTCAGCACCCGCGGAGGGAATAAAAAGAATAGACTCGGTCACTTATATTAGTCTCGTTTCCGGTGGTGCACACTCAGGTAGAGACAACTGGCCTTCATCTTTACCCCTTATACTACGGACTCAGTCCATCTCGAATCCGATAGGACACCTTAGGCAGTGGGGGTGTTATTGATACCGACTTTTCTTACAACAACGACAACAAATCAACGATTCAACACAGGTTGAGAAACACTGGGGCACCTACATCGAACGGTCCGAGGAGACAGATACCTTAAGAGGTCCGTTCTTATGACCTCACCCAACAGTAAAGGAAGAGGTCCCCTAGAAGGGTCGGGTCCCTACCTTGAGCGTAGAGGACGAACCGTCCTCCTAAGAAATGGTGACTCGGTGGACCCTTCGGAGTGATTGTTGGTGGTGTCCCCCCCAATCCTCTTTAATTCTTTAAATAGATTTTGTTCTCAAGAGTCCCACACCATAGGTCTGACCGCCATCGTCGTCGTCGTTGTCCCTTACGTTTTTTTTTTACGTTTAGGGTCTGTAACGGAGTATTTGAAACCTTACTCTGGGGAGGGTCTTCTAAGACTACGTGCTAGTTCATTCTCTCGGTGAATGACCCGTGTCAACACACATTAAAGTGTTGTCACAGACCATTGAAACGGGGTCCAACAAAAAAAAAAAAAAACCAGACAATTTTTTCTTTCTAACAACGACCCTTAAATCCAGTTTATCTTTGTATGTCCTAACCAATTATCTTAAAAAGGAATACTGAAAGTTGTCTTTCCAGAGAGACAGAAACGGTATTCCGATTGTCCCTGAAACCCCCTGACTACGATCCGACTACTCTCGGAGGTTCTTCTGGCACCTGTTTATGGAAGATCTTAGGAAGTTTATTGAGAGTCCAACTGTTTGGAAGAAGACGAAGAAAGACGTAAGTTTCCCATAGTTACCTTGTATGTAGGAAGAAAACCTACGATCACCGAGTTTACCATTTCTTAGACAGACTTTACACCCTCTGGACCCAAACTAGGGACCCAACTCTTCTAGGGGACCCCTTCCCTTGTCGATGAGTGAGATCATGAGAACGGACCTCTTAAGGTACCTGTCTCCTTGGACGCCCGATGTCAGATACCCCAGCTCTTCTCAGTCTATACTGACTCTCCGATTGTGAAAGTGAAAGGTTCTATAAACTAACAACAAACGACCTAAAGACTAGGTTGGAATCATAGATAACTCGTCCTACAAAGGAATTGAAATTTATACGAACAAAGGTAAAACCAAAGTAAGAAGATCGAAAACCTCTCTCTATGGAGATCGAAAACTAAGTCTAAGACACAGTTTCGGTTCCTACTCTTGAGTCGATCTCGGTGAAATACTTTTTCCGGACCATTCTGGTTCGAGACAAAAAGGACGTCTGACACCGATGGTCTTGCCCCAGGACGCGACACGGACACTTCTGTCGATGAGGACCAAAGGAGGGGTCACGGAGCTAGGGGTCTAAACGAGGGAAGAGTTCCGTCCTAGTGAGGTCTCGACACTGACAGTAGGGTCGTTGGAGTGGGTCTCGCATATAAAGACACTCTCTTGTTCATTCGTGGATGCCTATGGGTCTCCCCTCGGTCCCACGGAGGGTGGAGGTGTGTACTGTCTCTCTTTTTCCTGAGAATCGAGACGCGGGACTACAAAGAAAACGGAAGGTCTCCTCTCGATCACAAATGTCCCTCTACCTTTCCGTCTCTACTGTATGGTACAATCCGAACCGACCTGTGTGACTCTTTAAACCTTCACGTCTTTTAAGTCTATACGTTCAACCACAAACCCACGGTCAAATAGGACCTCCATGAAGATCAAGTGGAGTTGTTAAGATACTAAGAAGACTTTAAATCCCTCTAAGGAACCTTAAGGTTTGGTCCGTTGTCGGACTCATTTATTACAAAAGAAAGGTGAAGAACCCGGTTGTAGTTAAAGGTCTTTTATTTTTAAGTCTCCCCACTTTGTCCCTCCCAATAGATCATTAATATCACTTTCTTTACGAGATTAAACGGTTGTTTATGTACATGACTTACTGAACGGTTTTGATTTGCCTTCAACTCAGACCGAATCCTCTGGTCACCTACGACTCCCTCGATAACGGTCGAATCCGACTACAAGTCACATACCATTCCACTCGGCCTACTACGCCCGGGAGTTGTCTGGTTTGCTGAATCCTTTACAGGGGTCACTGATCAAGTCAATAGGACTTCGAGGTCTCAAACCATTTCACCTCGTTTCTCATTTCCTCCTGGACTTATCGGGTAGAAGAGAGCCATAGGGAACCAGGGAAAGAGTCCTGGTGTCGTTAACTCCAATTCCACTACGAATAAATAAATGCAAAAATAAAAATTTTAACATAACTTTATGTCAACTAAATGTTCCAAATTAAAGACGATATGTCGTTTCTCTAAGTCTGTGTGTGTGTGTGTGTGTGTGTGTGTGTGTGTGAATACGTAGACACGTACGGATCAACGAAGTCAACACAAACTGAGAAACGTCGGGTTACCTGACATCGGGCGGTCCGAGGAGACGGGTACCGTAAGAGGTCCGTTCTTGTGACGTCACTCAACGATACGGGAGGAGATCCCCTAGAAGGGTTGGGTTTCTCACTTGGGTCCAAAGGATACAGAGGACGTGACCGTCCTCACAAAAAGTGGTGATCGTAGTGGACGCTTCAGGTATATGTATACATATACATACATATATATGTACATAAGAAAGCTATAAGAAAAGGTAATACTAAATAGTTTCCTATAACCTATATCAAGGGACACGATATGTCATCCTGAATAACTAATAGATAGGATATATGTTATGAAACGTAGACGATTAGGGTTTACCGGTTAGGAAAAGAGGGGTTTATTGTACATTAATAATTCGTGGTAGAAATATGGGTCTAGACCTCGTTTAAGACCGTAAAGAGAACGACAACTACTTAATCGTTCGACGAACCCCTCCGGTCTAACAATTGTGTCCATTTTTCTGTTACAGTAGAAAAACTATCTAAAATTACCTTAGGATGAGAAACTTTTCACCAGGTAAAGACTAGGTAGAAACCTCCTTATGTTCATACTTAGTCTTTCCCTAATGTAAGTGTTCCCAGAAAGGGTGTATCTCATCCTTGTATATATGTACTCCACACAAGTGTCTATCTACACATCCACTTTTCCGACCTTTCCTCCATACCTATTTCATGACATCCTTAAACTTCCTCCCTTTCTGAGAAAGGTATACCCTGGATCCCTTCCGGAACGCTTTCTCCACGTAAATTGGTTCAGGACTTACTTTCTGTGTCCTAAACAGGTAGGTCTCCATCCCTTATCGGACAGGGTCTCGTCTTTCCGTGGTCACTATCCATTCGTTCCCAATTCAACCTTAATCGTTTATTACTAAAAAAAATTCACAAAAAAAAAAAATTTATCCCTGTCACAAATTCGAGTCACGGATTTGACTCTATATCAAGTAACGATCACTGACAACAAACATTGGTGTATACTCACGAATGAACGAATGGACGAATATTCCAGTAGGGGAAGTAGTCGAAATGGTAACGTTTCCCCGAATACATTGAGTTATTTCAGTACTCGGTATAGTGAGGTCATTTC
Source organism: Capra ibex (assembly GCA_006410555.1). Taxonomy (NCBI): domain Eukaryota; kingdom Metazoa; phylum Chordata; class Mammalia; order Artiodactyla; family Bovidae; genus Capra; species Capra ibex. Next base: position 24,622,342 of record SJYO01000647.1, read on the forward strand.
CTGTTTCCCTTTTTATATGGGTAGACTTCGTCTCAAGGTTCCTTCCCGTTCCTCTCTACTCTTTCGGAAGAATTCACTTGTTACGTTTCTTTGTCTCCCTTTGTTGTCTTACCCTCTCTGAACTCTAGAGAAGTTCTTTTAGTCTCTATGGTTTCCTTGTAAAGTACGTTTCTGCCTATGTTATTTCCTGTCTTTGTGATACCTGGATTGTCTTCGTCTCCACCGTTCTTATGTCTCTTCTTGATATGGTTTTTCCAGAATTACTGGGTCTATTGGTGTTACCACACCAGTGAGTGGATCTCTGTCTGTAGGACCTCACACTTCAGTTCACCCTACATTCATGGTAGTGATACTTGTTTCGATCACCTCTACTATCTTAAGGTCGACTCGATAAAGTTTAGAATTTTCTACTACGACAATTTCACGATGTGAGATATACGGTCGTTTAAACCTTTTAAATCGTCACTAACCTCCTGACCTTTTCCAGTCAAAAGTAAGGTTAGGGTTTCTTTCCGTTACGGTTTCTTACGAGTTTGATGAGATGATATGTTAACCCGAGTCAAGTGAACGATCGTTTCATTACGAGTTTTAGGAAGTTAGATTCAAAGTCGTCATACACTTACCTCTTGAAGGTCGACATGTTCGACCTAAAATTTTTCCGTTTCCTTGGTCTCTAGAGTAACGGTTATAGACAATCTAGTGTCTTTTTCGTTCCCTTAAAGTCTTTTTGTAGATGAAGTAACTGATGTGATTTGGGAAACTGACACACCTAGTGTCATGTGCCACCTTTTGAGAATTTCCCTACCCTTATGAGCTAGTGGAATGGACAGAGGACTCTTTGGACATACGTCCAGTTCTTAGTTGTCAATCTTGTCCTGTACCTTGTCACTCGACCAAGTTTTAACCCTTTCCTCATACAGTTCCGACATATAACAGTGGTACGAATAAATTGAAAATAAGTCTCAAATAGTGTACTTTACGTTCCGACCTACTTAGTGGTCAACCTTAGTTCTAACGGTCCTCTTTATAGTTGTTGGAGTCTATACATCTACTACGGGGAGGATACCGTCTTTCACTTCTCCTTGATTTCTCAGAAAACTATTTCCACTTTCTCCTCTCACCTTTTCGATCGAACTTTGAGTCGTAAGTTTTTTGATTCTAGTACCGTAGACTAGGGTAGTGAAATACCGTTTATCTTTCCCTTTTTCACCTTTGTTACTCTCTGAAATAAAAGAACCCGAGGTTTTAGTGACACCTACCACTGATGTCGGTACTATAATTTTCTACCAACGAGGAACCTTCCTTTCGATACTGTTTGGATCTGTCACACAATTTTTGATCTCTGTAGAGAAACGACTGTTTCCGGGTATCTCAGTCTCGATACTAAAAAAGATCAACAGTACGTGTCTACACACTTAACCTGGTACTTCTTCCGACTCACGGTTTCTTAACTTCGAAAGTTTAACACAACGACCTCCTTTGAGAACTCTCAGGAAACCTGACGTTCCTCAAGTTTGATTAGTTAGGATTCCTTAGTCGGAACTTGAAAGTAACCTTCCTGACTACGACTTCGACTTCGACATTATGAGACCGGTGGACTACGTTTCTCGACAGAGTGACCTTTTCAGGGACTACGACTCTTTCTAACTTCCGTTTTCCTCTTCCTCGCCGTTTCCTACTCTACCTATCTATCGTAGTGACTGAGTGACTTGTGCTTAGACTCGTTCAAGGTCCTCTATCGCTTCCGGTTCCTTCAGACTTCACGACGTCAGGAACCTTATAGTTTCTCAGTCGGTACTGAATCGGTGACTTGTTGTTGTTTTCCATCAGAACTAATGACGTTAAAGGGTAATACAAGGTTTTGGTGTTTTCTCTTAATAAAAAGAAGGACATAATGAATGAAATCCCCTTGTAAGTAGTATTTTTCTTTAACTGGTTTTTTTATTTTTATTTTCTTAACTTCATGGTGACAGTGTATCTACCCGACTTAATCTGAAAACATTAAAATACGATATAGTTCACTCATTAAAAATAGAGACATTTAAAGAATAAAAGGTATCTCCAAACCCCATGAAAGTTTTAATTACTTTTTAAATGTCTTCTGGAAAACCTAAGTAGAAGACGATACATGCGGTTTATATGGTGACCTTAACTTTACGTCCATTCGTAAAAGGAGAATAATGTATTCTTAAACAACCAATTTGTATTCAAGTCTACAAAGATTAAGTTGTTCAAATAAATTGTGTATAAGAGATAAGTAAAAAGTTAATCAAGAATGTGTCGTCAATTAGTGAGACTGGTGTTCCTTATATAAAATTTGTACAAGAAGGTTCCTCATAATTCGTCGACTGGAGAAGAGTAAGGAAATCACGAACCAAAACGAGTAAGTAATCCCATTATAATTTGGTTCGGGATAACTGATAAAAGACTAAAAATAAACAGTTTTCTTTCAAAAGTACTAGACTCACGTTAACAATTGTGAACCCTAAAAAAAAAGGGAATTTCTTCGGAGAGAACAATCTCCGATTTCTCTCAATGAGAGGTTTTAAGACCTGAGGTATGACTTCAGTGTATTTTGGTGAAGACAGATCCGACGACCAAGTCCACACCAGGATTGACTTCTGTACGTGTTTATGGAGTGTTCATCTAAGTCAAATCCGTAGACAGTTTTATTTACCGAATAAATTCCCTTCCTTTTTTATCCAAACCCCACTTAAATAATATGATAGACCGTGGTTTAAGTAGGAGATTAGATTCGTTAACGAGGATACAAGAAATAATCGGTAGAGTTCTAATTTGACATACACACACGTGTCCGCACACCCACAGGTAAGAGACGACAGTAAAATTATCATAAAGACATTGTGTGTTAATGGAGGGCGGTGCACAGAAAAGAAACGAGTCACGAAGTCAACCAAATAAAGAACAGACGTAGGTAAACAAAAAAACGAGTTTACGGAAAGAACACACCCCTGTTTCTAGTTGTGTAACGGGAAACGAGAGAAACATTTCGACTTCCTTCGTATGTTTTCTTAGGTTCCAAAACTTAGGCAAGCTCAGTGGGTCAAAGCCATTCATGGTGTCACCAGAATCTTCCCGGAGGGGCCTCGGTTCATCCTACAGGGTACGACAAAGGTTCACTGGTGTTGTCTTTTATCCAGTCTTGACCAGAAACTGCATCCTAAGAATGATTCCGACCTATTTTCAAACACTACGAACGTTTTTCAGACTTCTTCTTCCGGATATAAGAGTGAATTTACAAAAACGTTCGTATTTATAATTTACAGTAAAAGTTTTGATACCTAGTCTTTGATCTTAGTCTTTGGGTCTACCGTCCCGTCTCGAACCTTTCTTCGTCCTTCCGTACTTATCCTTCCCCGCTCCTCACCCCTACTCCTAACACCCAACACTTCCTTACCCAAACGAGGAGTCGTCTCTCCCACATTACAACATATCGACCCTCGGTCTTCCCCGAGGAACCCATTTTATAATGTAAAAAACACATCTATAGTACATACATGGTATGAAGTTTCGGGTCATCAGGAACAGATGTCGTTTATCTCTCCATAAATCATTTAATAGGAAAACAAATATGAAATTAAGTTTTCGATGAACCAATCAATGGGTACACACATAACTAATGGTCGATAAATATCAGACAATCTCCTTCACTGAATCTCCAGTCTCTTAAATCGAAGAATAAAAAAAAGTGTCAATTTCTTCTCAATATCCTTTAAAAATTATTGTAAACAATGTTTACATGACAAAACTTGTAATAGGAAATTCAGAAGAGTATATGAATGTTTTTCCTAGTGTCCATATTATCAGAAATTTTAAATCACGATCCTTTTTGACGAAGAAAAAAGAATATACTTCCAGATATATCAAGTACATTGAAGACGAAGACTGATACAGTAATAACTTAAGTATTTGTTTTAACTTTTAGTCAGTTGTCAAAACATAAGTTATAAGTGTAAAAAGAAAAGGAACCAGGAACAAAAGATAAATATAAAGATTAAATACAAGGTGGTTTAATAGATAGATAGAATGTTTAACAGGAGTTATTAAGTATCTGTTTCAGTGTCATTTTCACCTGTACAGATATTTTACGTTGATAAAACCAGAACGAGAAATGCATATACTAGATTTCATTTAGAATTAGAGAGTGACAGAGATAAATAGACAGTTTGTCTGGATAATTATCGATACCGTAGACTGACTTCGAGTTAATGTATTTTACTTTATTATCCGTCTTTTTATGAAAAATTTGTGATATCTTCTAGGTATAGTTACTTTACTGTAACACTGGTAGTGTTGGATTTTATTTGGATAAACCCAAATAAATAACACTCAAGTCACATCGAGTTACAATCAAGTTACTTTACTAATTATTAAACTGGAAACCTTATTAGAAACAAATTTAGATTTTTTTTTTCTTTTCTTTTTTTTTAACTCGAAGTCTCTCGGTCTCCAAGAATAGGTAGTTAATTATTGAAAATTCTTTATAATTAAATAAACCGATGTGGTCCAGATCAACACCGGGTGTCCTAGAAAAATCGACACCGTACGTTTGAGAAACAACGTCATACACCCTAGATCAAGGGGTTGGTCCCTAGTTTGTAGTCCGGGGAATGTAACCCTCCGACCTCAGAATCGGTAACCTGTTAGTCCCTTCAGGGGGTAGTTAATTATTAATTACTGGACTGGGTTGAAGAGAAATCCTGAAACAAGGGAATAGATGTTTTACTCTTATTGGGATTTCGAATTGGGAGTAACTTAGTGTCCTAATTTAATTATATATAATAGAGTGACCGAAAGTATTGAAGTTTATGGGAGACATACGTCCACCCAAGATTTGCACAATATGTTGAAGTCGGAGAGGGGATTTAGGGTTTAAGTTTATAGGTTATGGATAATTATAGAGGTCCTCTTCCGTTACCGTAGGGTGAGGTCATGAGAACGGACCTTTTAGGGTACCTGCCTCCTCGGACCACCCAGCAATTCTCGGCCTATGTTGACTCGCTGAAGTGAAAGTGAAAAGTGAAAGTACGTGACCTCTTCCTTTGCCGTTGGGTGAGGACTCAAGAACGGACCTCTTAGGGTCCCTGTTCCCTCGGACCACCCGAAGGCAGATACCCCAGCGTGTCTCAGCCTGTGCTGACTTCGCTGAATCGTCGTCGTAATTATAGAGGTCAACTAAAAGATCATCTATACAGTTTACATTGTACAGGTTTTACCCCCAGGAGGTAGAGGAGGGTAGTATTGGAAAGTGTAAGAAGAGGGCGGTAGAAGGGGTAGAGTCAAGGTCTCTACGACAAGAGGATTAACATGTCTGGGTCTAGAATCTCGAGAGGCACGAATAAGATCCCTGAAAAGGACCGCCACAGTACAGAATCAATGTCGCGTACCCTGTGCCTAGAAAGTGACGTCGTGTGCCTAAGAGTTCGACACCAGCACCCGAGTCAACGAGGTGTCGTGCACCGTAGAATCAAGAGACTAGTCCCTACCTTTGACGTAGGGGACGGAACGCCCCCCCACGAGAATTGGTGACCTGGTGGTCCCTTCAAGGTTATACGAAAATATTTCTGGATATACTACTTTGGAAATAAAACTTTAAAAATATCCTATATCAACTAAATGTTACAACAGAAGCAAAGTTCATATATTGGTTCACTTAATCAATATGTATATGTAAATAGGTGGGAAAAAATCTAATAAAAGGGTATATCCGCTAATGTCACATACCTCATCTGAAGGGACACGATATGTCATCCACGAATAATCAATGGATAAAATATATAGTCAAGTCAAGTCAGTGGGTCAGGACAGATTGAAAAACGTTGGGGTACCCGATATCGTCCAGTCCGGAGATACAGGTAGTGGTTGAGGGGTTCGAACGAGTTTGAGTACAGGTAGTTCAGTCACTACTGTAGCTTGGTAGAGTAGGAGACAACAGGGGAAGAGGAGGTCGGAAGTTAGAAAAGGATTTTAGACCCTTTCTAAAATATATATCACCACACATATACAGTTAAGGTCCGAAGGTTAAATAGGGACGGGGGTACAATTTGGGACCATTGGTACAAACAAAAGATATAGACATTGAGATAGGGACTTGAACAGATAGTGTTGCGAATTGTTTTAAATCTTAAATATATGAATATATATTAATGGTGGCCCACCGAATCTGTCATTTCGCAGACAGATGTTACGACCTCTGGGCCCAAACTAGGGACCCAACCTTTCTAGGCGACCTCTTTCTTTACCGTTAGGTGAGGTCCTGATACCAATAAACAAAGATAAAAGGAACGGAAGAGATAGTCGTACATTCGAGGTGCATCCGTTTTTAGTTTAGACAAACTAGATAGGGATGTCTGGATTACAGTGGGGGTGTCTCATTCGAGACTCACTGACTTGTTTATTTAGACTAAAAAGAAAGGTGTAGTAGTGACATCTTTACCTTCGTAGCAACAACCCATACTTCAACAACCAAGGTCGTCGTGTAGACTCGAGAACAGCCCGTAACTCGTCTACCGATTCTTTCGATTCTGTATAGACACGTTCGACATACGGGAACTTCTTCTAAGAAAGTCTCACAAGCCTCTTCCATTAAGACCTAAGATAGGTTAATCCAATGGACATATACCCGAGTCTGCGAGTCAGTACACCCTGAGACACTGGGATACCTGACATCGGGAGGTCCAGGGAGGTAGGTACCCTAAAAGGTCCGTTCTTATTACCTTACCCGACGGTAAAGGAGGACGTCCTCTAGAAGGGTCTGGTTCCTAACTTGGACGCAGAGGAAACAGAGGACGTAGTGGTCCACCTGAGAAATAGTCACTCGGTGGACCCTTCGAGGTCCCTTCATCCAACCCCCTCGGATTAATCATCTAACACATAACCTCTACAAGGGTTTTGTCGTAACAAGATTCTGACTGAAATAGTTCGTCGACAAGGGAGGGGGGAGTTGAGGTCGGTCCTACTTTGAGTTAAAGTCGACTGATAAAGTCTGATAAAGTCTGAGAACGAGTACCCACTAGACTGGAGAATAAGAATTACGTTTACAGTACGTTCTGACTAAGTGACGTCCGAGACAACCTTTACTGAGTCGTTATCAAATGACCACTGGTATAACTTTCTCGGGACCCCGACTACTGTAAGGATTTAATATTAGGTTCCCTGGGTCCTTTCTTACGTAAAAAAGAAAAGTCCAGAAAGTGTTTGTGTGTGTCCTTTATGTGTCCGTGTGTGTGAGGTGAAGTAAAGAAGTTTACGAACTTTTTAAGAAATGTAAGTTAAAGTTAGAGAGAATGGTTCTAAAAACGGTGAAAGTTGTAGATAAGGTGTTTATAAATGATTCACATGTTTCTCGAGTCTGTGAATGCTGTCTCGTCACCCCTTTTCTTTGTTTTTAGTGTCGGGAACACCAAGAAGGAGGAGGGTCAGTGCTAGTACCATTCTTGTATAATACTTCCCGGACCACGTTCCCCTTGATTCGCCAACCAGTGTTACACTCTTCGAAAATCCCCTTGTCTCATCCCGTACAGTAGGGGTTTACCGTTGACGGATAGAAAATTGGAACAGTACGGGCGAAACAGGGTATCATAGAACTTCGGATAGACCATAAGATCGTAAGGGAATTTCTCCCATTTATAAAAGACCCTCCCTAGTGTGGAACCGAACAAAAGTCACTTATGAATGATAAACTATCGAGTGATTTTCAGTCTAACAATCGGATCTAATGTATGGACCTCCCTTTCCCCCGGTCGGAACCCCTCCCGTCTTGTAGTCCTTTCTCCTTTCCCCTGACTACCCCCATTTCGTCCTGTAGTTTTTACTTGAAGATGAGGACTTGAAACGGATCCAAACCGAGACTTTTATACTGAAGATTTCGTGACGATAATTATGTATCAAATATCTCTCACAGTTCTGTAAGAAGATGATACAAATATAAGAAAAGAGATAAAGAGACAAAGATAACAAAAGATCGGGTCACATTGTCGTAACGGAACCCTAAGCCCAAACTCTTACTGCTCATGTGAGAAGGGACATCGGAACCGATGTAGCCTTCGTAGTGCCAGTCCACGGTTGTGAGACCCACCGTATAGCAGCTCCTCTACACACACGAGAGACTCGACCTTCTTGACTTCTTCCATTTTGTTGTTTTTTCCGTAAAGGTGAAACGTCTGAACGGGACCCAAACTCAAAGTGTCACCCACAGAGGTCACTTGGGAGGACCCCCATCCATTATACATAGTCCAACAGAGTAACCAGTCTACAGCCACTGCAGTCTGGGACCCTTTGGGTCCCTCGCATTCGTACTCATCACTCGGATACGCCGTCGACTCTTACAGTCTTGCCAGTCTAACCTACCAAAAGTCCCCTCCCACGACGTCTCCACACTTAGTCACGCCGCCTCTCGATGATATCTACCGTCTTGTCGTTGATTTGGGTCTCTCGGACCCTTAATTTCTAGATTCACTTCCACAATTCAGTCTTCGGTATTGGAATCATGTTCACTTCTACAGGTACCCAATCGTTACCCCCATCCCTGACCCACCCGGTCTCCACTTGGTATCTCTTACTCTCTTTACGTTACCGAGAGGTCCCGGTACGGGGAATGGTCAAAGGAAGATATTTTCCTCTCTGATCCCCCGATTACCAGGGAGTCCATCGTTGTCACAACTTGATCTTTACACCAGTGACCTAATCCCGACACTGGAAGTACACTACGAGAGAATCCTTCTAAGTTCATGAATTCTATTTATCTTTTTACCTTCGTTACCACTCCTCAATTTTGAGTCCACACCTTTTCCCTGAAGTTCTGGTCAAGTGTCTATACCAGGACGTTTATGTGGAAGTATTACTTGTCCCGAAGTCAGGGTCGATCTCTGGGGTGAAGTCTTCGTCTCTTGGGTGGTACCATAAGTAGTTCCCTGACACCTTCGAAATGGGAGGGAAAGACCTGGAGTCAAAGAGTAGACATTTGAACCCTCCCTCTTGCCTCGTCTACTGAACACCCCGAATAGGAATAAGAACAGAAGAAACGAAGTCGAGACCTGTATTTGGTATCGACCCTGATCCGGTGGGGTCCAATATTCCTGTTCGTCTAAGGTCCACGGACTCCGTCACATGTCGAGACAGTTGACTCTTCTCATTTTTCCTTTTGTCTCCCTAGACCCAAGGTCCCAACTGTCCGAAACTCATTTCTCTTATAGGGAAGATCGACGGAAAGTTTAATCGAGTCACAACACCTTCGTCCACCCTCGGAGTTCCTTTTTCATTTTGGGGTTTAGGTCACTGGTTCATATCAGTCTAGAGGTGCATGTCGGTAAATTTAGGAAATATCGTCACCAGGGATTGGAAAAACCGTGATCCCTGGCTAAACCTTCCGTTAAAAAAGTACCTGACCCTCCATCTCCTTACCAAAGACCTACTGAATTCGTGTAATGTAAATAACACGTGAAATAAAGATAATAACAATGTAGTCAAGGTGGAGTCTATTAGTCCGTAATCTAAGACCTCCAACCCCTGGGGACGAGATGTCCCTAAAGAGTCGTATCATTTGCCTATATTATAAATCACGGTTCGTCTGGTACGAAAAGACGAAGGATCGCCCCATGACAAACCTTTCAGTGACTTAGAGTGACTTGAAGTCCAAGACATATTAATCCCATTATTAAATATATTTTATGAAAAATTACTTTGAGAAGTTTAAAATTAAAGGAAAAAAGTAAAAAATAAAATAAAATAAAAAAATCAAAAAATAAATTAAAATTTTTTGTACAAAATGTACAAACCCTTGCGTACATTAAAGGAATTAGTTTTACTTTTATTAGTGCCTTTGAGGAAATTTCCCATCACATTCCTTTCGACTTTGAGGTTATGAAACCGGTGGAGTCCGTTTCTCAACTGAGTAACCTTTTCTGAGACTACGAGCCTCCCTAACCCCCGTCCTCCTCTTCCCCTGTTGTCTCCTACTCTACCGACCTACCGTAGTGGCTGAGCTACCTGTACTCAAACCCATTTGAGACCCTCAACTACTACCTGTCCCTCCGGACCGCACAACGTCAAGTACCCCAGCGTTTCTTAGTCTGTACTGACTCACTGGTTTGACTTGACTTGACTTCCTAATTTAGTTTGGTCACTTAGGGGTCATTTCGTAAATCTTGTCACATACCTTTTATCGTGACTTCCTGTCGGTGACACCACAATAACGGTAACAATATACTAATAGGATCCAATAGTTCGTGGCATACAATCAATATCCACCGGTACCTTGACTAAATTCAGACTACTTCGTGTCGTAATGCAACAAAGGATCTTACATTGGCAAAGACAAGGATCCTGAATTGACTCGAGCGGTCGTTGTTATGACTGTGACTCCGTCGACACAGTAGTGACCACGTCTTCGAAAGCTACCAGTAAGTCGTTTCGGGTAGTTGGTGTCGACCCTTAGACCGAAGGCACCACAGTTAAGACCCGTTATAGAGTAGAGACTTCTTTTTGAAGTGCCACAGGTTAAGCTGTTACCTCCATTTCAGACGCACTCGAGCTTGTCGAGTGAAATTTACGAGCTAGACCATCCTCCTTACCGTCTTCGGGGTCCACTACTCTACAACAACTTTTCCTGGTTTCTCGGTACATTGTCAGAAACACACTCGAAGCGACGAAGGAGACGTTACATATTCTTTGGGGACCTAAGTCAATACACACATGTTTCATTCTCCCTCGACGGGGGTCCGTCCGGCGGACCCACTGTGGACCGATTCCCTTTCCACATTCAGAGACGGGATGCACTGTGACTTACTGTGTCCACGGTTGAAAAACTATGAATTATAACTCAGACGTCAAAAAGGAAGGGCACCGATATTCGAGACTGAGATCATATAATATAAATCATATATATATATATAAATATATAAAATATAAATTGTATAACATTCTTGATGTAAAAAACTCACCCCTTAAGTACTAAATCAAACCTATAAAATTTTGGTTGAAAAAAAAAAAAAATCAAAGTCCACATCTCCAAAAAAAAATAATAAAAAAAATTAAAAATAAAATAAGATGAAATTTTATGACATAACCAAAACGGTATGTAACTGTACTTAGGTGGTGTCCACATATGTTCGAGGGTTAGGACTTAGGGGGAGGGTGGAGGGTGGGGTATAGTAGAGAGACCTAGTAGGGGTACGTGGTCGGGGTTCGTAGGATTTTTAAGGGGTTTATTCTGTATGAGTGATATTCTATACTTTCATTTGTTTTTCTTTTCATTCACTATACATTCAAACAGTGAGATCTTACCGGTGACGAATGTAAAATCCACAATGTAGTCATGGATCTTCTAACTGTCCCCTGTGTATCGTCTATGAGTTATTGATAAACAATTTATTTATAGAAAGGTTTTTAAAACCTACATACGTAAAATATACAATTTCGTATATTATAAAATGTTTTAACCCAAAATATAATACATATGACAATGTATTAGTGTGTTACCAGGAATTGATATATTCCACTTGCAATATACAGTCTTCACTGTAATCTACACTTATTCACTTTGAGGGACTTTGTTTCTACGAGTCTAAACAAAAAAAAAAAAAAAGGTTTTTCAGACTCATACATAACAATTACTCTGGTTTATTTTGTTTTACTGTGTGTTTTTTTCGGTTTTTACTTTACTTCCCCTTTTATCTCGACGTTTGTGTCTGGTTTTCTTCCGTCTCCAACGACTTTCGTCATTTTTTTTGGGTGATACCCTAAACTCGGTCCTCAGTGTCTCCCGAGTCCCATTCTGAGTCGATCTCACCGTCTACGGGTGTCGTCTACGGACCCCTAGTCTCGGTAATTCTCACTCACTCCCAGGATCCCCCCTTTTGTAACGGAAAGTCCCTACAAACCTTTTCCTTACAGAATTTGTCTGTAATTCTTACTGGGAATTTTGGGTGTCGAGTCAAGTTACCAAGGAATAACGTACAGGTCCCAAATTCTTAAAGACAAAAAATCAAAGGAGACAATTACAGTATTTATATGTACTTAATTTCGAACTTGTAAGCACTGTACTTAAATCTTGAAGACTACAATCGTTTTATTTGTATTATACCCCTTCATCAATGTTTCTTGTAGAGTGAGAACCTGGGAGTCGGACTCCTCCACACGTCAGGGCAAACGATAGAGTCTTCCTTCTTTTACGTGTAAAACGTCGGGGGTAACACCGTAAGAGGAAGAAGTACGGATTTGGGACAAATCGAATACTTAAGGACCGTCCACAAGTGGGACCTTGACTGCACTAAGACACCCAGAAAAAAGAAATCGGGTTTCGAAAGGGACACACCTCGTGGTACGATATAAAGTGACGATTCAAAATTACACACTAGGAGCTGACTCGGTTAAGAGACCCGTTAAAAGAACTGGAATTCTAATTACTGATAGGTAGGTGTCAGGAGACTGGTCAAATGAGTTTTAGGTTTAACTGAAAGTAGGAACATAAAATCTTACAGTAGTTATATCGACTAGTGTAGGAATTAAGTCGAAGCGATTGGTTGACCTGTCACAATGACTTCTTTCTTTTCCTACGGTCAAGGGTCAATGATCGTAGTGACCTTTTGTAGTCGCGAGATCATGGAAGCTGTCGAGACGGAGATTGAAAAAGAGCTCTGAAGTAATTGACCTTTCCCTAAGGTCATAGACGTTTAGAGTCGTTAGTTCCAATGTTAATACTCTGACTTAAAAAGGGGGTTTTATGGGGGTCAGGGTAGTGTCCGGTACACAGATAACCCGGTCTTGTTAAGTTCTTCGTGGAAGATGTATGATAGTAGTCGTACTGGAGAAACTGGGACCCCTTGTAAGATGGGTATCGATTTTTATATTTACGAGTCCAATTACCCGGGAACTATAGGTAATAATAGAGTTTGAGAAGGTAACTACTTCAAAGGGACTGAAAAAGATTCTACTTTAACTTAGACTCAGTTGGAGTAACACACAAAACCCTAAAGTCAGTAAACGTCACCTGTCTATGGCCGACGGTGAATCTCTTACTTTGACGTTTGAGCCACTGTACGGAGACATGAGTGGACTGGAGGAAGAGGCACGACTACAGGGCGTGACAGAGGGGACGGTAGCAGGGGTAACACTTTACCTAGTGGAAACACCCCGACCCCCAGAGGTAGCCTTCAGAGTAGAATACGGACTGGTATCTTCCAGACAAAACCTTCGTCCAGTTGTTTTTGGTTTGGAGTGTGTCGGCAGTGTAGACGGATCACTTGTATCGAGACACGGAGGACTAACGACTGCAGACCAAATAACAACGACGGTGCCACCTGTGTTTGAGACCGCAGACGTGTCGACGACACAAGAAACGTGTGAAAAAGATGGAGAGGAACAAGAAGACCTACGAAGACGAGCCCAAGGACGACCGTATAGCCCACTAGAAGCACAAGGTAGTGTACCGGTGTGAAAACTACCACCGACGGCCCAAGACGGACCCGATGCCCACGGGAGAGTAATATAGGTAGCAGTGGCAACACCAGTGCGTCGGGTCGCTACCGATGTTTTCCTTTCTACGTACAACCGAATTGACCAGGCTGTCCTCGTTCGGAGAAAACCGGAAACACCAAGGACGGGACTGATAACACCGACATTTAAACCAACACCACGATAATCAAGAGTGTTTCGAGCCCTCCGGTCGACAACCTCTTTCCGACCGGGTCCTGGTGTTCCGGTGACAGTACGCATATCCCTCCTCGGAGGAGCAGGACTGGGGAGAAGACCCCGAGTGGACCCCAAAGCCGTATCGTTGTTACCACCTGCCGACCTTAGACAGAACCGTGCAATAAAAGCGTAAAGAGTTACGTAAGGTCCATTCTTGTTACTCTTATTGGATAGCATATTAGTCCTTTGACCTCACATCTCTTAGCTCCTACCCTTCTGGTAAGACCTCTACTAGAGTAGAGGGACGGAGGTCGTCCTGATAATGTTTGTTTTGGCGGATGTTGCCACTTGTCTTCTTTTTCTAGGTAAAAAAGGGGACTATCATTTATGATCCGAAGAAGTCATTAGGTAAGGTCCCAAAATTTACAAGCTTAAGTACATCGATTGTGAGTAGAGGGAACGACAACTGGGTCGGGAGAAACAGAACACGACTAGAGACACTTCCGTGTGTCCCTTTTCCTTTATTTAGTTCTTATGAAAAACTCAGACTTATCACGTTTCCTTCAGGGACCACACGGTGTCTCGTCACGGACCGGTTGACAAAAACATTTATTTCAAAATAACCTGGTGTCGGTGCGGTCAAGTAAACGTATCCCAGACACCGACAAAGGGAATGTACCTGTCTTGACTCGTCAACATTCTTAGACCTACTGGACGTTTTGGTCTTTATAAATGAGAGACTGAGAAATCTCTTTTCCAAACGCCTGGAGACGACGGTTCGTGCCCAAAATGTGCGGTACTAGTTCCTCACAAGGCGTTCATCCGCCCGTTTCATAAGGAATCTAAACCTCTTAGACCTTCTCTCGGGAGTTAGGACCAAGTTTCTTATAACCGACCCAGAGAATGCGACCTGTTACAGAGTCCCATCACCACCAATTTACAAACACGAGACCTCAATTTATCGAGACCCGAGTTTATACAGTACAATAGGTTGAGACACTGACGATTGTTCAATAAATTAAAAAGATAGGAGTTAAGAAAATAGACCATTTGTCCCTATTATAATAGTAGACACACGAGACCACGACCACGAGACAACACAGGTCGAGAACTCTGGGACACCTGACATCGGACGGTCCGAGGAGACAGGTACCCTAAGCGGTCCGCTCTTATGACCTCACCCAACGGTAAAGGATGAGGTCCCCCAGAAGGGGTGGGTCCCTACCTTGGGTCCAGAGGATGCAGAGGGCTTACCCGTCCACCTAACAAATGGTGAGACGGTGGACCCTTTGGGTTAATAATGGACATAGAATCTCATTTATTCTCCCAAGTCACTCTAGTAAGTCGTGAATCGTGACACGGACCGTGTCTCATTCACCAGTCATTTACAGAGGTCTTTCGTCAACCAAGAGGTGGATGAAGTCGTTTGGTCCCATGCAAATCCACCACCGTGTTCCTAAAAGTACCTCTCGTGTGTGGAGTACCACTGTCCAAATCCCTCGAAATTAGGTCCTAGGAACCACTATGCGACAGACTTGTCCGTGGTTGACTCCCACGAGGTTGGTCCTCCTCCTCAAGTCCCAGGTTCTTTCTGCGACGACTCCTAAGGGGTCCCCGACCTGGACTACCTTTCGCACGACTATATCAGTTAAAGGAGGTGAATCGGAACCTGAAGTCTCGGTCGACTATAGTATTCTACGACTCAACCGTAAACAAATTACAGATTTCTTTCACATTTTGTGCCTTCGTTTACCTTCAAGAAATAAACCCCAAATCCTACTATGTTTCCCCTTGTACTTCGAGGTGCACACAAAGTTTGAAATAAATGAGTCATTAAATTACTCGTTGTTGTTGTTTCAACAACTCATGAAACACAATGAGGTCCGTGACACCTCCAAAGAATCATAGGAACAGAAGTCCCTTGGGTGTCGGTCATCCCCCTGTCTGTTCCTTTATTAAAGTTACAACCTCTTATATTATCTTATCATTATTATATTTTTGAAAGAAAAGACCTTTACCTTCTCTATTATGTACACGAAATAAAGAAGTAAATTTCCCAGAAAAGTAGAATACAAAACCTTAAGAGAACCTATCATTCCATACACATAAGTAAAGAGAGAAGGAGGAAATTGGGTCCTTAGATTAGGGAGGGGAAGTCAAGATTCCAGAAATAAGTATACATTCTCCAATCTGGTACCCATGAAAGTAATTTTTCAAGATATTAAAATGTTTTCCGTCCAAGTCAGTCCTATGTTTCTTTGACTTGCGAGAAACGACTATTACCTCGATATCACTTAGTTGGCGTATATTACATTGGTGACATCTTTTTTCCCCCTTTGAACTAAAATGAAAGTTTAAAACTGAACCGTATGAATCGGTCGTTTTTTTCTGAAAGGAATACGACCTTTTCGGATAAATAAAGATACAAAGATTTTAAAATATATCATTTATAAAACATCGAAGATTGTATCTTTATCTTAAGAATTACTTCCTACTGATTAGGTTCTTTTTCTATTATCTTTTTTTTGAATATGATGAAAGTAACAAAAAGGTTCGAAAATCGTTAAGACGACTCTCTTCATTTCTATCATTCAATTATTTGCATCGGAAACAAAATTATTTTTCTATTCCTATAAAATATTAATAATATTAACAACAACATGTACGGGGGTTTGGGGACAAATGTTCCTTCATTAAACGAAAGAAGACCTGACCTTCCTAACATTCCTTTATTAATTTATTTTTATTTATTAAGACACTAAAAGTGGTAAATCAGTCGGTCCTCTGAGAAGTGAAGTTTCTATTTGAAGTTCAATCGTTAATGACGGTTAATGGTTACAGATCTTAGACTTAAAAATATCGAAAACCATGACAGTAAGAACTAAAAAAACATTCTTTTCTGTATTTTCTTTTTGGGACAGTAGTCTAGAGATACGAATATCAGATAATTTGTGACGACGCTTTATGATAATGATTTATTGTTAAAATGATCAAAACATAAACTATACAGATACATACTGACGTATGCCCATCGAGGAGTTATATAGAAAAAACGGGATATCGACGCTGTCGACGATGAGTTGTTCAACAGAGGAAATTCGACAACCCTGGTCCGAAGTTTCCATTAATAGAGGACGATAGTACCTCCGTTAGACACTTCAAGACATGAAAAATGTGTCAGGGTGTTGTCCGGGTCAAAACACATTCGGGTAAATCAAAGACAACGGTAATATAAGGACCATAGACCGTGCTACAGGTCGTGTGTCAGTTATAAAGTGGTCTTTCGAAACGTCACTCACTCACTTACTCACTCACTTACTTACTTACGTTTACACAACTTTCGAAGTTTCTACGAGTCCGTACCCCCAGACGTCACAAGCACACTCGTTTAAGTAAGCCTCGCATAGTGAACGACATCAGCCTGAACAAGAGGTTGTAGATCCCAGGAAAAGAGACGGATTGAAAGACCTAGAGGACATCTGGGGAAAAGGAAGAGGTCTTTTCGTCTTACCTTTCAGAAGTAATTGAAGATTATATTTTTTAAGAGAGAGACCTAAAAGAGAGAATACGACAATATTGTTTGAAACAGGGAACGCTAAAATCCAGAAATCAGGTGTTTGACGGTTCAAACATACCTCTGTCCTAAAGACAAAAGTAAGAAACGGTGTTTTCACGTTAGGTACATTCCTTGACATGTCAATCTTTGTTTTCATGAACGGAGGAATAAAACATAAAAACTGTAAAGGAGTATGAAAACAGAAAGTCATTCTGTACCTCCCAGAAAGTCTTTCCTAAGATTTCGTCTTTAAACACAAACTATTTTTAGTTGACTGGATTCACGTACTTTTTTTATGTATCTATAAATCTCCAAAAACAAAAAAAAAATTTATACCCTATTTTGTTTGAAAACTTTATTTCTTTGTCCCTCCGTTAATCGAAGACCGTAATTTCATTGAAAGGATCCAGACGTAAAGTAACCTCTCATGACACTTAATCCTGGGTACTGAGTCCTTGACTCTCTTGACGGGACATAAAGACTGAGACATTGGTTGACTAACACACTAGTATCCTTTCAGTGAATCATTGAAAACCAGAGTACAAGAGTTTGACATTTTTAAGTCACAACCTGATCAGTGAGTTTCGTCTTCAAGATTACGAGACACTAAAATTAACATACAGAACTTCTTGATTTTACGGAACTCGATCTTTTACACTTTAATTACTTATTAAGAGACGATAATTCTTTTCTTCCAAGTAATAATCTCTTTATGTTTAGTTTTGATGTTACTCCATTGTAGAGTGTGGTCTGTCTTACCGGTAGTAGTTTTTTAGATGTTTGTTATCTACGACCTCTTCCACATCTATTTTCCCTTAAGAGAACGTAACAGTCACCCTTACATTTACTTATGTCAGTGACACCTCCTGTCATACCTCTAAGGAAATTTTTGATTCCTATTTTGATGACACCGAAGGTGCCACCGAGTTTGATTTTTTAAAAGGACGGTTATGACCTGTGGGTTCAAAGTAGGAACCCAGTCTTTCTAGGGGACCTCTTCCCTTACCGTTGGGTGAGGTCATAAGAACGGACCTCTTACGGTACCTGTCTCCTTGGACCGTACGATATGAGGTACCCCAGTGTTTCTCAGTCTATACTGACTCACTGATTGTGAAAGTGAAAAGATTTCATAGTATACTGACTTGTTAGGGTGATCACTCGACTCTTTTGGTATTAACTTTTTCTGTTTACATGGGGTTTCAAGTAACGTCGTGATAAATGTTATGAATCCTGTACCTTCGTTAGATCTACAGTTAGTTGTCTACTTACCTATTTCTTGGACACCATGTATACATGTTACCTAATAAGTCAGTCAAGTCAGTGAGTCAACACAGTCTGAGACACTGGGGCACCTGACGTCGTACGGTCCGGAGACACAGGTAGTGGTTGAAGGCCTTAAATGAGTTTGAGCATAGGTAACTCAGCCACTACGGTAGGTTGGTAGAGTAGGAGACAGTAGGGGAAGAGGAGGACGGGAGTCAGAAAGGGTCGTAGTCCCAGAAAAGCTTACTCAGTCAAGAAACGTAGTCTACCGGAGTCATAACCTCACAGTCGAAGTTGTAGTCAGGAAGGTTACGTATAAGCCCTGACTAAAGGAAATCCTACCTGACCAACCTAGAGGAACGTCAAGATCCCTGAGAGTTCTCAGAAGAGGTTGTGGTGTCAAGTTTTCGTAGTTAAAAAGCCGTGAGTCGAAAGGAATATTAGGTCGAGAGTATAGGTATGTACTGTGACCTTTTTGGTATCGGAACTGATCTATCCACCTGGAAACAACCATTTCATTACAGAGACGAAAAATTATACGACAGATCCAACCAGTATTGAAAAGAAGGTTGCTCAATCGTAGAAAATTAAAGTACCGACGTCAGTAGTAGTGTTACAGTGTTACCTTATAATAAGTCGGTCTTTTCCTTATACAAACTCAGTCAAGGTTACTCCACCTACTTGGATCTCGGATACTATGTCTCACTTCATTCAGTCTTTCTCTTTTTGTTTATCGTTTATAATTGTGTATATATACCTTAGATCTTTCTACCATGACTACTTGGATAAACGTCCCGTCGCTACCTCTGTGTCTACATCTGTTGTCTGGACACTTGTGTCACCCCCTTCCTCTCCCACCCCACTTAACTCTGTCATCGGAACTTTGAATGTGTAACGGCATACATTTTATCTTCCGGTCTCCTTTAAACGACATACTATGTCCCTCGGGTTCAGGTCACGAGACACTGTTCGACCTCCCACCCTCCCTCCGAGTTCTCCCTCCTCTGTACACATACAATACGTATGGGTACCGACTAAAGTCCAACTACATACCGTTTTTGGTTGTGCCATAAAATATTATATAGGAGGTTAATAGGAGGTTAATTTTCATTTAAAAAAAATTTTTCCTTCCTCAATTGTCGGACACACTGACGTAATTTCTGTTTGGAAATCATTTCATTCTGTCCTGTGGGGGCTGGGATGTTTGTTCCTCAGTCTTAAAAGGAATGACCTATTAGTTTCTTTCTTTTTGTAAGTTTTCATTTTATTTGGGTTTTCATTTCTAAGGGTTGTCACCAAAAAAGAGAGACAAAGATTATATTTTATAAGTAAAAAGTCTTCCGTCGACACCAGTTACTCCCGAAGTGTAGAAGAGGTAAACATAAGGAGGTCAAAGTGAAAGACCTCTTCCGTTGCCGTTGGATGAGGTCATAGAGAACGGACCTTTTAGGGCACCTGCCTCCTCGGACCATCCGACGGCAGATACCCCAGCGTGTCTCAGTCTGTACCGACTTCGCTAATCGTCGTCGTCGTCAAAGTGAAAGTTTAATCCACTGTTTTTACTCTAAAAGTAGAAGTTTCTTGTAAACCGACTTCTTTTCTAATCGTAAACATTAGAAAACTCCCTTACACTTACTTTTTCCTTCGTACACTTTCTTACGAAACTTACGGATTCATTGAACCAAAAGAAACCACATCGTCTTCAATGGTCTAAGTAGACAGTTTGAGTCTAAGCTTTTCTGAAAGTTGGGTAAGGTTGTCTTTCCACTCATTTTTGTCTGGCTTCAAAGGTTTCCCATCCTTCTTTCTTATACGTAGATAGTACCCATTAAGTGAAATCTAAGACTAGTTTTAAGAAACTTAAAGTCTATTTCACAGAATTGAACTTTTTCGTAAAGGGTGGGGTTTACGAGTTGCACGAGTAGGTTTTCGTAGCCCAGGACAATAATGACGGTGGTTGGTCACACTCCCGAAAACACCCATCACCACCCCCTATTATGCAATAAACACATTAATTTCCAGAATCCCAATTTTATTTCCTTACGCACCGATATGTACTGTTTTCAACGTGGTTTCAGCCGGACTTCCGAAAATTATTTAGAGAAATGGAAAAACCTGTAACTAAGGAGTAGTCATTTTACTTTTTGATTCTCTGGTGATTCCAAGGAAGGTCGTCATTGTAAGTCACCAGAGTTTGGAAATAGAGTAAGGGGTCCTAGACTTTTACACCCCAAAGAGAAGAGTTTACTCTCTTTATACTCTCTACATTCGAAGCTACCGAAATTATTTTACGACACATGGGATTCAAGAAGTACTCAGACAGGTCTTAACATTTCTTAACGTATCCGAATGAGATTAAAACTAGAATCGAACAAGGTTGTATTGTCGTTATTAAGAATGGGAGAAAAAGGAGAAAATCCGGAGATACATAAAAGAATATGACCTCTTAGGAGTGTACTGTAGTACGATTGAGTCAAAAGTAGTCAACTTGTTTCACCCCTTAGGATTTTAGTTCCTATTAAAACAAAAAAAATCATTCAGCTGTAAGTCTCGAGTTACAGTCACTTCTTTATTATAAGTTACCTTAAAAGACTAAATTTTTAGACCTTTATTTTATTTCTCAAAAGTCGTCGAAGTACTGGTGGTAGAAAATAGAAGTTAATTTACCTCTCTAAATGAAGGCATGCCAAACTAAATTTCCTTAACGAAGTATTTACATCTTCTAATTAAAACACAGTCTTTAAAACAGTCAACATGATCGAAGAGTGACGGTGTTTGACACCACAAGAAAAAGTATTTAATCGTAATACGTACACTGTAAAGGTTAATAGACTTAACCTTATTCCTTTACAGTACTTAGTGAAATTTATGTAACTCCCTGGTACAAATGAAAGAATATTCTTTTAGTGACCACTTTAAAGGATCTCTTTTCCGTAAAAGAAGGGGTTAAAGGTCAGTTTAAAAACGAACAAGAATAAAAAATCTAAGTCAGTGACTTCAAACTTCAAATTAGTCTTCGTTTTATTTTTCACAGGTAAAGTCTGTCGAAACATCGGTACTGAATCTTTGGTATTGTTACACTAATATATATATATATATATTTTACGTCATAAACAGTTTCTTGAAAGTAGACCAGGGTAAGGTCACTGAACTTCTCAGACCCGTCTGTCTTACTTCCCTACTCCTCTGAATCCGAACCTGTCCAGTTCACTGAAGGGTTTGTAACACTACTCGGATTTTTCCATAACCCGTGAAATCCCGAAACCAAGGATCAGCTAAAGATATCGGGGCATTGTCGGAACTTTTAATGGATGTTAGGATTAGTTCGGAACACTCCAAGTCAAGAAATAAAGAAGGAGGGTCTTAAGAGAGATACAGTCTCCGTTTCACTCCCTCTCAAACTGACAACCAAAAGTCCTTTTGGAATTTCGTGGGTCTAAAAGAAAGTATGTCATCCGTAAATGACCTTCAATGAATGTCCATATCAACCGCGATGAAAACCTACTCTATTTTCCGTCGTCCACTTCTGTGAGATCCTTCACTGTAAAGGGAAGGTATGACGATAGTGAAACCCGAGTGGACTTAAAGTCGGGACTGGTGTCTCGGGTCTTCTTGATTCGGGAAACTCAGTAGGAACGAAGGTCTCAAAGGATTTTTTAGACGTCGCCATAAAGAATTTCGTTCGTAGGTGAGGAAAGTCATCGTCATCGCTCCTATTACTACGACTACCACTACCATTCTTTAGTTTTTTCTTCTTTGTTCTACATATACACGAGTGTTACACAGTCCGAGATGAGACATAAATAAAAAATAAATAAATAAAATTTATTGAAAAATTAAAACACAACCCTACCTCGGTTAATTTTTTATTACACTATCAAAGTTCACTTGTCGTTTCCCTGAGTCGGCATGTATATGTACATAGACGAAACTCAAATAATAGAGTACATTAGAAGTGTTATTCGGACTCCACCCCCCTATAATAATAGGGACAAAATATCGTCGACTTTGATTCCGTGTCTCTCCACTCTAGTACACTCGTCCCGCTGTACCTACCCTTTACCGACACGGACCTATCTTCAATATCTTCAACTTAATGTCATTCTCTCCCCAATACATTCAGTCAGATCGGTCTAACTGTAACAAATAAATTAACAAGAATCTTAGGATCTGACGAACCAGACGTTCCCTCGAGTCCGGAGAAGATCGGTGATAAAATGTGTATCGGGACTATACCGTTGGGTGAGGTCACAAGAACGGACCTCTTAGGGTCCCTGCCCCCTCGGACCACCCGAAGGTAGACACCCCAGCGTGTCTCAGTCTGTGCTGACTTCACTGAATCGTCATCGTCGACTACAGGATTCTGGGTCGTCAAACACTAATACTTTCGTTTAGTACAGGTATAAATACCGATAGCATCCTTATATAATCAGTCGAGTCTGACGACATTATCTTGTAGGGTCTGAACACCAAATCTGTTGACTTTACATAAAAGAGTGCCAGGACCCCGACCCTTCAGGTTCAACTTGCACGGCAGTCTGAACAGAAGACCACTCTGACGCGAAGACAGAACAGACACAGGAGTGTACCGGAGAAGAAGTAGTGTACGTTTATCTCGAGAGACCACGGAGGAGGAGAAGAATATTCCTGTGGCTAGAATAGTCTAATCCCGGGGTGGGAATAGTCGAACGAGGTGGAATTAAGTCAAGTCAAGTCAAGTCAGTGAGTCAGGACAGACTGAGAAACGCTGGGGTACTTAGCGTCGTGTGGTCCGGAGGGACAGGTAGTGGTTGAGGGCCTCAAGTGAGTCTGAGTGCAGGTAACTCAGTCACTACGGTAGGTCGGTAGAGTAGGAACCAGCAGGGGAAGAGGAGGACGGGGGTTAGGGAGGGTCGTAGTCTCAGAAAAGGTTACTCAGTTGAGAAGCGTACTCCACCGGTTTCAGGACCTCAAAGTCGACATCGTAGTAAGGAAGGTTTCTTTAGGGTCCCGACAAGAGGAAGTCTTACCTGACCAACCTAGAGGAACGTCAGGTTCCCTAAGAGTTCTCAGAAGAGGTTGTGGTGTCAAGTTTTCGTAGTTAAGAAGCTGGTGTCCTTTTTGGTGTCGGAACTGATCTGCCTGGAATCAGCCGTTTCATTACAGAGACGAAAACTTATACGATAGATCCAACCAGTATTGCAAAGAGGGTTCCTCTTTCACAGAAAGTCAAAGTACCGACGTCAGTGGTAGACGTCACTAAAACCTCGGGTTTTTCATTTCAGACTGTAACAAAGGTGACAAAGGGGTAGATAAACGGTACTTCACTACCCTGGCCTACGGTACTAGAAACCAAAGAATTACAACTCGAAATTCGGTTGAAAAAGTGAGAGATGAAAGTGTAAGTAGTTCTCCGACAAATCAAGGAGAAGTGAAAGACGGTATTCCCACCACAGTAGACGGGGAGACTCCAATAACTATAAAGAGGGTCGTTAGAACTAAAGTCGAACACAAAGAAGGTTAGGTCGTAAAGAGTACTGCATGAGACGTATATTCAATTTATTCGTCCCACTGTTATATATTGGAACTACATGAGGAGAAGGATAAACCTTGGTCAGACAACAAGGTACAGGTCAAGCTTGACAACGAAGGACTGGACGTATGTCTAAAGAGTACTCCGTCCAGTCCACCAGACCATAAGGGTAGAGAGAGTCTTAAAAGGTGTCAAATAACACTAGGTGTGTCAGTTTCCGAAACCGTATCAGTTATTTTGTCTTTCTCTACAAAAAGACCTTGAGAGAACGAAAAAGGTACTAGGTCGTCTACAACCGTTAAACTAGAGAACAAGGAGACGGAAAAGATTTCGGTCGAACTTGTAGTCCCTCAAGTGCCAAGTACATAACGACTTCGGACCGAACCTCTTAAAACTCGTAATGAAATGATCGTACACTCTACTCACGTTATCACGCCATTAAACTCGTAAGAAACCGTAACGGAAAGAAACCCTAATTAATGAAGGGATGATTGGAATAGAGGTTTATTGGTGTAACCTCCAATCCCGAAGTTGTATCCTTAAAACTTCCTTATGATAAGTCAGGTATCGTTCATCGATCTTTACAAATGAACGGACAAAATTGACTTTAATCCCAGAAAATTTTCACACAGTCCAGTGTATGGTACACGGTAACAATAGATTAAGTGACTAACGTGTGTGTAAGTGGAGTCGAAGGAAGGTCATACGTTGACTTTGTTACTATTTTCTTGAATTCCTTGAAGGGATCACCGGGTCACCAATTCTTAGATGGAAGGTTACGTCTCCCGTGGTCAAGTTAAGGACCAATCCCTTGATTCTAGGGTGTACGACACACCATGTCGCTTTTTTATCTCTTTGATTTTTTTTTTTTTTTTATCTTAATATTTTTCTCTTTCTGTAATCTTATCAAAGATACATATTTTTTGACGGTGTTTGAATGCCCAAATTTCGTTGTACGTAAATACTAGAGTATCAGAGGACTGAACCTTTTGGTCCGTGTCAAATTGACCCAGGAGACGAGTCCCAGAGTGTCTGACAACACTTCCTCGATGGACCAAAAGTAAAAGTAGACCTACGAGTTGACCCCTTCTTAAGTAAAGGTCGAGTAAGTCCAATAACCGTCTTAAATAAAGGGACGTTGACACACTTACTCTTGCAACTGAAAAACGATTGATAACCGGTCTCCAATAGAACACTAGGGTCTCCGGTGGATCTGTAGGGAGGGTACCCCTAAAAGGATGTTCCGGTGGAATGTAGTAACTCGGACTTTCCTCTCAGAGAATAAGGTCATACGAAAATTCTGTCTCAGAACATGTTATATTCAATAGTCCCCTCACTGTAGGATATTGACAACAGTATAAGATAGTCGATCTTCACTTAATGTCCAAGACAGATGTGAGTTCCCTTCCCTTAAAGACTTCCACACTTCTCGTCCTCTTTCGCTAATAGACACCAGTGTCTGTACTTGAGGGTTCTTATTTCTCATTCTCTCCTTTTTTATTGTTATCTTGAAATCTTTCGTCCACCCTACTCACGTTTGACTGAATCGATCGGATTCTTTCGATTTATAATTCGGTCGTCATCCTGAAGGGAACACCGAGTCTACCATTTCGCAGACGGATGTTACTTCCTCTGGGACCAAACTAGGGACCCAACCCTTCTAGGGGACCTCTTCCTTTACCGTTGGGTGAGGTCATGAGAACGGACCTTTTAGGATACCTACCTCCTCGTACCATCCGATGTCAGGTACCCCAGCGTTTCTCAGCCTGTGCTGACTCGCTGAAGTGAACCAGAACCTCTTTCGGTTCCCCGTTAGACTAAAATAGGACGTTTTAAAAAGTTTTCTGAGTTCTGAACCGTCGTAGTTAAAGGAATTCTTCACTTCACTCAGACCCGGATTTGGTATGTACATCAAGTTTCAGTTGAATCCTTTGTCTGAGAGTCTACGGAGGAAGTGGGGTTCATCAGTTCATTAGTGGAGAAAGAGGTAGGATCGATATTTGATATACCCCTATAACTCTATCCTCCATCTACGGGGAAGGGGGGGTATTTTGTTGACCTGTAAGCAGAGGATACCTGACTTTGAGGTTCCGCTTTTATCATCCTGTTAATTCCCCCCTCCGACCCGGGATCTGTCTGGTGCATAAAGAGTAAGGGTTTCCGTCCTCTGGAGGGACTGGTGTACACGCGTCTTTCCGAGGAACCTCCAGTTTCCCCTTCATTACAGTTCCCTACGAGATGGGTATGCCGAAACACCATCTTAGATAGGACCGATTCTCTACACACGGGTGATTTACTGTCGAGTGATCCGACAGATCCTTTTGGGGGTTATAATTTACGTCTTTGTCTGTTTGTTTTTATGATATCTTTCTCAGTCATACCACAGTGAATCTTAGGTCAAATACCTGAACTGATCTTCTACTTCCTCTTTTGATTCTTTCCGTTGAACCCTCTTTTTTGTGTTGATCCTTCTCTCCTTCCCGTCCCTAGTTATGATGGGAGGTTGTCTTGTAACGGAAATACTCATCCTACGGCATTCTTCCTTATAACCCCGGTGTCTTTCTTAGAAACCTTGATTTCTATCTTATTATATTGATGACTATATAAAGTTAACTCCACTACCTTCTATTTCAACTCCGTTACTGAACCCTTTATCTTTATTTTCTTTTTCTTCGTTTTACTTTCTCTTTTTTTTAATCTCCTGATCTGGGTCTCAAAGTGGTAAACTTATTGACCTAAAAGTCTTTCTTTCACATCTCCTTGTTTTCCTTCCCATAGTAATCTCTTCGATTATCTTTTGTCGAAAAAAGTGAATCCCTGTACTCAAAGAGATGACCTTACCGACTTACTTACGGGTCGTACTATTTACTTTTATCTGGTTTATTTAAGTCTTTCTCCGTTATTTGGGTCTTTCTCCTTCTGAATCTTAAGTTCTAAGTCATCTTCTCTCTCTCTTCCTTTGAGGTCCCAACGTCATTTCTCTCGACGATCGGTCTGTTGTCGACCCCCCTGTCCAGGTTCGACCTAGAAGTCCCCTTTAACGAGTTGTTCCACTTTTACCATCCTATGGACTATATGAACTCACCAATAAATCTTCTCTGAATGTATAGCACTCTACCCAACCCCTACCTAAAAAGTATTCTTGTGTCTTTAGGTTCGTTGACTTTTTTCAGTGTAGATTCTCTCTATTTTATAACACGGATTTTCCTTTTTGTTAATTTGTATGATGGGCGGAATCGATATTTATCTCGTACGTCTCACGGTTATTTCACTTTACTAAAACGATATTGGGTTTACTATTGTTATAGGGCCCTTCCACCTCTTATCCTCCATATAAACCCTCCTGCCCATTTCTCTAGATTTAAAATTAACAAACAAAGACCTTTAGTTATTTTGACTCTTTAGTTCCTCATTGTTACGTTCGTGCAATAAATCTTTGTGTCTTTATTTATAGTTTTCTTAGTTCATTTACTCAATTTTCTCAACTAAAGTCCCTGAAGAGACCATTAAGTCACCAATCCTTAGGCAGACGGTTAAGTCCTCTGCACTCAAGTTAGGAACCAGGCCCTTCTAAGGTGTACGACACTCCGTTGATCTGGGTACACGGTGTTGATGACTTGAGGACTCCGGGTGTGTGAGAACTCGGACACGGGGCATTGTTCTCTTCGGTGGTGCCACGGTCGGACACGCGGTGTTGATCTCTCGTAGGGGGCGAACCGTGTCGACTTACTCGGGCTCGTGTCGTTGCCTCTGGGTCGTATCGTTTCTACTTATTAATTGAATTTTTTCTCAACTAGAGGCTCTTAGTCCTTTAATATCTCAATAAACTGAGAACTTTGGTATAGCACACTGAATCCAATTTACGTTCACACACACACACACACACACACACACACACACACACACACACACACACTAATCTCTATCGCACCACTGAAGACTTCAATCTTCAGTGGAACTAACTGAACGAACCGGTGTTCGAATACAACGAAACCAGTGGACGAAGTCCAGAACCTCTGCGGATACTCTCGAAGTTAGACAGGTCATCCAGTGAACCATATGGTCGCATACCAAGTTCCCTCCCAGACCCGATCTTTACGTGAGAATCTCAGGAGTCGAATTTCTACTACCAATTTCGGTACCCTGGTCTCTAGTTAATCGTCCATACCCCTTTCTTCACTGCTCCAGGTCCGTAACTCGAGACTTCCGCGGGGTAGTAAATCTTCATCCCTCTTCTTCTCCTAAGTCATTTCTCCTTCCTCTTCCCATCGGACACTTCATCCTCCTTTTGGTTTTCTTACTCTAGGTTTTCGTTTCTTTTCGTAAAGTTCTCCTAAAGCTCCTTCGTTGACCCAATTGATAACGAGTCTCAGTTCTTTCTCTTTCTCGGACTGAACGGATAAGGTCAAACTTATACTTCTAATGATTATGTGTTTATATTACTCGTAAAGCTCATCCTTTAAAGTGATCTCCTTTAAAAGTGTAACTTATGTCTCTTACCTTAACACAAATCTACAACGGTACGGAGTACGACCTATTCGAGAAATGTCTAGACGTTGATCAATAAAGTCTTTCTACTTAAAGGGGGGGACAAAAAGACTACGAAGGTTTGTTTACTTCCCCGACTTCCTACCAGCAAAACAGCTTAGAAAGATCTAGGGTCGGTCCATATCTAAAAGTTTTCGGGGTTTAGATAAAGAAAGATTTACCAAGAATACCCCTTTCTGTTAAACGGAAAACAATTCTTCTGTCGTCTCGACACGACATGAATGGAAATAATTTGAAGTCCCCCGCCCGAGACTGGTTCTTTATTCGAGACCTGCTTAACGAGTTACGAATTTATGTGGGCTCTCGGTCGGACCTTAGACCCCTCTACTTTCCGTAAAATTAGGTTGATGAGATTAATCCTTGTTAAATGTCACAACGACGACACAAAACAGATCATTTTCTCTAATCCCTTGATTCTCGTATTATCGAGACAAACCCTGACCCTTTGTTTTGGAGACAAAGGACCTAAATACGGGTTCCCACGACCGTTTCTCAATCTTCAACGAAAATTCGTTTTCCTCTTTAATCGGTACCAACCGTCCACTAAAAGTGAACGATCTTTTGGTCACAAAATAAATTTACACTCAACAGAGTTTCCTACATGTAACCCATTGAATCCTTTTCCTCTCCAGGAATGCGAGCCAGTCAGCTGAGAAGCGTTGTGGTGCCTGACATCGGGTGGTCCGAGGAGACAGGTACGCTAAAAGGTCCGTTCTCATGACCTAACCCGACGGTAAAGGATGAGGTCCCTTAGCAGGGCTGAGTCCCTAACTTGGGCGTATAGGACACAGAGGACATAATCGTCCGCCTAAGAAACGGTGACTCGGTGACCCCTTCGCGATTGAATCCTTTTACGTCTCAATTAAGTTTACGCACCACGGTTTACCTCACACTTATAAGGATCTGAAAGTGTAAGTAACAAATGAAACCCTCTTTTACCAGACCGTCTAGAAGACGTCAGAACAGTGTGCACTTGAAGGTACCTGTTCAATGGGGTTGAGAAGTGTCTAAGGTAAAACATGGGTTCCAGTATCCTCGCCTCCTTTGTTTTGTTTTTGTATTTTGTCACTGAAGTAAGTTCGTTTCTAAACGATTCAGGAGTTTCTACATAGGCCTTTCTAGTTCCGACGAATGTTAAACGAGGAGTCGGGACGTGATCGACGGTCCCGAACGGAAACACAGGGGGTCAGGTTCGAGGACGACGAGCGGGGTGCTGTCCGGTTATTTAGGTCTCTACTTCACAACCCCATTTGTTGCCTCCGAAATAAACCTTTCGGTCGTCTACTTCTACCACCTGATCACAAGGTTTTGTGGTAGAACGGGTCTAAACCTACGATCAAAGAAAATTCCTCGGTTCTGTTCTTATACTTCTACAGTTCACTTTTTCCACCACACACACACACACGATCAGGTAGTCGGCACAGACTGAGAAACACTGGGGCACCTAACATCGGGTAGTCCAAGGAGACAGGTACCCTAAGAGGCCCGTTCTTATGACCTCACCCAACGGTAAAGGAAGAGGTCCCTTAGAAGGTTAGGTCCCTTACTTAGGTCCAGAGGACGTAACGTCGGTCTACGAAATGATAGACTCGATGATCCCTTTGGAATTTTTTTCACCATGTAACATTTATAAAGGACCAAGGTTAGTCTGAAGTTCTCTGCACAAGTAAAGAAAAAAAGATGTTGATAAACATTCGCCCGATTCCCGAAGGGACCACCGAGTCTATCATTTCTTAGACGGACGTCACGTCCTCTGAACGTAAGTCAGGGACCCAACCTTCTAGGGGACCTCTTCCTTTAGCGTTAGGTGAGGTCATAAGAACGGATCCTTTAGGGTACTGTCTCCTCGACCGTCCGATGTCAGGTACTCCAGAGTTTCTCAACTTGTCCTGACTCGTTGATTGTGGTTGTGAAAGAAAGTGACCAGTCCTGCAAAGAACAATCGATTTGTTTCCGTAAAACCGAATAACGAGTCCGTCCCCTCCGTCCCAAGGGGGTCTACCCGGTAATACATATGAAATGTAGAATCCGTTGTCGGGTAATCACTAAGTCAAGTCAAATCAACGAGTCAGCACAGGCTGAGAAACGCTGGGGTTCTTAGCGTCGTGCGGTCCGGAGGGACAAGAAGTGGGAGAGGGCCTCAAGTGAGTTTGAGTGCAGGTAGCTCAGCCACTACGGTAGGTCAGTAGAGTAGGAGACAGCAGGGGAAAAGGAGGACGGGGGTTAGGGAGGGTCGTAGTCTCAGAAGAGGTTACTCAGTTGAGAAGCGTACTCCACCGGTTTCATGACCTCAAAGTCGAAATCGTAGTAAGAATCGAACATCGTTTTCGTTATCGAAAGAGACAGGTGAGGTACATAGTTAGACCATAACGTCATGGAGGTCCTTACAACGTGGAGGGGACCCCTTTCTCCTTTTTGTTATCTTATGTATTAAATTTCATTTTCTTCGTCTAGGTTACACCTCAGTGCAAATAAGAAGGGTTAATGTGATCGTGTGTTACCCAAAACTTTCTTTTCTATCCTTTCCCTTATCTTCCCTGGTTCCGGGAACCCTAAGGTCAAAGACACGATCTGAGTCGTATCTAGTGTGGGAAACTAGGATTTTTACTGTGTCATTCAACGTATAATAAAAGGGGGAAGATGTCTACTTCGACCCTGAGTCTCAAATCCATTAAACGTACGGATTCTTCCCCAGGTCTCGTGAGGTGAGAAACACTGGGGTACCCCGGGTGGTCGGAGGAGACAGGTACCCTAAGAGGTCCGTTCTTATGATCTCACCCAACAGTAAAGGTATAAGTCTTTCGGAGAGTCGAAGTAAGGTACGTTCGTCGTTGGTAAGGATTATAAGACTCTTATTTCTAAATAACGAAACCTTATTTATGGTCTGAGACTCAGACATGGTACTTCATTAAAAAGGTCTGAACTGAGGTCTAAGAGGTCTATTGGGTCCGTTCCAGTCCTTTCCCAATCTTGAACTCTTCTCCTGTTTACTACCCCCTTCTCGGGGTGACTACTGGTGTTTAAGAAAGCATTAACCAGGGGTAAAGTCGACCGAACAAGGATTTTTTTGCACGGGTCCATGTATCGGAATTACCCGAGGCACCCCGATTACATCTCTTAAGAGAAAGTCTGCCTCAGGAAACCGAGTTGGAGTCCACCACGTCACCATTTCTTGAGCGGATGGTTACGTCCTCTGTGTCCTCTGAGCTCAAGTCAGGGACCAATCCCTTCTCGAGGACCTTATCCTTTGTCGTTCCGTAAGGTCATAATAACGGACCTCTTAAGGTACCTGTCTCCTCGGACCGCCCGATGTCAGACACCCCAACGCTTCTCAGTCTGTACTAACTCGTACGTGCGAACGTGTGATCAAACGGAGGTAGTAAAGAGACGTCCAGTTAAAGGGTAGCCATTTTGGTGTCAAGACGTAAGTACTCTATTCGAGTCGTTAGGGTAGGTCAGGACTGAAAGAGACTAAGACACGGAGACGTATCCATTGTGGAACCCTCTTTCTTTAAATAGTGGTTTCTTATGGTACACCCAAACCGTACTGAAATAGAACGACCGATCCTTAGTGTCTATTTCGTAACGGTTGTCGATGTAAATACGGTTGGTCTACCCTCCGTTGTGGGGAGACCTTAAGACTGGACTATGAACTTTGGTCTCGTCTCCTCGCGGGGTCACACTACACGACGGTTCCCTGTGTAACGAAAACACCTATTCCAAAGGGCCAAGAATCTAGAGTCGGTACAGGGGGTTACCCCGTACCGCTCCACCGACACCTAAGGCACTGTTGTGTACTGGCCCGTGACGGTTCCTGTTGAGAAACACCGTACTTTCGAAACGGACGACGACCACTATTGTACTGAAACAAAAGGACTTCATCTGACCCAACCCCGTCTGTCAGGACGGACAGGAGATGTAGTGGACTACTACCCTTACAATATGTCGGGAAGGAGTAGTTCGAAATAAATTTTTATTCGACATAAGTACTTTAGTGAAAGTCTTAAATACAATTGTTCCCAAATGCATAATTTAAGACGTTTGTACGACACGTGGACGGGTGAAAGTAAATCTGATCTCGTTACTACGGGTTTGATATCAGGGTTGGTCGTTGTAGTCGTACAGACCTCTAACAGTCTTTACTGTTAAACATCCGGGGTGAGGTCTGGAGGATTTAGTCTTTGAGACCTCACCTAGGGTCCCTGGAGACAACATTCTTCCGGAGGACCCCTTTTCTTGGACTACGACCCTTTCTGACCGTCTTCCTCTTCCCAAACCGTCTCCTACTCTACCAACCTACCGTAGTGACTGAGTTACCTGTACTCAAACTCGTTTGTTACCGTGGGGTGAGGTCATGAGAACGGACCTTTTCGGGTACCTGTCCCCTCGGACCACCCGACGTCAGGTACCCCAGCGACTCTCAACCTGTGCTGACTCACTGAAGTGAAACTGAAAAGTGAAAGTACGTAACCTCTTCCTTTACCGTTGGATGAGGTCACAAGAACGGACCTCTTAGGGTCCCTGCCGCCTCGGACCACCCGACGGCAGATACCCCAGCGTGTCTCAGCCTGTGCTGACTTCGCTGAATCGTCGTCGTCGTCGTCGACCTTCTATCACTTCCTGTTCCTTCAGACCCCACGATGACAGGTACTCCAGTGTTTGTCAACCTGTGTTGAATCACTGATTTGTTGTTTAAACCCCTGAGACTACGTGTGAGTTTAAACCCTTGGTGACTGAATCTCTTGAGACTCTCCCTTACAAGGTCCGACTCCCGTCCTCTAATCCTAGACTTATTTGGAACGGGACAAGTCCTCCAATCACACCCTCAAAAGACAAACAAAGAAAGTAAAAGAACAGCTGTGAAGGTGCTTGGAGTCCTTAGTTCTGTTATAACCATGACCACACCTGTCCACAATCACGACCTACCGGTATAAGACGTGTTGCTAGGTATTGACCATTCCTTCTTTTTCCCCCAACTTCGGACCGAGGTTGTGAATGACATAATTGAACCAAGGTAATGGTTCGTGGTGAATGAAGTAGACGTTCGTTTCATATTGTTGAGAAACGTTTCAACAACAATCCTCAAGTACTCTCTTTACACTTTTGAGAGTCGTATGACAGGCCACAAACCATTTGGAAGTTGTTTATAACCAATAATGATTGTAAATATTACGACTACGATTATTTCGTCGTACTTAAGATATACTATAACAGTGACGGGGGTTTCGTCACGTGCATCCCCTATCGATGTCAGAAATCCCTGGTCTCTGTTCCCAAGTATAGAGTCAGGACCATGAGTGGTGTAATCTATCCGCCAGTCATAGTTATAGAAAAGAGATTAATAAACAAATTTTACCCTTTCTACTGTTAGTGGATAACATTCATTTAATTTCGTCGAATAAATTAAGGACTTACGATATCCTTCCTCCAGTCATGTAAAAGAAAACAGAAGAAGGAAAAGTAACCTTTTTATTTGGGTTAAAAGTTCCCATACTTCCAGTCACACGGTCTCTAAATCAGTTCATCTCGTAAGTATAACCTCATAAGTTAGCTCCGTCGAAACTTTTATGGACAAATTTCGACTCTTCTTTCCGATACCGGTCAATACTTCCTCTTTCCCTGGGACCTACATATAAAGAGAAAGAAGAAGTAATAGGATATCTTTTCAAATTCCTAGGACTGTTAATCCTTCTTTTTATCGGGTCCGGTTTCTTCCGAAAATGTTCCTTCTAAGGACTTCTGAGTGATTGACTTTCTTTACAACTTAATATAAAGGGAACAATTAATTTTTTTTTTTTCTATCTGAAATTCGTATATTTTTCGTAATGGTGTTGAAGACGAATCCCGTAGAGGTTTACTTGTCCTATGAGTCCAAGGATTTAATGTTAGGGAACGGTCACGAATAGTGAACCGGAAACCAAGAAGTGAAATTCTTCTGACCGGTGACCCGAGTCTACAGAAAAAGACCGGAGAGAAGGGAAGACGAAGGTGAGGGGAGGTGACACATATGTAAAAGGAGTAGGACAACAACGTCCACGACCCTCGCCAATACATTATGTCAGTATCTGTAAACCAACTCACAGATTGACTCGGTTTCACATGCAGAGGTCATGTTTCGTATTCTTTATTTCCTCCATACTGATATTCTATCATTCTAACTCAGAAGCTAAGGTTTTTACTTTAGAATTGAAAAGACATAAACTCCTTCAACTCATACTACTGATCTTCATACCTGAGACCAGAGACTCAAATGTGATACGAAGAAAAAATTTTTTGTTTTGAATAAACCAGTGTGTTCCAGAATCAACTCCGTACACCTTAGATCAAGGGACTGTTCCCTGACTTGGACCCGGGGGACGTAACCTTCGCGTCTTAGAATCGGTGATCTGGTGGTCCCTTCAGGGTCCTGACATCGAGAACTTGAATCGGAACACAGGAGACCGTTCACTAAAAAGTAAGGAAATTCCGGAGCCACACGAGTTACCATTTTAACTTCGTCACTATCATAGACGGATGTCTCAACAATACCCTTAATCTACTTTATTGTGTACTTCGTTTTAAGGACCTTGTATCATACATGAAGTATTTATAATCGATATTAATGAAAGTCCCGAAGGGTTAATGCGAATCAAAGAGTCAGTACAGGCTGAGAAACACTGGAGTACCTGACATTGGACGGTCCGAGGAGACAGGTACCCCTAAGGGGTCCGTTCTTATGACCTCACCCAAGGGTATGGGAGGAGGTCCCCTAGAAGGGTTGGGTCCCTAACTTGGGTCTAACTCGGTGGTTCCTTCGGGTCCTTGTGACCTTACCCATCGGATAGGGAAGAGGTCCCCTTGAAGGGTTAGGTCCTTCACTTGGTCCCAGAGGACTTATTGTCGACCTAAGAAATGGTCGACTCGACGGGTCTTTCGGGTTTCCCCTGCGATACCGACGTACCCGGACCTTCGATTGAGGTCGGAGGGTACACCGTCCACCAAGTCACTATTTCTTAGACGGACGGTTCGTCCTCTGTACTCAAACTAGGAATGCAGTCCTTTTAGAGGACCTCTTCCTTTACCGTTTGGTGAGGTCATAAGAAAGGACCCTTTAACGTATCTGTCTCCTTTGACCTCCCGATGTCAGTTACCCCAGTGTTTTCTCAGTTTGTGTTGAGAATCGTTGATTTGTAGTTATTGCCGTTAACGAAAATCGAAAATAAATTATGTTTATATTTGTAAGTATTCTATCTTATATTTTTAAGGAAGGATATAAAATAAAAACTGAGGGGTCATGGGACTCGGGAACGTGGGGAGACCGGGGAGTGGATATTCTGTAATGGTAACGAAAACCTTATGTAGCAAGTTCGAAATCGGAAGGTGGGGTTTCCCTAGGTGAACTATATACATACATAAGAGGGAACAGTCGAATACAAATAAAGTTCTTAAGTGTCTTCTTTAAACCTTTTAAAGATACTCTGACTTGGTCCGTACTTTATGTCTCACTTATCTAATTTTTAACGTAACAAGATGTACCGACGAATATAGGTGTTTTTTCCCAGACCTACTTACAATAAAAGAGTTTTTTAAGTATGGAAAGAGTTTCGACGACTATGACAGTAGTGTCGTTTATAAGTTTTCTAACACGACCACCGGGACTTCCCGCGACCTTACTATTAAGACGTATGTGTGTGTGGAAAAGCAAGAGTAGAAGGGCGGTCGCTTAAATAGAAAAATAAACGATTAAATTTTCGAAAAGTGTTGTAACAGTTAGTCGAGACGACTTATTTTATGTAACAAAAATTCGTAAATTATTAACTCCATATAAGACTCAATGAGTACGTAAATATTTAAATAAATTGTATAAGACTTAAGGATAATACGGGATCGTTACAACACGACTCCCCCTACCTTTCCTTCAGCTTGTGTGTTGTATATGGGAATTCCCTAATGTAAAAGGATTTACTCGGTTCTTTACGATTCTTTTCTAATTTGTCAACATTTTAATTTTTATTTGGGTACGACATTAAGGACCATAGCTACTGGTCTTTAACCAACACATATACATACGCACACTCACACGTAAGTACTCACACACACCACACATAATGTAAACCGACTATTCTCCTTTCCAGTCGAAACGGAATTAAAAAAAATCTCTTGAAAATACGATGCAATTTTAAAGGATATCCTTTTGGTCCACTAGTCTATTTTCGATTTTTTTCTAAATTAACTAATGTGTCTACAGTTTTTGTGTCTCTTCTTTGGTGGTCTTCTGACTGGACGTAAAAGAGTCAAACACACACAATTGACGTGTCAACACGGACTGAGAAACCCTGGAGTACCTGACATCTGGCGGTCTGAGGAGACAGGTACCTTAAGAGGTCCGTTCTTATGACCACACCAAACGGTAAAGGAATACGTCCCCTCGAAAGACTGGGTCCTTACCTTCGACTCAGAGGACACAACGTGCGTCTAAGAAATGGTAGACTCGTAAAAGAACCATGATTGGATGATTAAGTATTTGACCGGAATTCAGTAACAAACATGTGTCTGTAGAGTAAGAGGTACGTTAAACTTATTACCCAGAGAGAGACTGGGTTTGTCAACAAACAAACAAAAGTTTAAAATAAATAAATGAATACCGACACGACCCAGAAGCAAAGACGCGTGCCCAAAAGAAATCAAGGCCGGTCGTTTGACGAACAACGGCACCGAAGAGAAGGACGGCTCCGGTCCGAGATCCGTGTGCCTGAAGCCATCGACACCGAGTATCCGAATCAACGGGGGGTCGTACACCTTAGAAGGACCTGGTCCCTAACTAGGACACAGGGCACGGAACCGTCCATCTAAGAGTTAGTGACCTGGTGGTTTCTTCAGAGACAGACCGGTTTTCTTAAAACAGAAGACATAATAAGTACACATTTAGACCTCATTTTTCCTTCATTTATACCGACCTTCTCTACTCCTTTCATTTCGAGTAGGTAACTTACACTGACAGATAAGTGGAGTTGGGTGGTCCTAGGTCTCGGTGAGTGTAGAGGGACAAAAAAGAAAAAAAAGAGATTCGTGTGTTTAGTTGTGAAGTTCGACGTAGAACCATAAAAGGGTAGAGTCAAGAGAGGTAACAAACGGTTCGGGAAGACCTGATCCGTTTTGCTTTACATAAAGGAAGAACCACTAACAAACCAGACATCTGGACACACACACGCACACACGCGCGTGACGGACCGACCATCCATCTGTCTAAAGGGGGTGTGGGAGTCCGAAACTTACCTCGTCTTTCCACCTCTAACAAAAAATTGAATCGTTATTGTTACTACAATACTTTTATTAACTCTGTTATGGATTCCGTCGTAGTTTTTGTTGATTGAATCTACACTGTGTATCGTCGACACTGACAGTAATTTCTGTTCCGGTTTCTATTAAGAAGATCCAGGAGTCTGGTTTTTAGTAACTCCGTCTAAAACACATACTCCCTTTCACCCTTCACTATAGAATAAAGGGGTTCATCCTATAGGGTCCGGATAAAGACATAAAAATGTCAGAAAAAACGTCTACGATACTATAAAAGGCGAACCACGTGTACATTCATATGGACACAAATAAAATTTTTCGACATTGAATAGGAAAGTTAGTTAGTAAATAAAACTTCCTTGTATTTGAACACAAAATATAAAATAAAACAAAGTAAAATAGATAAACAAAAGGAGACGTTGTTTACCGTTTTGGTCTTTATCAGGGTCCACTTACTGGCACTTTGACAGCCCCCTCACACATTAAAGGAGTCAAGATAGAGTAGCGTTCTTTTTAAACCTCGTGGCCTACCTGGTCGCAATGTCGGGAACCTACCTGGTCACAATATCGAGGTACAATGTCGAGTCAAAATAAATCTTTCATTTTATGTAGGAACTCCGTACTCCCGTACGTCTAGGTTTTCTATCCTTCTCTTCTCTCCGGGGACCGTGTTTAAACCGAGGAGAAAAATATACAAATAAGAGGAGGGGGACCCGGACGGATACATTCAACCCGATCGATCCTCTCGACAAACAAAATGGTCTCCAGGAGTGAATCCATGAGTCCGGAAAGAAACAAGATAAAAGCTCCCCAAAACGGAAGGGACAGAAAATCGGTTGTGGTAAGACCTGAGGAAAAAGGATAAGATTGATGGATTGTAAGAGGAGAGTTCTCCATTTTCCGGGTTAAGAAACCCTTATCCCCGTAACTTCAGAAAGACCGATGAAGGACGACTTTACCCTACCGTTCCCCGTAACCCGGAGGGGGAGAACGATCAGAGTTCGGAGTCTCAGGGATATCGTCACAGGTGGATTCCCACTCACTATAAAGGGCACCAGTCGGAATCAAAACATATAGGAACAACTTAACCGTGGCGTACAACATCGAACAACTGGACCCGTCTCTGTTTTACCCAATCTGTTGACTATTAAGTCCCGTTAGTATTTGTCGTATTTATACCACTATTGTTCCTGATCGTCCCCGTAACGACGACGACGACGATTCAGTGAAGTCAGCACAGACTGAGACACACTGGGGTATCTACCGTCGGGTGGTCCGAGGGAGCAGGGACCCTAAGAGGTCCGTTCTTATGACCTCACCCAACGGTAACGGAAGAGGTCACGTGCTTTCACTTTTCACCTTCACTTCAGTGAGTCAGCACAGACTGAGAATCACTGGGGTACCTGACGTCGGATGGTCCGAGGAGGTAGGTACCCTAAAAGGTCCGTTCTCATGACCTCACCCCACGGTAGGCGGTTAAAGGGGTAGTGGTCCTCTTAGGGGGTTTCTCTCTAACATCGGTGGGGTTCTTGAGAGGTCGAGTAAGAAACTCTAGGACATCCCAGACTTACAAAAAGAACTCCTAACACTCTGAAAGAAATTGAATCAACCTCCATAAATCTGTCTTTGTTGTGCAGAGTAAGTTCTACCGCGTTCAGGGAGGAACAAGTCCCTAGTTCTCGAGATAGAGGACAGACAAAACCTCATGTTGGGGACGGTTCGACACGACCGAGAAATCTCGACAGGACTCTTTAGAATAGGGGTCTTTAAATTAAACCCCTACAAGTAATCTTACCGTGAGTAACCATCAAGACTTATCCATAGACTCTAGAGGGTCCCCGAGTGTCCACATAACTCACGGGAGAAGACAAGAGAAGGTGTCGAACTGACCACTCATTACTTAGGTCCTCAGTACAGGACCATGGAACTGACGACACCCCTATCTTTCATAATGTCTCATCCCCGGGAAGGTACACCCACCGGGTTAAAACCGAAGAGAAATATATACAAAAAAGGAGGAGGGGGACCCGGACGGGATACATTTAACCCGAGCGGTTCTCACGACAAACAAAATGGACTCCAGGACTGAGACCAGGAGTCTGGAAGGAAACAAGAGAAAAGTATCCAAAAAGGGAAGGAATAGAAAATCGGTGGCGGTAAGACCTGAGGAAAAAGGATAAGATTGATGGATTGTGTTAGTTACTTTTAACCCGTACCCTTGGAACTACAGTGACCTCCACGGAGGAAATCCATAGCTAGGACGATAAGATTACTGAACTTATCGTTACGTTACCCGGAAAACTCATACTCTCTTCCTACCCTTCGTTCACCAGTTCGATGTTTCCTTTATCTTCTTTTCTTTCTATTAACACTAAGACCCAGGTATTCCACCGTCTACGGACACAGAGGCAGAATTGTGACGTAAGACTCTAGACAAATACCGGACTTTCCATGTCCTAGATACCTTTCTCTACTCAAGGAACACCAACGGGATGAAGATACCGAGGTCGATCTCCTTTGAGCGTAAATAAAACATTCAAAGATCTGACCTTGTACCACCCCGTGAAACTCAAAAGTCCTCCAGTCTCCTGTGGAACAGTGTGCACCACCAAATCAGAAATATACAGAGGACACCGGTCTAAGGATCACGAAACTCGTATACTTGTGTACCGAGTACGTAGAGATATCGGGGTCGGAACGTGTATAAGACACTCGAAACAAGTCACTTTCTTC
The DNA here is from genome assembly GCA_006410555.1 of Capra ibex. Taxonomy (NCBI): domain Eukaryota; kingdom Metazoa; phylum Chordata; class Mammalia; order Artiodactyla; family Bovidae; genus Capra; species Capra ibex. The sequence continues at coordinate 24,662,880 of SJYO01000647.1, forward strand.
CTTACCCCTTATCTAAATTGTCCGTCTCTTTGAAGAATGACTCTTTAAGAGAAGAGAGATGTTGACTGAAACACTTCACTAAAAGATAAGTAGCTGAAACATTTGTACCGGGGTTCTGGACCAAACCCCGATTTCCACTAGTCTTTTTACCTCTTTGAAGATAATAAGATATTCTTTTACGTCTTGAATTTAACCCCTTATTTTTTGTGTAAAGCACCTTCGATTTAAACACCTGTCAACCTTTTTTAGTAATTTCGTATTTTTACATTTATGCACTGACAAATCGACTTTCTAGAAAGAAAGAGAGAGTGTGTGTGTGTGTATGGGTGTCTCAAATTTTCTACATGTTCCTGACACACACATGTGCACACGCGACTCGGTGAAGTCAATACAGACTGAGAAACGTTGGGATAGGCGTTTCCGAGGAGACAGGCACCCCTGAGACAGGTACCCGTTCTTATGACTTCACCCAACGGTACGGGAGGAGGTCCCTAGAAGGGTTGGGTTCCAAACTTGGACGGAAAGAATACAGAGGACATAACCGTCCGTACAAGAAATGGAGAGTCAAGTCAAGTCAGCACAGGCTGAGAAACGCCGGGGTACTTAACGTCGTACGGTCCGGAGGGACAGGTAGTGGTTGAGGGCCTCAAGTGAGTTTGAGTGTAGGTAGCTCAGTCCCTACGGTAGGTCGGTAGAGTAGGAGACAGTAGGGGAAGAGGAGGACGGGGGTTAGGGAGGGTCGCAGTCTCAGAAAAGGTTACTCAGTTGAGAAGTGTACTCCACCGGTTTCAGGACCTCAAAGCCGAAATCGTAGTAAGGAAGGTTTCTTTAGGGTCCCAACTAGAGGAAGTCTTACCTGACCAACCTAGAGGAACGTCAGGTTCCCTGGGAGTTCTCAGGTTGTGGCGTCAAGTTTTCGTAGTTAAGAAGCCGTGAGTCGGAAGAAGTGTCAGGTTGAGAGTGTAGGTATGTACTGGTGTCCTTTTTGGCATCGGAACTGATCTGCCTGGAATCAGTCGTTTTATTACAGAGACGAAAACTTATACGATAGATCCAACCAGGATTGAAAAGAAGGTTCCTCATTCGTAGAAAATTAAAGTACCGACGTTAGTGGTAGACGTCACTAAAACCTCGGGGTTTTTTACTTCAGACTGTGACAAAGGTGACAAAGGGGTAGATAAACGGCACTTCATTACCCTGGTCTACGGTACTAGAAGTAAAAGACTTACAACTCGAAATTCGGTTGAAAAAGTGAGAGGTGAAAGTGTAAGTAGTTCTCCGAAAAATCAAGGAGAAGTGAAAGACGGTTTTCCCACCACAGTAGACGTATAGACTCCAATAACTATAAAGAGGGCCGTTAGAACCAAGATCGCACACGAAGAAGGTCGGGTCGTAAAGAGTACTACATGAGACGTATATTCAATTTATTCGTCCCACTGTTATATGTCGGAACTGTATGAGGAAAAGGATAAACCTTGGTCAGACAACAAGGTACAGGTCAAGCTTGACAACGAAGGACTGGACGTATGTCTAAAGAGTACTCCGTCCAGTCCACCAGACCATAAGGGTAGAGAGAGTCTTAAAAGGTCAAATAACAGTAGGTGTGTCAGTTTCCGAAACCGTATCAGTTATTTTGTCTTTCTCTACAAAAAGACCTTGAGAGAACGAAAAAGGTACGGGAAAGAAGATATGTTCCTGTTACGAGATGTTTAAAGACGTACAGGATTCATTCAACGTTTTGTAAAAATCACTCGACGTGTGAGGAGGTAGTACAACATGATCTAAATTAAATTGGTCGAGGGGGTGAACCCCCCGAGACATCATTTCTTAATTAGAGTGGGTTTCTCTCCAGACCATAGGCTGAAACCGACGCCCCTTTATAAGAAAACCGTTGACTTTACAGGACGGACTATTTTCTCAGAAACAAATGGAACCCCAGAACACGGTTTGGCCTATCGGATTGTCATATTAAATACTACCCCAGGAAACCGATGTGTCGTGGACAAGGTAGACGTCTCCTCGACCTCTGATTCATCCTATGCGTTGTGTCACTATGTCCCTCAGTGAGTTCAGATGTTCTAGCTTGGGCCATCTGTGGACCCAGGCGGTTCCTGGTCCGCCGGAAGAAACCCACCGTTATGAGATCCATATTACAGTGTGTGATAAAACTCCCCTGAAGTGTGACAGGTACTGAGATGCCTCTCTCCGGTTTACCTTTGAGACGGAGATCTTAAAGGAACCCTGAGATGGGATAGTGTAGACAGGAACCGACTAAAATTGGACATCAGTAAGAAACATTATCTGATATTGATACTCACACTATCGAATGTCACTCAAGACACTTAAGAAAACGACCTATTAGTCCAGTCTTTCACTGGAACTGTTGATTGGAGTTGAGACGTCAACCGTAGTCTGCACTCCCACCAAAACACCTGATATGAAGGATTAACATGAGGGAGGTCGTGTCCCTTCGGACTACACGACGTTAAGAACTCCAGTGTTTCCCAGCTTGTGCAGAATCACTGACTTGTTGTTGGTGTTGAGGGATTGAAGTGGCCTCGAAATGATAAAGGGAGACATGATTCAACAGTTTCTAAAAATTTGCTTTCCACTCAAATTGTAAAACATCTGATTTTTTCTAATGGAATTCATATGTAGTAAACATTATACGTAATCTTTCCGATTTACACAATTCTATACCGAGAATCTTAATTCTTTTATTTTATTCTACGAAGTTAAAAAACCTTATATATTATTTTATCATTATATATCTTACGGTCACCTATACCTAGAACCTAGTAAAGGAGTATAATCCAAACATTTTCATCTTCATCACCCAAGTTTCTGGACCTGTAGTTCGAACTTTCTACACCTCGAAACTTTCACATCGTGTTCTACCCTTTGCCCCCCTTTTCGGAAGGTCCACCCAGTTACTCTTCTCCGGTTACTTACCTCCGTTCCTCTGCCCTCTTTTACATAAAGTAGTGTGAGAAGGTAAACCTATTAATCTGGAAAAAAAAAAAAAAACGTGATTGTAATACTTCCTGTTTTTCGAATAAGTTTACTTAAAAGGTAACCTTACTGAATATAAAGGGATGAATTACCCTTTTCTTATTTTTATAGTAGTCGTCTGACATAAGAAGAACCTTCAACGTTGGGACTCAAGGTTTTTCTCTGTCAACCTTAATGTAAACCTTGGTTCAAGTCCAAATTTCTCACGGATGAAACACGAGGACTCATAGGTCCCTCTTTAAGTAAGAGAAGAATTCGTAAACTCAACGAATGGGTTCAGGGTAGTCTTCCGACAGAGGAGAGGTCAAAAGTACGAGTCGAGAGTAAACGAAAAAACGATATAAAGTTTCCCTAACTCTTCACTATCGACATACCGTCGACACATGTCTAACTTTCCCGTAACACATTCTCTCACTGTATCGGGACATCAAGGGGTAAACGTCTCCTCACTGTCGAACTAAGTTTATGACCGAGGTAGTGCATGAGACACCGACTGAAACCGGTTTATGAATCGAAGAAGTTCGGAGTTAATTTTACATGGATAAGTGTGGTTGATACGGTTCCCGTGTATCGACTTGGTCAAATTGACAATTTACAAGATACTTGTGGATAGACCGATCCGATTCCCGTGTTCTTCTCTACGTCCACCTTACGCTCCGTATCCCTCGGAAAGGATTAGATTGACCCTCTAAAGGTCCAAAGAATAAAGGTCTTTGATACGATTACGGAGGTGGATCCCACCTTCCGAAACCATCACTCATGTTCGTTCAGTACTGAATAAGACTAGAAGTTGTGGTTTGTCCTAGGAGGAAAATATAAGGGCCAGAGTCTTTTACAGTGGTAGTGGCTAGAGGAGCCAGAAAGCGGTGGGACCCGTAACAGAACCGAGGAAATTGAAGAGTGGCACGGGAGATAGTTGGTCAGATGATCTTTTAGTAAAGACGGAGAATTTATAAAGACGGAGTAGAAAGAGGAGTGACGTGGGTGATTAAGTCTCTTCTTGGAACCTTTGTTTTCATGTTTTGGACCGTATCAAATTCGGGGTCCGAAAGTTCCGGTGTAGACCCCTAGTGACCTTCAGGGGTTTCACCAGTTCCTGACGTCTTCACAAGTTCCAACATTACAAGAGTGAAACAAAGTAACGGGAAAAGTTCGTACAATATAACAACAAAGACGTTTATAAAACATAATATAGTCCTGACACACTACTTCAGTACATATTTAGTGTGTTCGATTATTAACTGACATCCGTAAATTCTAAAAAGTGAAATATAAATTTTAATGTATGGTACGACAAACTTTAGAGAGAGGGGAGTTTGAGCCTTACAAACACATTTCTTTTTTTATCGAAAAGACAGATTTAAAAATGTTTTAGGGGTCATCTGGACACTTAGATAAGAAAATATTAAATGGGAAGACTCTGACTGTACATACACTTTTTAATTAAAACACAACTAACTTCGGTATAAAGGACTACCGAATCCATTTATAAACGGAATTTCAAAGTCTTTCTATCCTCGTTTCACAACTTTATTTCCATAGTAAACAGAAGTTACGCTTAACGGGATCATTTAGAGTTTTACAAACGAAAGAACTCCCTCCCTGAACAGTCAAAACAGTCCGTTAGGTGTAGAATAGTCCTCAACAGACATGAAAACCCAGTTTATTCTCGTGACCTCTTTTATCGATGTAACCACTTTGTTCTTATTATAAATACTTCTTACTTAATTAATGGGAGGTAATTATTGTACAGTATAAATACCGAAACGTTTTGCTAATCGAAGTCCCTTTCGCTATGAAGGTGAAAAGGGTCCGAGTTCAAAACAAGAAAGGAAAGAGGAAGGTCTCCTGTCTTACGGGAAGTCGTACCTTCGTTCGTCTGGTCCATCGGTTTTATAGAATCGTCTAAGACCAACTTTGTTTGTCCTTGTTTGTGCGAACCTCTCTCAAAGAGAACAAACTACTATACCAAGGTTCTAAAAAGTTTGGTCTTCAAAACTTTTGTTTACACAAGGTGTCAGAGGGTGGAGACTCTTCGTCAATAAATAAGGAAAAGCATGTCCACACAAATGAGGGTATTTTTGACTCTAGAAAAAGACTTAGTCGTTAATCTAACCAATAGGAACATAGCTTTGATGTCACTCCTTGGTTGAGTGCACCCAGTTTCACCGGTAATAAATTTTCAGATGTTTATTGTCTACATCTTTTGTTCAAATACCAATAGTCCTCCTTTCCCCTCCCCGTCCTACTTAACCCTCTAACTTTGACTGCATATGAGTCATGACATGTATTTTATCTATTGTTTGTTCTTGGATGACATAACTTGAGTTAAATTAAAGATATTACTGGATATACTCTTATCTTAGATTATCTTATCTTAGATTTTCTCACCCACATACATATTGACTAAGTGAAACAACATGTCGTCTTTGATTGTGGAGTAACATTTAGTTGAGGTTTTTTTAATTAAAAATTTTTCAGATGGTCTTTTTATTTTTTTTCAGATGTTTATTGTTTACAACCTCTTCCACACCTCTTTTACCTTGGGAACATGTGACAACCACCCTTACATTTAATCAGACGGTGATACCTTTATCATACTTTCGAGGAATTTTTTCATTTTTATCTCAACGGTATACTAGGGCGTTAATGTGAGGACCCGTATATAGGTCTCTTTTGAGATTAAACTTTTGTACGTACGAGAGGGTTATAGATATGTCTAGACTTCTTGGTTCCTTAGGACAATCCCATTTAGTCATTATACAATAAACAAAGAAAGGGGGAGAAAAAAATTACGGTTTCCTTTCCGTTGAGGTACAGTAAATAAAGACGAAAGACTACGAAAGATTGGGAAAGTCGCTGGGATTATGGTATCTGATTTCTCAAACAGATGTGTAGACTTTAGACTGAGTAATCAGTGTGTTACCCTTCGACAATTCTTTTTAATATGAATTGAGGAGCTTCCTGCAAGACAATCTCGGTATGTAAAGAGTTACAAATTCTGTTTCTTTTTTATAAATCACTTTTTAACTCGGACTTCTCTACAATTTTGACCGAGTAAATCTTCTCGTCGGAAGGTAGTTAGGGACAAATTCACATAAGTCGTTTAAAAATCACTACAACAGACATATATCCCCTAGTATAATCCTTATCCCTCCTCTATTCTTATCTCTCTAGTTCTGAAACTGATGTTCTTCGAGTATCAAATATTCCCCTTTCTCTGTTCCTTAGTTGGTTGTCGTTTTGTTCTTCTTACAGGAAGGGTCTCCGCTGGTCCTATAAGACTCTCCCTCCATAGGAAACCAACCCTTCTGGTAGATTTCGAAGTACTTTCTCCTTTTTTTGGACTATAACTAAAACTTCCTACGTATTCTATAGACGTTTCCCTTTAGACCCTCTTACTTACACAAGTCGCTCGTCGAACTGAACTCGTACTCTCTCGGACCCTCTTCCCGTAGGTTGAATCTTCGGATAAATTTTCAGACCTGTACGACATTACTACCGGGTTTAATTCTTTCACATTCATTTCGGGTTTTTACCTCCTGGCTCTCTTCTCTGTAACGACTCTATTCTGGCACCCTGACTGTCTACTGTAATTAGTACCCCATTTCCTCTCCCGACTTCCTTGCCGACTCGATAATAGTCTTCCGATTGACACCTCTTTTACCGAAGTAATTGTGTAAACTTTAGCCGACTTTAAGGTTATACCGTCCGTCTTATCAAAATTTCCTCTGTAAAACAGAAACACTTACTTATTTTGATGGGGACTTTTCAATATTGAAAACGGAATCAGGAAGAATTATTAAACTTACCATATTATTTTGCCGGAACAGAAGGTTTGTATAAATAAATGTCTATATCTCACTTGAGACCCTCTACCACTACCTGTCCCTCCGGACCGCACGACGTTAAGTACCCCAGCGTTTCTCAGCCTGTGCTGACTCGCTGACTTGACTTGACTTGACTATTTATCATCTGCCCCAGGATTTTCGTGGACTAATCTCTACAGGAAATTAAATAAAAGGAGAAATTTAAGTACACGTAGAAACATACTTTCGAGACCCGTAAAATTATTTTTGTCTTGGGTTCGGAAGATTGATCCGTTGGCTAAAAATAAAATTTAAGTCTCATAAAACTGTGATAACCAGGTTCAAAGTATTAGGTGGAAGTTCTAGTCGAAACCGGTTACTTTAATAAACACTGACATTTGAGGATCTGAGAGTTATTTCCTTGGTTTTACTATATGTGTCTTTTTTATCGTAAATAATCTTGACCTTTTATTTCCAACTCATTTACCTTTTGTTAAGTGTCATAAATTAGTGATTTTATCAGGTAACCCGTAATCCACTATAATAATTTCCTTATTATAATACAAGTTACAAATAGGTTCGTATTACTACAAAAACACCGTTATTGTCTTATCATAAATGTCTTTTGTTACCTTTTAAAGATCCAATTCGTCCTTACTAAAGCTTTAAACTACGATTTCACCGGTTTGTATCTATTTTAGTGTCTAATTTTTTATTACTTTGATCACTAGTCATAGATCTTACCTTTTTTAAAATTCCCTAAAATTTAGTTCTCAGGATTCTATTTTTATAAATCATGTATTTTAAAACTTCATATGTATAGAGTTCAGTTGACTTAATATAATCATTATTTTCAGATGAACATACGGATGTAAATAATATGTTTAATATTTGTTGATGATCTACTTCTTTATTTCTCCACTTGTAAATGTTTACAAAACATCCGAAAATGTAATAAACATTTCGATTCTCAAAACCGAATATATTTTTCGACCGTTTTTGTTTTGAAAATTAAAATCCGTAACTAAATTTCAAACGATTCTTAAAACGAGTCTACTTCTTTTTTGTGTATTTGGTCTTTACTTGAGTTGTATCAAATTTAAACAATGGTTCTCTGTTCTAAAGTTGAAATCCTATCATTACCGTAAGATACCTGTTTACATTTCTAATATATACAATATCAGAGACAGACTTTGTAACTTATTTGGTTACATTTTAAGTTCGAACGTTGGTAGTAATTTGTACAGTACCGTTACGATTGACTGGTGATCATTTCGTCATTTTAAATTAAATCTGTTCTACAGTTACATATCGTCTAAATTCAGTTTGTTGTCTTCTCCAAGTTTATATGTGGTTGATACCAGAAACCGTCTTTTAATTTTAAGTAAAACTTACACTCAAAGGGTACGACAAAACAATCAACCTTACTTGAAATAAACCATACTTGTAAATTCGTTTTGGAACATTTTTCTTTTCTAATCTCAAGTTGATAAAGTAAAATTTTCCCAATTCCTAAAAAAATTCCTTTTATACAAAAATACTTAGTTTGCTTTGACGTGTATTGGACGTGTCATTTCACTGTAAGGTTATTTCATAATTTTGTTCCTTTGTTTTTACACATGTACTTACATTCCTTCTAAGTACATGTTTATTAGGGGTTTGTATTAACCATTCCTACTAAAAGTCAAAAAATACATAGTCACACAAGAGATAATCTCTAAACCCGTTTACATTGTTGTGTCACCATAAAAGTTAAAAGAACAATGATTACGACGTAATTTTTGACTTTTTTCTCCTGTAAAATTTTGTAGTATGTACAGATTTAAAACGAAATTCTTTACCAATTTTAATGTTATACACTGTCGTTAAATATACTATTTTGTAGAGTGTCTTAAAAGATACTATTACAATTAAATAGTATACACTAAGATAATAAACTTGTTTTGTGTATTTAAGCACTAATAAAGAGTTAGATTTGTAAATTCTGTAAATAACCCTTAAGATCAACAGGGAAGGGGTATTTAAAAGGTTTAAATTTAGTTGTATATTTTGATGGATCTACCCTGACGTTTGACCATGTCGGTGATACCTCTTCTCACACCTTTAAGGAATTTTTCGACCTTTATCTTGACGATATACTGGGTCGTTAGGGTGAGGACCCGTATGTGGGACTCCTTTGGTCTTAACTTTCTCTATCCACATGGGGTTACAAGTAACGTCGTGATAAATGTTATCGACCCTGAACCTTCGTTGGATCTACAGGTAGCCGTCTACTTACCTATTCCTTTAACACCACGTATATGTGTCCCCTTATAATGAGTCGGTATTTTTCCTTACGTAAACTCAGTCAGGATTACTCCACCTACTTTGACGTCAGATAATATGTCTCCCCTCATTCAGTCTTTCTCTTTCTGTTTATGGCATATAGTCGCGTATATGTATTTATATACCTTAAATCTCTTTACCATTGTTGTTGGGATATACGTTCTGTCGTTTTCTCTGTGTCTACATTTCTTGTCTGAAAACCTGAGACACCCTCTTCCACTCCTACCCTACTAAATTCTGTTATCGTAACTTTGTACATATAATGGTATACACTTTGGCTACTATTCACGTTCAAACTACGTACTTCGTCCCGTGGGTTTCAGTCACGAGACCTTGTTAGGTCTTCCTATTCCACCCCTCCCTTTACCTTCCCCCTAAGCACTACCCCCCGTGTACATATGGACACTGACTAAGTACAACTACATACCGTTTTAGGAATTGTTATGACATTTCATTAATAGAAGGTTAATTTTATTTATTTATTTAATCTTTTTATTTTGATAGATCTTTACTATTACTGAGTTCTTTCTAACAGACTCAACTTAATAATAATTGTATTGTTTTAGAACTATTGTTGTATTGCACTACAACAACGTCAATTCTGTTCTTTTTATCTAAAAATACTTTATTTATGTATTAACCTTTCGACGTATATAGAAATAAAATACTTCGTAGGTTTGAAATGACTCACCAGTTCTCTTGTGGGTCTTCACCCATTATTATTGAAACTCGGTAGAAACTATGAAACGACCAAATAGTGAGTAAAATTTTGGTGACGAATCATATATAAAAATTATAATAGTACTACTGATCTTAATAGAGGGGTTTTACAAGTAGAGGGAGGAGATAAATCTGGGCAAAGAAAGTTTGAAGTCTCAAGTTATAAATTTAGAAAAAACAGGTTTTATAAGTTCGAAGACGTATTAAAATAATGATTCTAACATGAAAAAAAAACACGAATAAAAAGAAACGTATACCTGTTAAAGTATCGAACGTACCAACCAAAGTCCTTCGGTGACCAAGTAAATAAAGAAAAATTTAAATAAATACGTCATAAATGACACTCTTAGTTTTTCATTAAGACATAAATATTTCATGTCGATTCACAGGTACTCATTCAATGTGTTAAAGAGACTCGAAATTAAAAGATCGTTTCTACTTTCCGGAGTATAGGTGGAAAGTCTTAATAATAATCTTAACTTACTTTACAGAAAGTTTGATCATATTATAGACCATGTAATATTCATGAGTCGTTGACACGATTCAACGAATTTTTCGGCACAGAATGAGAAACACTGGGATACCTGGGCGGGGAGACAGGTACCCGAAGAGGTCCGTTCTTATGACCTCATCGAAAGGTACAGGAAAAGGCCCCCTAGAAGGGTTAGGTCCCTAACTTGGTTACAGAGATTACAGAAGACGTAAACATCCGTATAGGAAATGGTGATCTTGGTGGACCCTTCGGGTTCATAAGTCATTTACCATTTTTAAAAATAACAACAATTAAAATCATTAAAACAGAAACAATTTAAATGTAAGACGGAAGGGTTTATTTACTGACACAAAACCTCATCTTGTAAAAACCACTGAAGATTTGATGGAATAGGAGTACAGATGGGATAAACGTAGTCTATACCTTTATACTACCCTTGTTAACTTTATTAAAAAAAAAAATTACCAACACTCTCAACCTGATATTTCTTTCGACTCAGGGTTTCTTGACTACAAAAACTAGACACCACAACCTCTTCTGAGAACTCTTAGGGAACCTGACGTTCCTCTAGGTTGGTCAGGTAGGATTTCCTCTAATCAGGACCCACAAGTAACCTTCCTGACTAAAACTTCGACTTTGAGGTTATGAAACCGGTGGACTACGTTTCTCGACTGAGTAAACTTTTCTGAGACTACGACCCTTTCTAACTCCCGTCCTCCTCTTCCCCTGTCGTCTTCTACTCTACCAACCTACCGTAGTGGCTGAGTTACCTGTACCCAAACCCACCTGAGGTCCTCAACCACCATCTGTCCCTCCGGACCGCACGACGTCAAGTACCCCAGCGTTTCTCAGCCTGTACTGACTCACTGACTTGACTTGACTTATTAAAAAAAGGTTTACTGTAATTTCAAAATAAGTTTGAGAGTTACTCCAATTGTAAGACTTCAATTTCACAAAGATTTGAATTTATCAATACTTTAATGAATTAACGAGTCTGACACTTGAAGAACCAAGAAATAAGAATCCTTGTTTTGGACTGAACCTCCCTGGGACCCGACCTTAACAGTGTAGAACCCACCACAACCGTCTAAAAAGAGGGATTCCATCGACCCCTACTAATCCCTGTTTCGTACAATTTACTTCTTCTAAGAAACACTAAGAGTCACTCCTTAGTCCTTGTACAAAGATATTTAAGTTCGACTACACTTCTTACTTCTCGACTCTTGTAACGATAAAGACACTTTTCTTTACTGTCGAATAACTCCGTCTCTCTGCTTTCAATAGGGGACCCTTACGTGACTTAGTGATCGAAACCCCGGTAAAGTTGTTACTATTTGGTCTCCTTCACCAAAGTTAAGTCCCGACGGGTGCGGGACCACACTCCCAAGTCACATCCCTTCGGAACTACCGTTGACTTAAAAGGAGGTAAAGAGTAAGGTCTTGTGTTTCCTGAACTCTCATGACTCTACGAGTCATAAGACAGAAATGTCTTATGTAAAAAAGTAACATTAGAACCGGGATCATTCTCCGTCACATGACACCTTTAGCATGTCTTGACAACTCTGAATCACTTAAAAAACCACACGAAGGATAGAGTGTCGAAACCTAATAGACGTTGGTACGTTTACTCCGAAAGATTCAAAAGGATCAGAAATTATCTTTGGTAACAGGGAAGAGAAATAGGTAGGATTTTCGGTAGACAGGAATACGAAAAAGAAAGAGCATAAGTAAATAAATAAGTTTGTTCATACACTGTATGTCCTCCCATGTTTCGACAAATTTTCTACGTCGGTTACCTATATACAGTTACATACCGTTTTGGTTATGTTATATCATTTCATTAGTCGGAGGTTTTTTTTTTTTTCTGTTTCTGACATTTTTATAAGACTGAAGAATTTACCAGTTAGGTAGTTATTTAAATGATTATCCTTTTTTTTTCTACGTCGGTTCTACGAATGTTATATCTTATTTTCTATCCGGTCCTTATATGGTCCTTCGATGGTATATGTGACCACTCCTTTTTTTTCTTTTACAATGACAAATTTAACTCTTTTTATGTCGTTGGAAGATTCACCCATCGTATCTGTCCCTTCGAATAAAGTCTTCCATGAAGTAAACCCAGTAAAACCTCCACCTTCGATTTTGAACGACCCGTAAACCTACATTCTCACGTTTTGTTCTTCTCTCTACTCAACGAAACGTAGTACACCCACTCTTCATAATCTTTGACTGTGTCGTTACTCTCGTACCCTCCTCCGTCTGTAGTCTCCTTCTTCTCGGGTCCGTACACTCTATTTCTGAAATCCTCTTGTGGTAGGTCCTTTTAAGGGACATCCCACCATGTCTCCCTCAAATCCTGTCATTAAAGTTACTAGTCACGTTCGACAAAAGATCTAAAACTACGTTAATGGGAGAAGGAAAAACGTCTGACAGTCGTTTCTTTAGACAAGGGGTCATCGGAGTTTCGATTACTCCGAGACCCCTTTACTTCAGAAATCCCAAGTTTCCGTCCTTGGTTCGCGATATAGGACCGTTGTTCGGTAAACCACGACGAAGGTCGCATCGGAGGTCACTCCTGTCGAGTGTCCTTAAGTTGAGGAAGGGGGTGGAGGAAGAAACTCCTAGGGTCTCCTTGTCTCCCACCCTTCGGACCACCTCCTAAAGGGTGTTATGTAACCTGCCTTTGAGGACGGTAAGGAAACCAATAGTATATCCTTTCCGACTATAGTAGGGTCTTCTAACACACAACCTTCTTAGTTTACCCGATTATACAGTTCCTGAACCGTATATCATTTGTGAGTCACCCAAAACCTACAGTAATAATAATAATAAACTTATAGACCCAATATTTTAGTATTTATCTATTATATGTTCTGGTTTTTCTCAATGTTTGGTATTCTCATGCTTGTTATACATAAGATCTTAAAATCAGTACCCTCTCGAATGGAGACCGTAGTAAATAGTCTCTTTCCGAAGACCTTCTCGATCTAAAGAACGACGTGCTGACCTGTATGCACTCTGACTTCCTACTGGGGTGGACTACGAGGTGACCGTCCCTTTTAGAGTTCCTTCACGCTCTAGTCCCGGAACTCACATCCCTACGTCTTTAGGATCTCTTGTAACGTCTCCTTTCTCAGTTTCGTACTCGGTCTACGATCACAAGTTCTTTGTCACCTTCTTGTTCCCCACTACCGATTCATGTTCCTCCTGTCTCACCCCTCCCTTCCCCTTCCTGAACACGGACTTCCATGTCCCACCCCGTCCACACCACTGGTCTTACCCTGTGGGTAGAAGAGGACTCTTCCGTCTTCCGAAATTTGGGTCTCGGTGTAAAGGATGCAACCACCTCATGTCTCTACGGAGTCCTATTGTTAGGTCCTACGTCTCCGGGTCCTTCGGGACGTAGTGGTCCCCGACATTGTAGTAGTGTCATGGAAGAGGACCCGATACTCACCGAAGGGAGAGTGTCGAAATTTCTCTATACCAGAAACAAATAAATGAAAATGTAGACTCTACAACTGAGCGTTCCGACCTACACTCAGACTCTGAGTGGATGGAGAGTAGGCAATCGGTGATCCTTTCAGTCTCAAATCTCCTTAAATCCTGTGTCGAATGTTTCGGCGTCAAAGAAGGAGATAGTGATGTTGTTCTTTTTAAGAAGTTGGGTGTGATCAAACGACGATTTTAAGGTAGTTAGTTTGGTTGGTTTGTTTTGTCCTATATACGAGCTCCGTCTTATGCATTCAAATCAAAAATTTTTGTTCAAAGAGGAATGTAGTAAGTTTATTTAAATAAAGAAGAATTTGAAGGATTCCATGTGTATAAAAATCAGAAACCCTTCAAAAATCTACATAAGTACCTCCAAAACGACCAAGAGACCACTTGACATAGTTTCTCATCCACCTCATCTACTACGACTCGACAGTCATTTGTACACCCAGAGACACATGGATTTTCCGGGGACTCCTGCGTTCCAAAGTAAAGTGCACCTTCCTCACTCACTTAGACTCTACCATTACGGTAAGGTAGTTCCTGACTTCTGTTACTAGTAAAAGGGTCTCAAGAAAAGGACTAATAAAAAAGACGGTGTCAACGTCCACTTCCTATACTTTTCTTACACAGATTAGATACTGAGTTGTATAGAGATAAAAAATTTTATTATAAAATCACCGAAACTAGAAAAGAAAAATTTTTCTATTTGATATCTCTTTTTGGTCGTAGAGATAATGTACGGTCTGTTTAATTTCATAATCATAAAACGGTAAAAAGAAAAAATGTGGTTTCTGTATCTAATTTTACATTTTCAAATATAACAGACGAATCAACACAAGGTATAAAAGGAAACGGACCTAACATAACACGTAAAAAAGTAATATATAGTAACACATATTAAAAACTTTGACCGAAAAAAGTGGACCGGACAAAAAAAAAAGTCAATTTTTTTAATAGGAAGGTACAACTGTGAATCTCTAGACCAAATGATAAGGACATTATTATAATTTTATAAAAATAAGTAGAGGGATAACTATCTGTATATACAAAGAAGTCTAAAATTGATAATTATTATCATTACTATGACTTGTGGGTATAAAAGAGGAATATATATGTCCGTTCTTAAAGAGAGTCTATGTGTCATCAGTCACCTTAAAACTTGAGAGGATCTGTGTGGTCCCCTGAGGGACCATCGAGTCTCCTATTTCGTAGACGGACGTTACGTGCTCTGGATCCAAGCTAGGGACCCAACCCTTCTAGGGGACCTCTTCCTTTACCGTCGGGTGAGATCATAAAAAACGGACCTCTTAGGGTACCTGTCTCCTCGGACCGCCGGATGTCAGGTACCCCAGTGTTTCTCAGCCTGTGTTGACTCGTTGAAGTTAAGTGAAGTGAAATGAAATCTGTGTGGTCTAACGGGAACGTTCACTAAATTGTGAATGATCACACTTAAAGAGTCTCTTCCGTTACCGTGGGGTGAGGTCGTGAGAACGGACCTTTTAGGGTACCTGTCTCCTCGGACCACCCGGCGTCAGGTACCCCAGCGATTCTCAGCCTGTGCTGACTCACTGAAGTGAAAGTGAAAAATGAAAGTACGTAACCTCTTCCTTTACCGTTGGGTGAGGTCACAAGAACGGACCTCTTAGGGTCCCTGGCCCCTTGGAGTACCCGACGGCAGATACCCCAGCGTGTCTCAGACTGTACTGACTTTGCTGAATCGTCGTCGTCGTCACACTTAAAGATTAAAGGGAGTTTTACGAGTCTTCATATACTCTTAAGGATCAAAAGGTTTTGTGGACCTAAATACAGAAGGAAGAAAGGAAGGAGGGGGAGAGGGGCTGGAGAAAGAAAATAAAAAGAGAGAAGAAAGGAGGGGGAAAGAGAAAAAGAAAGAAGGAAAGAGAGAGAGAGGGAAGGAGGGAGGGAGGTAGAGAAAGAAAGAAAGATAGGGGAGAGAAAGAGAAGGGAGGGAGGAAGGAAAAAGACAGGGAGGGATAGAGAAAGAGAAAGACAGAATTACAAAAGATTGTGGAAATAAAAGGTACCCTCGTACACTGGTACCAGAATAAATTCCGTTTGTTAGTGAAAGGTTCTTGTTGGGACGACTAGAAAGAACATACACAAGAGAGGAACTGTCACAACTATAATACCTTGTGTGTGAAGGAGAAATGGGGAGTCACTGTATTACTTTCAGTATCTCGAGGAGTCATCAGGGGAGAGTCGCAAGGTAGAAGTTACTGTTCACACTATAATCATCAACTGTTACTGAATTTTTTCCGATTACCTTGTACTGATTAGAGTGGAGGTCACATCCACCTCGGTTTCGACCAACCTGACTGAAAGATAAGTCCTCTGAAAAACTCGAGCACGTCTTCCTCGGGACATAAAGGTCCTTCACTAGAGACTCATAGGTCGTCTAGTGTGGACAAGACAATGAACGGTACTAACAAACACAGAGGGTTGAGTCCTTGGTAAGAAGGGTCCTTTTGTCTGTTTGAAGGTGTAACTCGTGAATCCGCACAATAAGACAAGGAAGTTTTTTACCTTAGTTACTGTTTAATTGAGTTTTCGCTTTTTGTTTTGTTTTGTATTTTCGGAAATACATCTGGACGAATAGACCGTGGTTCTCGAAATCCCTCGTCTGATCTAACTAACGGATCTTGTAAGGAATTTCTATTTAGTACAATACAGAAATTATAATTTTTTGAATTTGATTTTTGTGTTGTCCATAGTTTTAATTTCTTTTTTTTTGTGTGTTCATATGACTATCGTTCTATAAAGACTTACCAACATATACACTAACGTCAGAGACTTTTATCACACAATTTTAAACAGTTTATGGACTTTATATACGGGAAACGAAAAGTTCCAGTAGAACGGAGGTTCATTGATCAAAGTAATCCAGGTCCGTAGTGCCGAAAAGGGAACGGGTCTTTTGGACGTAGGTCAATACAAAACATTATAGAGTGAAACTCGAAGGGGTTTAAGACGGGAAGGACCTTGAGACATGGGAGGATTACCAAGTTGACTTCGTCAAGAGAGTAAATGATAGTATTAGTTGAAGTAAGTACGAAGTAAGTATCAGTTGGAGTACGAAGTAAGAAAGAGACAAAAATAAAATGTATGAGTCCCTTGTATGTTTTAATTCGTTTTATAGCTTCTTTTGTCGCAAGACGGGGACATTTAAAGTTTGTACCGAATGAAGTGACTAATAGTAGACTGAAGACAATTTTCTAGTAAAAGTTTTCCACTGTAGTAGTCAGAGTATGTTTATATTCCGTGCACTGTTTCCAAAATAAATCGAGTAGATAATTACTTCCCTACCATTCAGGAATTTCGAGAAAGTTTTTGTTTAGAGTTCTCATCCGGATAATCACGTCCGTTTAGTCCTTGTGATTTGACTTAACCGAGTATCTGCGTTTTAACTGAGTATAGGATATCTTGTAAACATAAAGATACCTGTTCTTAGTGGACACAATGATAGTCAAAGACGTGGAAAGTCTTAATATTTTGTCGGTTTTATTAGTTTCCATATCGGGGGGATATCTAAGTTCTGGAGTGTGTCCCAGACGTTGTTATAAAACACAAGACAACTGTCCTGTGAGTCAGTAGAAAAGTGGAAAAGTGTAGAAAATGATACAAAGAGCTGATAAGGTGAAAGTCACTTTCATTGTGGGTAATTAATCTTTGTTTTAACTCTTAGGTACTTCTTTTAAGTTTGACAACCAAATTCCTTATAGAAACGAAATAATATCTAGAGACAACGAAAACAAATCAACGATTCAGTACAGACTTATAAAACACTGGGGTACCTGACATCGTACGGCCTGAGGAGACAGGTACCCTAAAAAGTCCGTTCTTATGACCTTACCCAACGGTAAAGGAGGAGGTCCCCTAGAAGGGTTGGGTCCCTATTTTGGGCATTGAGTACACAGAGGACGTAACCGTCCACCCAAGAAATGGCGACTCGGTGGACCCTTCGGGGAATATCCAGAGATGTATATGATTTAATGTCAATTGACGTGTTTTGATCTAGCAGTCTTATTATGTGGAAATGGAATAGAAATATTCATAATACAATATGTAGAGACGATGATGTCGAAACAAGAGGTTAGGTTGTTGGAGTCGACTCCGAAGAGTCAATTTGTGTAGGGAATATAAATGTGCTTCACTGGAAAACCAGGTCTCTTTGGTACTCTTCATTGGTCTTATGTGTTTATGTCCGAGTCTTTAAGATCGTCCTTGTAACAGTGCTTCATAAGTGTTAGCACTTTTCTTTTTATTAAGACGTTGAAAGTTTTTCAAGGGTCTGGGTCCGTTTTTTGTCTTCGATTAAAGACACAGGATTGTCGATGAGACACCGTGTAGGGTCTGAGAGAAGACGGGAAACCCAAAATCCTTTGTACCCAAACTGAATAAACGCTCGTATCCTTTCCGTGACCCCTCAGTACGTCCCTTGTTCCTCAAGATCTATGAAGATCTCCTCTTCTGCTGGACCTATCAGTGGGGAGGGGGGAGGGGGTAGGGAGGTGGGGGTAACAAAAGTTCGGAAGTAACCTGAGAGGACAAAGAAGGACGGAGAGGTAGAAATGGACAGAAGGAGGGAAGGAAGGTGGTAGGTGGACGAAGAAGGGAGAAAAGGAAAGGAAAGGAGAGGGTAAACCGTAGTGGAGGTTGGAGAAGGGTAAAAGGAAGTGGGAAAGAATGATTGAAGTCAGGGGGAGGAGAACCGTACAGGTTTCGAAGTAAAAGACTTATCCCTAGTAAAGGATGAGGATTGTGTCAGGGATACCCTTACCCCTACCTGTCGGGTACCGTTTGACACCGTAAAGTCATTGACAAGTCGTTATCGGGACGGTATAACGGGCACTTTGGTGAGGTGAGACAGACGGGCTTAAATTTACCATTTTGGTATTGTTGTTAGAATACAAAAGGAGACTCAGTATACAAAAGGGGAAAAGTTTTTCACCTCGAGACATTACTTATTACGAGGAGGACGATTTAGAGTAGAATGTGTTTAGTACGGAAAGGTTCAGGATCCGAATCCTATCTACGACTTTGTCTGTGGAAGTACTAAAATAGTTCTAATGTTCGCCCTCTACCCTGTTCACTGTCTGGAAGTCACGGAATTCGACACTCACAAGCCTCTCTCTCTTCGTACCAGTGGATTCCTACTTGTGGTTTCCCCAGGTCGTTAGGCTTTTCCTGAAAGATCTCCTGAACTATAAGCTTCCAAATCCCCACACATCTCCCGTAGGAAGTATTCTTCTAAAGATCCTCTCCTCTCCCCACCTCTCCCTCCCTTCCTCTTCTCACACTCCTCTTTCTTCTCCTAATCCCGAGGCTCAGTCGACCCTCTCCTGTCGGTCACGACCAGGACTTCCGTAACACTCGGGACAAGTTTGTATACCCGAAAGAGCAATCCGACGACTTTCTAAAATTCGAAGTCTAGTAAAGTGCTTCTGTCGTTAACTCTCCAACGAGACTGAAGTCCTCCCGAAGGGGACTTCGTTGAATTGTACGTGCGTGACTGAAGTCCCTTTTCTTACCTACTCCCGTTTCGCCACCTGGTTTCTTGTAGGTCCTTTGGTGACCCCTAAAATCGAGTCCCTACACAGACACCAGACACGGACGAGTGTAGGCGTTGGGTCGGAGACGGCGAAACGTGGTCGAAGACTCACGGGACAGGAAGTTTCAGACCGACAGCGAGGAGTCTTGCTTTATCGGTCTCAGGTCGGAGAACTACTGTCTTGAATAATCTGGGTCGTACGGGTGCCAAGGTTGGAAGGTCGACCTGTGATGCCCTAGAAAGGCTCCTCTTGGGGAGGGGATGTAGGAGACGAAATCAAGGAGAGGTCTCACGGGTCTATTAACATAAAGTACGTATAAAGGACTCAAAAAGTCTACAATTTTTGGTGGTGGTTTGTCTCCTTTAATTGATGTACAACTAGTACTCGCGATCGGGACCCTGGAAGGCCGTGGATTCGAATTACAATTGGGGACACTGGGACAGGACAATGGAGTAGTGGTCGGTTAGTCTCTTGACAAGAGGTCAATAGTGTGTAAGAAGTTGGAGTGAGGAGTAGGCCCGAAATCTTTACGAAACGACTTTGGAAAACACCTTACATCCTAAACCCCCCACACACGGGGAACAAGGGGAGGTGCCGGGACGTTAATTTGGAAAGAGACGAGACTTCGGACTACAAAGTCAAACCAACCGGAATCACACAAAGTTCGTGTACTTGAACACCAACCACTGAGATTCCATCTACCCGGAGTACCTCTATGATCGATGTGTTCGGTGTTTGCTGAGGGGAGGAGTCTTCCCAGAGGGTGAACCAAATTTCTAGACGACAATGACAGAGTTTTAAGAAAAAAAAGAGTTAAAAAATAATAAAGCCTGGACGGTGTATTATAGAATCAAAGGGATGGTCTAACTTGGACATGGCGGACGTCACTTTCGTCTCAAAATGGGTGACCTGGTGATCCCTTCAAAGGGGTAAAGTTTTAGGGATTAAAAACTTCCTCGGAGTGTAAAGGTAAAAGGTGACTTGGGATGGTCGATACATCTCTCCTCAGGACAACGATCGTTAGATATCTATAATCGGGAGTCTCTTAAGAAATTTGGGATCCCCTTGTACCGGTCTCTCAAACTCCTTCACAAGGTCTTAATCTGTGTCTGACAGTAGTCGCAAAGGTCCCAGTCTCGATTTCCCCAGACAGGGAGTGACCGTTCGGTTGGGAAGGGTCCGGGTAAGGGCGGACGGAGACTGGTTACCGAGGTGTAGTGCCGTAGACCTTACGCCGGTCTTTTAAGAAGTCGAGAGATGTTCTCCTACTCCTGCAAGAACTGAAAACGTCTCAATTTGTGAACCTCTTTGAAGTCCTTCTTTCGTGAACCACGTTCCAATTCGATCGACCGGGTGGTCAGGACGTTTAAAAGTAAAGGTGCTAAGAATCGTACAAATAAGAGAAGAACGGTCACCGGTTTCCTGTGCAAATTTACAGAATAAAGGAGGTCCCTCGGACCTCTCTTCGTTGGTCGTGGATTATGTCCTTTAGCACTTCTCTAAATTGTGTCCGAGGACATATTGAAGGGAAGGGGGTCGGAGGCGGGGGTGGAGGTCGGTGTGACTCAGACAGCCGAAGAAGGACGTTGTCTCTGATCTGCCGTCAAGTGGAGACGAGGGACTCCAGGGACACTCAGGCTCCTCGACCTCAGACCAGAGCCCTTTTGGGGTGGGAGGGTGTCGACTATAACTTGGCCTCCGCGAAGTCACGGTGGAAGGGTTTCACCAAGAAACCCCCGAAAGGTTATGTCCTAATTTAAAGTCTTCGGACGTTTCGTGTCTTCTCTTTCCACCCAAGGACATTCCTAAAAAAACAGAACAACTGACACTTGGTCCGACAAGACTTAACGCACAGGTGTACCGAAAAGAGCATCCGACACACAAAAGTTGGACACATAGACCAACTCCGAATAAGTAAATATCCTTACACCTTCCTTTTCTCACTCTCCCCTCTTCTGGAAACCCCTGAAATTTAAACACGTAGAAACCTATTTCTTACGACGGGTCGTCTCATGGATCTTGTGCCTCGACTCAGAAGAAGGGAAACCTCTCTTTAGAGTACTCTTCAACGTAAACCTCCGAAGTTATATTTCATTTTTTCAAATGGTGGACGGAAAGGAAATGTCGTTATATTTGGGGAGGAATCTAAAAAGAAAGAGAAAAAAAAAAAAAAATCAGGAAAGACTCAAAACAAGGAAAGTCAATTTCTACAGGATCCCCTAAAAGACTGTGTTTATATTTATCCACAAAGATTAAACCCCACGATAACTCAATATTCTTTATTTGTTCGTGACACAAGTCCTAGACCACCTGACGGCACAACAAAAGGTCTTGAACGACACTTAATTAACAAGAAGGACTTCGAAGGACTTCGATCTACGTTCACGGAAAGTTCACTACCGACTCTTCCGATTAAAATAAACGAGAGAACACTAATAGCAGATGTCCTAGGACAAAGGGAACAACAACAAATCAGTGATTCAGTACAGGTTGAGAAACGGTGGGGTACCTCCCATCGGACGGTCCGAGGAGACAGGTACCCTAAAGGGTCCTTTCTTATGACCTCACCCAACGGTAAAGGGAGAGATCTCCTAGAAGGGCTGGGTCCCTAACTTGAGGACAGAGGACGTAACCGTGCGTCTAAGAAATGGTCACTCGGTGGACCCTTCGGAACGAGGGAAATCGACCAACGAAAAAAGTCAGGAATGACCCCGAACTCTACTACACAGGTGACTCTGGGTTTCACCCCCAACTCCACCCCCCGCCAACCAGTTCCAAATAAGTTTATTGTAATGTGTGTCGTACAAAGATACTAAAAAAAAAACGGAGAGTACAAAAATAACAAAGTAAAAACAGGAGTATTCGTTGAGAAAGAGATCCTCTTTATAAAATATCATTCAGGTATTTTATAGTCAGTTGAATGTGGACAAATAAACTTGCAACTGTCAAGAAAGGAAATGTCGAGAAAAGAAAGGACTTGAAATAAAGAAAGTCTACGACTTGTAAAGAACGGTGAAAACGTAAAGTGGGGTCGGTGTCAGAGGGAGGTAAGACAAGAGGTATGAGACGATATCCCAAGAACCCTTTTACGTTAAGACTATTACAGTGAAAAGTCACTTTATGAAGGTAACGTGGGGTGACGAAAACCGGAACGAAGGATATTCCAACAGGTCCCTGACCGACGGAGTCCTGTTCGACGTTCCCGTCGAACAATCTCTACGATCAAAAGGTAGGGGAGGGTCTGACTGTCTTAGACGTAAAATTGGTCCAGGGACACATCAAGTGTACGTGATTTCAAACACTTCGGGGTCGAATTTGAGACTAGTAATAGTAGGACGGTCGGAGTGGAGAGTGAGGACTGAAAGGTCGACATAGGTCATGGAATATTTATGCACTCTCGAGACGACGGACGGTCACAGATCCACACGTGAAGAGAGACAGGGGTTATTGAAGTAAGTAGAAAAGGTGGGTTGACGAGTAACGTCCGACTAAGAGGTGGACGGAGTAGGTCAGGTGGAATATGATTCACGCGGAGTTCAGACACTAAAATACCGTGAATCGTTTTACGAAGACGGTATCGGGAATCATGTAATTTACTACCAACGATCCAAATAAAAGTAGGAACTCCTCAATGACCAGTAACTAAAGACTTACGTATTAGGAACTTGGTTACGGTCTATGTATCGAACATGAGTCACAAAAACTTAAGTACTTACTTACCTACCTACCTGGGTACTTACCTATGTAACAGGGTTCTTGGGGTATAGAAGTCTGACTCTAGAACTCAAACCTCAAAAGGTTCCTCTAACGGTTAGAGATATTGTAAAAGGGTGTGAGAGGAAATACTTTAAACGACCTAAGAAAAGAAGTGGTGTATGAAACTCATGGAGGGTACACGATATGGAAAAACTTAGAAAAAAAAAAATTTAAAGTGGTACTTATCGAAGAGGACCCTCCACAAAGAGATAGTTACGGGGGTAAGAGGTGGTGAGGTAAGATGCTGAGAGGTTCTACCTCTGAATGAGTAAAAAGTCGTTTATACATAGCTTGTGGAAAGGGTGTGGTCAAGGTCACAATGAGAGTTCCTTATACTACGGGCTTCTGTCTCTACACTCAGGACGGAGGTACATCAACGGGTATCTCTCCCACACAAAAAAATAAAAGGAACTAGAACGACGAAGAGTTTTTCGGACTTCCTTTTGACCTTCGGAGTAGAGATTGGTTTCGACCGTGTAGGTTCATTTCTATCGTCCTCAAGCTTCCGTCTCACTAAATCATCTTTCTTTCAACCCGACACAAAGTCGTAGACTAAATCAGGTGATGCACGTTGAGGGAACGGTTCACTGGAACCCACCCCGGTGTAGGTAGAACACCTGGACCTAAAAGAGTTGACCACTTGTTCTGTCTCTCGCTATTTCTTTTTTTCGGGGACAGAAGTACTCGCTTGTCTCTTCTATGATAGGTCCCTGGGATATGTGAGTCCAGACAGTACAGTGGTCTCCTGAACTTTTCGTCCCGAGCCAACAAGGGACCCAGTCTGACCGTTTCTCCTCTAGAATTCCCTCAGTAAAGTATACGGGTCCCGAATCAGTAATGTAACAGGAACAGTGGAAGGTGCCTTGTGTTGCTCCGTCACCGAAGGTCCCTCGTCGTGGGACGTCGAAACTCCTCAGGTGAACCGTAAGCGACAACCCACCTCTCGACCAAACTTCATCCCGTCGACTCCTCCCTCCATCACAGTAGGAGTCCGTTAGAGACGAAAACCTTTCGTCGGTCCTCTTCCCTTCCTTCATCGAGGTGGTTCATCACGCGCTTTTTAGGTCCTTGGATACTCTGCGCCTTGTTTCTTCTGTAGGGCCTGGGGTCGACACACGCCGTACCGACACTCCTGAAGGCAGGACTAATGTAACCCAAAAAAGATCAAACACAAGTAAAGTGGATCTTAGTCTCCAACCCTCGGTCGGAACCAAAGGAAACAGGGGTTCGAAACATGGACGCACCTCACGTATGTGTCGACCCTCCTTTGTTTATGAAAGATAAACAAGAGGTCTGTGTTGGTGATCCGAATCCGACGTCGTCTGAGAAATCCGTAAACGTTCCCTGGTGGGAAGGGGACAGACTCGGAAGGGAAGGACGAGGTAGTAACACACTTCGAAGGTTTACTTTACGGAAGGTCTGTAGGACTCAAGGAAGAACTAAGGATAAGGAACTCGTAGAGAAACGGAGTTGTAAAGGACGTGTTGGTGGAACGGTGGATCGTCCGTTTCATGAAAGACGGCCAGTAAAGGATCGGAGAGTTCAATCGTAATGTGGATCATCGTTGTCTTTTTTCTCCAAACGGACGCACTCCACAGTACCCAGACAACACCCAGAGCCCTACACAGACTCTAGTTCGAACGGACATGACCTACTTGTTAAAAAAAAAAAGTAGTTTCCGTATCTCACCCGAATCTTTCTCCGTCTGGGTGAAGACTTAGGAGGTAGACGGTGAAGGAAATTATTCACCAATATATAGCTCAGAATCTAAAGAAAGACTTTTACGTCTATTATAAATGGTTCGTTCCATCATTTCTAATCAGTAAATATTTCATGGCTTATACAACGGAGTTTTTTATCTAGTCTAGAGTTTTCCCCTTCGATTGGTTCTACCACTTTTACTAATTTTTTTTTTTTTTCAGTACACGTCTTATCAACTTCCTTGGTCCCCTATAAACCTCATTCTTCATTGAGAACATCAGGTGCTTTCAATTTCGCAATCGGTGAATCAACACAGGTAGAAAAACGCTGGAGTGACTGACATCGGGCGGTCCGAGGAGACAGGTACCTTAAGAGGTCCGTTCTTGTGACCTCACCCAACGGTAAGGGAAGAGGTTCCCTAAAAGAACTGGGTCCCTAGCTTGGGTCCAGAGGACGTAACGTCCGTCTAACAAATGGTAGACTCAGTGACCCCTTCGGGGCATCGGGTACTTACGACGGAAGTTTATAAATTTCCACCAACACACACCCTTTTCACCAGTTGTACTCACCTTTAATTTTCCATTTTTCAGAATCGAGTTACATGTCTTGCTAAATGGGTGGTAGTCTTAACAGATTCGACCCATTCGACGGGACACCGTCCCACTTGTGGGACAAGACCCGTCATAAGGTCCTGGGACCTTCGCACCGGCCCTACAAGGGTTTCCCTACGGACGTGACCCACCTCACACCCACTACTGGAGTTCCAGAAAGGGCGAGTTTAGATGATTCTCGGAACACTATAGTCCCAAGTTCAGGTTCGGTGGTTTATTTCCATATGGTTTTTTTCTTAATAGTCCGATGTCTCACGGACTCCGACGGAAAACTGATCGATCGGGATGGGTAGCAGACACTACGAAAAATTTATCCAAGAAACGTCGTTGTTAGTTTTCCAAGCTGAAGGTCCTTTTTCTTTTTTTCTTTGCTCTTGTTACTCTACCCTTTTCAAGTGAGGTTTGGTGAGAAGAACCCAATGAGAAGTTGATCTAACACCCAATGAGGAACACAATGTTTGTCCAAAGATAAACTACCGTTTAACGGTGTAAAATCCTATAAAAGTTGACGTGACCCCAGTCAGTTCATTATCGTTCTGAGTTTAGAAACAGGAACTAAAGACAAGATAGATATTTTGTTTTCGTGTCGTTATACTGATACATAAGAAACAGTAGGTCTTTATATATAAAAAAATTAAAAATAAAAATTAACCTCCTATCAACGAAATGTTGTAACACAACCAAAGACGGTATGTTGTTCCACTTAGGTGACCTTCATACCGATAATGACATAGGGGAGGGCAAACTCGGAGGGAGGGTGGGGAGATTCAATAGGACCTCGTGACCGACTCGACATACGTGATGTGTCGTTGAAGGGTGATCGATCGATAAAATGTGATCGATGAGAGAGTTAAGTAGGGTGGGAGAGAAAGGGGGACGACCCAGGTGTTCAGGTAAGAGATACGGTCTTTAGATTAAAATTCTTCACGTTTCATTTCATTACGGTAGAAGATTTAACGTCCCTAACACTCACTTCATAAAGGGAAACACCCCCTTCTCCTCTTGACCGACATCGACCGACGGACGAGATTCAAGTGGTTGGTAATAAAAGGTGGGTGGAAAGGAAAAGACGATTCACTCGGTGTATTATTGTTGAAAGACGGTCGATTCCTGGACCTCTGAAAATATTTTTCCTCTTAAATCGAATCCGTCTCTTCCTGGACATGAGTCGTAGGTGACGAGGGATCCTACAAAACGAGTATGAAGTAGGAAGATCCTGAGTCTTCTTGAAAGACCAGAACAGTAAAAATAGGGAGTGTAGAAAGGCGTCAGCGAACCCGTCGTAGAACCGTACCAAAAGCAAAAGCGTCAGAAACAAAACTTTAGAGTCCCTTTTCTTTGACAACAAGAAAGTTGTCTTCACCTGTAGTTGCCTACTACACAAAACAGTTTAGTTTTGTTTTGATGTCATATAAAATAAAAGGTCCAAATGGATCCAAAGAACTTTTGTTAAATTTTTTTAGGAAAACTTTATATTAGTTGATACGTCCTGTTTTTAGTCTCTTTAGGTACGTCTCGTCGTACAAATAAAAATCTACGTGTAGTCGTTCGTCGTGTCGTATCGTTTCGTTGACAGATTGCAGGTTTGATTCCGGGACCCTTAAAGGAGATTGTTCGGACGCGAAGGCGCGTAACAATGTCATGTTTTCCCGGCACGCCCCGGACTCACGTCCCGAGGCCCACTGGGGCGGGTGGCACTTTAGACCTGGGACAGTGAGGAATTCAGATGTACCAGGAGTCCCGGCCCCAGTGACACGTCCAGCGGGGCCGTCGAGACCCGTGTAAGTTTACTCATCTACACATACGAATAAAGTAGATTTTTATAGAGTCTCTGGTGACTACCGCAAAGTCTTTGTTTCCAAGTCGAAAGACAAAAACCGACACCTAGAGGAGTTAGGAGTGGTCACCTGAGACCAGATCGGGTCTTGACCCAATCTAATGTTAATTATTTCACCAAAATTTCGTATAATATATATATATATGTATAAAAAAAAATTCGTATCTACGGATATGTGTGTCGGGGTTGTGTGTGTGTGTATGTGTGTGTGCTTTTCTTTAGACTGTGGACTTGGTGGATCTAGAAAGTATAATAGGATCTAATCAAAGACTAAGAACTAAATAGACGTTTTACCTACGTTGTTTGGAGTGTAGGATAATCAAACTCCTCTTTATTGTACGTCGTAATGTTTATTTGACTGGGTTTGATCTGAAGGTGAATTTCAAAACATAAAACCGGGATTATATGAAATTCAACTGAGATTCTTTGATAACAGTCTTAGAGCCAATCACGACCCAATCAACCACCTTTCAGAAAGAAGAGAGATTTCACTGTATGTTAAACAACACAAATCAACGATTCAGTACAGGTTGAGAAAACGGTGGGGTACCTGACATCGGGTGGTCCAAGGAGACACGTACCTCAAGAGGTCCGTTTCTTATGACTCCACCCAAGGGTAAAGGAGGAGGTCCCCTAGAAGGGATGGGTCACTACCTTGTGTGCAGAGGACGTAACCGTTCGTCTAAGAAATGGTGACTCGGTGGACCCATCGGGAGAACATTCTTATAAACGGTAGTTCAGAGGTCCCCAAAAACAACAAACCTCCCAGACGCACAAAACGAAAACAAAACAAAACCAAACCGAAAAACGGGAACGTCTCCTTCTCAGGAGTAAACAATGATTTACCTGTGTGATACGAACCTCTCAAAAGTCCGGAAACAGTCAGAGAGGGGTAGGACCCCTTCCAGTTCCGACGGTTCGAGTCCCGACACAGCCCCTAATGGTCCCTTCTCCTTCTCACCCAGAGTCTTAGCGCTCGTCCCCAGGTATGGACGGGACACCCCAGATGAAAGACGTATGGTCGTCGGCGGACACTCCTACCCCAGGCCGTACTAGTCTGTGGCGCCCCCTGGACGTGTCTCTTTGCGTCCGAGACTCGGGCCTACTCTACCGACCCGAAAAATCCGTCCACCTGCCGGTCCGGTGGAGGCCCGGGTGTCTACGTCCTTTTCCACAAGATCAGGAAGTCACTTTTTACACGTTTACAATCATTTTTTGCAGAAATACCTAACAAAACAAACGTTCACAAATAATAGTCTGTGAGGAGTCCCCAAGTGTCCCGTCCAGCGCTTACAGGCTTCATCCCGGACCCTTAAAGGAAGGTGGTTCCGACACGAAGGAGAGAAACAATGAGGAGTTTCCTGTTCACCTTCGTAACGAGCTCTCGGAATGAATTGGGAAAGAAGACAGGCGGACGGGGTAGCGTCTGTTTAGGTAAACAGTCGGAAACTTCTTCGTCTTTTTAACGTCTGAACCCAACACACCCCTGTGGGTGTCCACGTATACGTCTGTCCGAACATATATACACACACATATACACACATATGTACATATACATAAATACACATATATACACACACATATACAAACATATATACACACACACTTACACATATACACACATATACACATACATGCACATATACATATACAAACACATATATGTACATATACAAACATATATACACACACACAAACATATATACATACATATACACACATACGTATACATACACATATATGTTCACACACACACACACACACAGAATCAGTTCTCCTCTATCTATTATTTCGTATTTTGAATGAAGAAAAAAATTTTGAAAAAGAAAAAATAACCTCATATCGACTAATTGTCACAACGCTATCACAGTCCCCCTGTCGTTTCCCTGAGTCGGTAGTATATACACATAGATAAGAGGGTGTTTGGGGGACGGGTAGGTCCGACGGTGTATTGTGACTCCTCTCAAAGGACGCAACGTGTCATTCAGGAACAACCAATAGGTAAAATTTATATCGTGACACATGAACAGGTAGGGTTTGAGGGATTAATGGAGAAGAGGGTTGGAGGGGGGAGGTTGGTATTATTTTGAACGAAGAAAAATTTTTAAGAGAAAGTCATAATGATGTACGTGGGTCAGCAACTTTAAAGATGAAATAAATGGTTTTGTATGAAAGTATCATTTTTACGAGTGGGTTAAAATCGAGGGACAGGGGTCTCGTCCGGGGAGGATCCTATTACCAACAACAAGGGGAAACCTCAGCCATTTTACTCACCTTTCTAGAAAGTACTCGGTTCAAGAAATACCTCGTATCCAGTGGACGGACTTGAGGTGATCCCTGGTTCCCTTTCGTCTTCAAGACGGACACTCTTTCAAGTTCGGGTAGACTACATAAATATGGACAGACGCTGTGTATGTGCGTACGGAACATCACCCTCATGTTTCGTCAGTCCCTTGACACACTAGGTTCAGGTCCTTCTAGTCTTCTCCTTGGGTTCGGGAACACATCGGTCTCTACGATAATACTATGGTCTGTGTAAAAAGACCACTGAGGTAACAGGAGTCGAGAGGTTCGTGGTTGTGTCGGTTCATGTGCGTATGTCTGTGTGTATGTGTGTGCCTCCTGTGTGTTAAGTGAGAGTCCTCTGTCGAGACGGTAGAGTCTGCTTTAACGGAGAGTTGGGGTCGAAGTGTTTTCAAGGAAGAAGGTGTAGGTAGAGAAGAGTAAGAAAAGGACGGAGGTTCCTTCTCTGTCCGGAAACGACGTAGGTCTCGAACCGAAATTGGGGTACAATAGAGGGTTATCCGAAAAGTCTACCGTGTCACCATTTCTTGGACGGACGCTTCCGTCCTTTGTGTCCTCTATTCCCAAACTAGGGACCTAGCTCTTCTAGGGGACCTCTTCCTTTACCGTTGGGTGAGATCACAAGAACGGACTTCTTAGGGTACCTGTCTCCTCGGACCACTCGATATCAGGTACCCCAGTGTTTCTCAGTCTGTACTGACTCTTGTGTGTGTGGGTGAGTGGGAGGGTTACCGTAGTGATGGAGTGATGTGAGAGGAGACTAACCGAGGAGGGTGACAGTAAATTTGGACGCATCCTGGTAGAGCACCGTCTTGGAAATGACTGGTGCGTCGATGAGAAGTAGAAGGGAAGGAGGAGTGGTACTTTACGTTCTTTCTTGACAACTACAAGTGTAGGACACAGTATTAATTGATGAGTTGGTCGTTTGTCGAGACAAGACGGAGGAGTAGAGGTACTGAAGGTTGTGAGAGACTCTGGAAGTACGGAGGTTCGGGTGGACTGACGGAACAGATGTCGTACACTGGAACACCTGATGTGGGAGACACGAGAGGAGGACGGAAGACCCCAAGGTCTCAGAGACTCAAAGATTGATGAGTCAAAAGAAACGTCCAAGGAAAGTGGATGACAAGGACGGTGAGTGGTTACCGGTGTTAGACCTGGTGGAAGGGAAGAGGTAGAGGTAGTGGGGGGACGACTTTAAGTGGAGAGACAGGTCTCAAGAGAAAAGAGGGAAGTGACAATTCATTTGATAACTAGTAGGTTCCCGAGTCCGTGAGTCAGGTACAAGCTGAGAAACACTGGGGTGCCTGACATCGGGCGGTCCGAAGAGTCAGGTACCTTAAGAGATCCGTTCTTATGACCTCCAGAAGGGCTGGGTCCTTAGCTTGGACGCAGAGAACGTAAAGGACGGAACCGTCCGTCTAAGACATGGTGATCGTGGTGGACCTTTCGGAAGTAACTAGTAGGTTCAGACGGACTTTACGGTGATCTAATGAAGGAAAAATGTACAGAGAGGTAGGTACTCGACTGAACAGGAGATCCGTAGGAGAGTTGGGAAGGAATATCCCGGAAAGCATAAACATAAGAGTCATTAACAAGGGTATGTGAATAAAGGATCTTGTATCTCTACGAAGGAGTAAGTAGAACCATAAGGAGTAGGGGTCGTGTCGAGGACCGTGTAACCCAAAAAGTGATTTAATATTTGTCACCTCTTACAGTTTCCCAGTAAATTGTCTGTGAAATCACTTGAACAGGGATTCAATTTATTGTCATTTACATTTACCGAAATGAGAAACCCCTATTTACCATAATCATTTAAAAATAAATCTATATATAAATTTAAAATTTTCACGTTTTTAATATAAACTTACATTAAAAATTTCAATTGAGTGTAAATCTGATGATTGTTATAAAGTGAAAAGAAGTTCTACCTTCAATCTTAGGACTCGTAGAGGATAAACTCACAAGTCGGAGACAAATTTTCGTCTTTCCTTACTGTTAAACCTAAAGCACAGCCTAATTTAAAAGGGAGTCCCTCTTACAGACTTACACAGTACTTACTGCGACTTAAAAGTACGTGGACTTCACCCCAACGGTACCACCTCGTCCCGATTATAAAACGGTTCCAAAACGGTGAAGTGATACGTCGACCGTAATGCATTTCAAAGGGGTCGACGTGGACGTCCAGAAAACTTCGGTGCCTCTACCTAAACGTCTTAACAAACTTCCTCTTGGTCCCCGTCGGGTCCTCTTAGTCGGAATAGTGACTCAGTCATGGTTTAGATGAGTTCCAGGACAGAGGGTCCTCGAGTTTACGTACCCACCCAGAGTCTTCCAGCCCGGTCTCCGAGTAGGTTGAGACCCACCACTATCATAAGATGGAGGAGAGACCCCGATACTTCTCCTTTGTATCCTTGACGATAAATACAACTTTTTACAGTAAGGAAATTTAGAGATGTAATCCAAAAACATTATTACGTACATTTTATAATCATGTTTTCTCGTCCTTTGCCGTCCATTTTATACTCGGTATCCATCGTACCAAACAGGTTCATACCAACTCTCTACCGACCTCGTGACCAGTTATACGTCTAACGGTCCGAGATGGATCTAGATACTTTAGTTCCTCCTTACACCCCGTCCTTCGTCCTTCATCTCAACTCGACCCCTTAGGTGTAAAAAAATTGGTCGTGAAATCTACCAAGGAGACTTCAGACTACCTGTAAAATAATACGTAGTTATTGTTACATATCCTTTGTGGACCGTTGGACACAAATCTTTTCACAGATGTGACCCGTCCAGCACGTTACCATTTCTTAGACGGACGGTCAAGTCCTCTACGTTCTCTACGACCAAGGTAGGAACCCAGTCCTGCTAGGGGACCTCCTCCCGTACCGTTGGGTAGGATCATAAGAACGGACCTTTTAGGGTCCCTGTCTCTTCAGACCTTCCGATGTCAGGTGCCCCAGCCTTTCTCAGTCTGTGCAGACTCTCGTGTGTACGCACGTGTGATGTGACCCGTGGGGCTGGAAGACACGTGGGGTGACGCCTCGAATTACTAAAACGGTAGCCCCGAGTAGAAACTACGTCATACGAAGGACGACTTACACACCGGGAAAGCACCCGAGGTCCAAACCTTCTCTTAGGACATGGTAAGACATCGTGGGAAGTGTGACAGTAAAAATTGTTAAACACACAAATACAGAACCGTCGAACAGAGTCGTACTATTAATATCTTCGTTCTCGACCTAAATCCTAAACCTAGATGGGGTCTAAGAAGGCAAAGAAACTAGCGGTTAGATACAGTAAGAATTTACTCTGAACTGTTCAACTAATTGGAAAGGTTCGAAGGGAAAGAGTTCGCCCTTATCGAGTGGTCGAGGATCGAATAACACTTTTAATTTGTAGTAGGTGTGTCAAAAAAATTTCCGTGAGTCGTGTCTGGGACACTGTCTCACCTAAGAGTCGTTCTCTCTCGTTAACTTTTATTGTTGTTTACTTGTTCGAGGGTGACGTATCGCGTCTTCTGACATAAGTTATAAGAGACTATTTGATATTACCTTTTCGTATAAAAATTTTTCTTACAGACACATATATAATTTATATACATATTGACTTAGTGAAACGACATGTTGTCTTTAATTGTTGTAATATTTAGTTGATATAAAGTCATTTTTTTATTGTTGTTTTAAAGTAGTTGTGGTTGGTGAGTCCTTTTCTCTAATTCAATAAACAGGTTTGAATGAATCGGTCATTCACCATCTTGTTCCTGCATTTGGTTCCATCGGTCCACGGTGTCGGGTACAGGAGTTATAAAATATCGTTAGGATTATTACACGTTGGACCCCTCAGTAATAATTGTTTGTCCTTTACTCGTGGTCTGATATCACACAATACACGGTCCTATATCGTCAACTGTTTGTTCCGGGAAGGAACCTGTACTCCCACCCCGGTCCTTTTAGTTTCCTATCTTCTTCTCGAGTGTCTAGAAAAACTACGTCAAGTCCTTTACGGCACTACCTCCGTTCACTGTCCGTCTCCACATGTGTGTTGATCCTCAATTTCGTCGAAGAACGGACCTTACTGCAACTGAACCCGGAACTTTCTGTTACCCGTAATCTGGTCACTTTTATCCCCTTCTCCCGTCAAGATCCGTCTCCGACCTCTTGTACGACGACCGTCCCGTGTCTCCTCCCAGTCTCTCCCCTCTCATTCTTCTCTTCTTTCACTACCTCTTTTCACTTCGACCCTCCCATCCGTTTTCGGGATTACTAAGTCCCAAAATCGACTTCTGTTAACATACAGTTCGAAGGGTCCACCGAGTCACCATTTCTTAGACGGACGGTTACGTCCTCTACGGCCAGTCAGGACCCAACCCTTCTAGGGACCTCTTCCTTTACTGTTGTGTGAGGTCATAAGAGTGGACCCTCTAGAGTACCTGTCTCCCCGGACTATCCGATGACAGGTACCCCAGTGTTTTCTCAGCTTGTGCTGACTTCGTTGGTTTGTCGTTGTCGTTTAACATGCAGTGAAATCTCTCTCCTCTCTGAAGGGCAGTTGATTGGGTCGTCGACAGAGAGACGGTCACAAAGAGATTTAAATCCGTGTCGAAGACTAAGATGACCGGACCTGGACCTCTGGTCTGTGCTCATGAAAGCGTTTGACTCTCCGTGATACCATTTTCTTAGTAAAATATAGAGCCACTAATACTTCGAAAGAACGCGGAGTCTTAGTGGGGGACGTGTAAAAATTTCGTGACTATAGACCCAGATGAGGGTCTCAAAATCTAAGACGTCCAGACCTCACCCGAGTTTTTAAACGTAAAAATCCTTCAAGGGACCGTCAGGTCACCAATCCTGAGACGTGTTTTTTCGCAAACGTAAAGTTCGTTCATGGATCCCTCACAATTTCGACGGTTAGAAGTCGTGAAATGTCTCCTCTTAGAGCCCCACACTTCGGTCCTTGAATCCGTTGTCATGAATCCACTAAGAATTCGACGACTAAACTTTTAAGGAGCCTCCTCCTTAGTGACTTTAGAGAACAGAAGAAACGAGATTACGAAGAAATTGAAAATTTATAAAAGTATCACATTCTTTTAGTTTCGGTTCATAAGGACTATAAGACCCAGTAAAACGGGATACGACGACACGACACGAGTCGACACGGACTGAAACGCTGAGGTACCTGGTATCCGGTGGTCCGAGGAGACAGGTAACCTAAGAGGTCCGTTCTTATGACCTCACCCAACGACAAGGGAAGAAGTCCTCTAGAAAGGAGAGGTCCCTAGTTTGGACACAGAGGACGTAACGTCCGTCTAAGAAATGATGACTCGGTGGATTCTTCGGGAGCAAATACGAGACATTCACCAGTTTTATACCACTGAACCTCCCAAGAAGCCTTAAAATTTTTAGGTTTTAAACTTTGCAAACAAACGGTTCGTCCTTCAAACAAACGTTTCGTCCTTCAGTGAACGACGCGTCTCGTTTGTGAGTCCACCTCCCGTACGGGCGAGACTCCGAAATCTACACGCTGAAAACTCGTTCAAAGAGAGGTAAAAATCTTGTCGAACTTAGACTCAGAGGTACCTTTCCCGACACTTACATCTTTACACTCTACCCACAGAAACACACACCAGTTGGTCGATTCCGTCCTTCTCCGACCCTTTGGGTTTCCGTTACTCTTGTTCTTTTCACTCCCGAAGGGACCACTGAGTCTACCATTTGTTAGACGGACGATTATTCTGTCCTCTGAGTCCAAACTAGGGACCCAGTCCTTCTAGGGGACCTCTTCCCTTACCGTTGGATGAGGTCATAAGAACAGACCTCTTAAGGTACCTGTCTTCTCGGACCGCCCGATACCAGATACCTCAGTGTTTCTCAGCCTGTACTGACTCGCTCATTGTGAAATGAAAATTTTTGGTTTAGGATGGGTTTGATGGACAAAATTTACAGTACCGGTGTTTGATTTAAAGAGTGTGGTTTCTAAACTTCTTTTTATAAGCACCGGTTTTATCGATCACCGGTTTAATTTTGAGAAATTATGGTCACTCATTACTTAGTTTTACTCCGAGGGTCCTTGTCTTTATTAATGTTTAGTATTTTTTCGTTCAACGCCACTCCCAAAATAATGGTTAGACCACAGAATGCAAGGAGAGAGACCTCGTAACTTTACGTTTGTGAAAAGAGTTATAGACCTTCGTAGACCTTTAGAAGTAAGCAGGTTTCTCCTAAGTCGAGGTAATTGATAGAGATAAAGTATTTCTTGTTTACCTGATTGACATATGAAATTCCAAAAGGTTATGACGTTAAAAGGTTAAAAACTGGAAACAAATTATCCTTTTACTTAATAACCTCAAGGGGGGTAAGGAACCCCCGAAGGGAACATCGAGTCGACCATTTCTTAGACGGACGTTACGTCCTCTGGGACCAAACTAAGGACCCAGGTCTTCTAAGAGACCTCTTCCCTGTCCGATGGGTGAGGTCATAAGAACCCGAAGAAACCACCGAGTCTACCATTTCTTAGGTGGACGTTACGCACTCTGGACCCAAACTGGGGACCCAATCCTTCTAGGAGACCTCCCCCCGTACCGTTGGGTGAGGTCATAAGAACGTACCTCTTAGGGGTACCTATCTCCTCGTACCGTCCGATGTCAGGTACCCCAGTGTTTCTCAGTCTGTGCTGCCTCGATGATTCGTGTCGTGGGTAAAGAATAGGAGTGTTATATAAGTTGGAGACTACATTCAATGAATACTTAAAATTTTGTTACTCAAGTTTCCCTTCGATGATTTTTATTGACTTCACTTGATACTAACATACTTTTCCTTTAGTTGTCTTTTGATGAAAGTAACTCAGGTTCTTTGTTATTTGAAAATAACTGAGCGAGAAAGGGGAGGTAAACAAATTAAACGTGTATGCCTAAAATCACCTTTGGAGGTCCATGTAACCAAACCAACGGATCAATGAAACACGGAGACGCTCGAGTGTCCGTCACCCCACGGAAGTGTAAAGGACTACAAGGGGGGGGGGGTTGTGAAAACTTGGGTGGACCCAAGGTCAGGGTCGAGTCGGGAGTCAAGTCAGTCAAGTCAAGTCAAGTCAACGAGTCAGTACAGGCTGAGAAACACTGGGGTACATGACGTCGTGTGGTCCGGAGGGACAGGTAGTGGTTGAGGGCCTCAAATGAGTTTGAGTACAGGTGACCACTACGGTAGGTTAGTAGAGTAAGAGACAGTAGGGGAAGAGGAGGACCGAAGTTAGAAAGGGTCGTAGTCCCAGAAGAGTTTAATCAATCAAGAAGTGTAGTCCTCCGGTTTCATAACCTCAAAGTCGAAGTCGTAGTCAGGAGGGTTACTTATAAGTCCTGACTAAAGGAAATCCTACCTGACCACCCTAGAGGAACAACAAGT
This sequence comes from Capra ibex, assembly GCA_006410555.1. Taxonomy (NCBI): domain Eukaryota; kingdom Metazoa; phylum Chordata; class Mammalia; order Artiodactyla; family Bovidae; genus Capra; species Capra ibex. The sequence continues at coordinate 24,699,916 of SJYO01000647.1, forward strand.
TCTCTGAGAGTTCTCAGAAGAGGTTGTGGTACCAAGTTTTCGTAGTTAAGAAGTCACGAGTCGAAATATCAGATTGAGAGTGTAGATATGTACTGATGACCTTTTTGGTATCGAAACTGACCTACCTGGAAACAACCGTTTCATTACAGAGACGAAAAATTATACGACAGATCCAACCAGTATTCAAAAGAAGGTTCTTATTCGTAGAAAATTAAATTAAGTCGGGACGAACACAAGTCAGGTCTACGGAACTCGAACGGGTATATCGACTGGGACAAATGAGTACTAAGGATGGGTATCCTTTCTTAGTGATCAATTTCCTCCTTTGTCACTCAGAGAAAACGAAACTGCTACAGACTTTTTATTTTCCACTTAGTGTCCCCCCTTCTATTCCCGGGGACACTTCTGGAAACACCATCTTGTACCATCCACCAGAGATCCTGTCGTGAAGAGTCTCACATTAAACGTGTTTTCAGTGGATCTCTTAAACAATTACTAAGACCTCTAGTGGTGGGACTCTAAGACCACTCTTCCGAACTCTCAGGGGTAGTAACTTGGAGTACTCGAATAATTCGTAAGAGGGGTACTCCTAGTCGGTCAGGTCCACGACTAGCCATGGGTGGTCCTCCAAGGGAGTATACCATACTTCTCGTCACCCGGGGTTCCAGAGTGGTGACCGAAACTCCACTTCCTCTCCTCTTTCGAAAGGAGCTGGAGAATCTCAGGGACCGAGGCAGACTTTGAACCTGACTGTTTCCGTCCACTTGTCCTCCTTTCATATGTGTAAATAAATTATGCAAAGGGTACTGCTACTGAGGAAATACTTCTTTACTTCTGGATTTCTCTGTCAATTTGGACTCACGAAGAAGACACCATCCCGACCACTTCTCACCGCTCACCTCCTTCCGATTCCTTCCTGTCTCACCCTCCTTCACATCCCTTGACCGCTTTCGAATCGTTCGAATCGTTCAGGAGAAACGAGTAAGAAGAGTCGTAGGGACCCCGTCTCTCTCCCGTGGAGAGTGTACTTCCAGGATACTAGACGAAGTCTCACCTTCCCGTTCCCTTCTAGTCCCTCTGAAAGGACGAAGACGGTAAAAGGGTTTGAGAGTGTGAGGTTTAGGGTTCTACGGTAGTCTTGAGGTAGTCTCTCGTTGGGTGGAGGGCACCGGAGTAGGGTGGTGAAGGGAAAAACTACCGTCGGAGGTTTCACCGAGTAATAGTGACCGGTGGATCTACGGACTATCTTGTCTTCAATGTTTTTATATGTTCGTGGTCAGTTGTCCACCATCCCAGATTCCGGTCGTCTTTCGTCCCGTTCTCTCCTTCTACGAAACTTCTGTAGGACTCATAACAGAAAGATCATTCTTCAAAGTTCTTGTTCGTAACCTTAATCAAGACGTCCCTTTCTTCACGGACCCAAAGGGTTTGTGTGTTTTAAATTAATATTTAGTACAACTGAGTGTTTGATGTACTGCATCTTTTGTACAGACCAACAACCATTACCTCCTAGTGGAACCTTGATCCTACCATTGACCTCCTCACGTAAAGCGAACCCTTCAACCCTATGTGTAAACTTCCCACCTCCCACTATCCAACTGGACGAAACTAATTATGTCTATTCTTTTTAACTCCTAGATCACCTTTTGGGTCATTATTCTCTAAACTTGGTCACTCCGACCCCTCCCTACCGTGTTCCCAACCTTTCCTCTAAAACCCTTTGTACAATCTTTCTCATCACACTACGGTGGAGTAGTTGTGTGTACCTGTGTGTGTGTGTGTGAGAAATAATGAAAATACAAAGATGTATCGTATAAACGGGTAGACTATCTATTGAATACACAAACAAATAACAGTTATAATGACATAGACAGTTCCGGTGTGGTCCTTTCTTTGGTGAGAGTTTCCAAGTAACTTTTCCACATCCGAAAATCAGTTGTCCTCTAAACGTCGTGGTCCTTCGGGAACTAGTGGAGGACATCCCGTCCTTTCCCAGTCTCCAACCCCACCCCACAGTCTCTTTGGACCGTTCTGGACACCGACACCTTCTCCCCCAAGGGGTCTTAGACACCGACTCCTACCTCGTTACGTCGGTGACGGTTTGACATCGGGTCGCTCCTCCCTCCCGTCGTCTAGGGGTCGCGGCGAAAGGAGGGTAGGATGGTAGAGGACGACCCTAGAGGACGAGAGGGTCTACTGTTCCACGATGTCCCACACCTCACCTAGGGAGCCACGTGTTTCGGTCCGTCTCTTCCCACCCCTACCTGGTCCTCAGGTCGGTCGTACGAGAAAGTCGACCTTACTTCGAGGAGCCCCTGTCAACACAAGTAATGGCGAATAGAGATCCCAGAGGCAATCACAGACCACACGTCCAAAAATTGTTGTAGACCACTTCCTTACTTACTACGTACCGAACCTTCTTCTCCGGACCGTAGACTAATATGTGTATAATATGATCATTCAATAGGTCTTCGGGTGAACCGGGTGAAGATTCAGAACGAGACACTCGTCTGTGCACTAAGTGTCATGGGGTACCCAGGGGTACGACATGTAGGTCGTCGTGTTGGCGTCCCCAGAGTTCCAAGTGCGAGGTCACAGATGTCCACGATCCTCGTGTCCTCCCCGAGTGGGGGGTCGATTGACGGGGGTCTGTCCTGTCTTTCCGAAAACCTGTACCCGACGAGACCAAAAAGGTAAGAGTACCTCAGTCTCTGAGACTCTGGTTCGTAAGGTCTGACCGTCATTTTACCCCTACTTTTAGTAAGTAGGGAGGGTCTTTGTACTTCGAACCGACCCGCGACTGGGTGACAGACCGTACCACATTTGTGAATCGTCATCGACATTCCTAACAAAGTGTAGAGACGAGGACTCCCTCCGTACCCCGGACGCCGTCTCCGAGACAAAAGGCACGACCTAGGAACTAGTCCGTCTCCCAGTCCCTCTTCTTGTCCTGTCGAGCAGGGTCTCCCCCGAGGCGGGGTAGGGGTACGTCCCGAAGGACGAAGGAAGGAAGTCTCAATTCACCTCGCTTTGACCAAAGGGAAGACTGAAGGCCCAGTCACGGTGTCCGTGTGAAAAAAAGGAGGTCCACCGGACCCCTTTACGAATCTTCTCATGACTCTTTCTCTGACACGGTAAGAAGGAAGGAGTCCCAGTCCCTCTACAAAGGTCTACCTCTGCTCTGCTCTTCGTCCATTCCCTGAGGACCTTTTACTCGAAGGGAACCTCTTCTACCCGTAATGGAATCTCAGACCCCTAAGTTCACCTGAAGGAAACGGTCTCCTAGAGGAGGTGAAGACAAACGACCACCGTTTAGGAAGGAGGTCGGGAAACCCAGACATAAAGATTATCGTGGCGAGGTTCGATTTTGTCTTCTCCGATTATTTCTGTCCTATCCACTGGGAGATTATGGTCAGAGGACATCAACACTCTGTTCAAATGTTCTGTGAGACCTTAGGTCGCGTGTTTCCACCCACCACCCCTCTCCAAGGAGACCCAACGTCCGTTATTCCACCATGTACAGACCCCTCTTAAATTCTAGTTATTACTTTGTTTGATTTGCAGAAATTTTTTGTTTTTACTAGTGACACTTCACCGTTAAGGTTTGTTACAGACTGTTTTACGAGAAGGATTTTTTTAGCAAACAACCAAATTCAAGATATATTAATGATAATAGTGTCCGTTCAAAGACATTATCTTAGATTCGAGGATCAATGGTATAAACATAATGAATGGAAAACTACTTCCAACACAAGACGTATCTTCAATTAAGTCTTTTGAGACAGTATATGACCGAGGACCGTGTGTCCCTGAAACGATTTATACGACCAAGGTTCTTATTCAAGGACTACCAAACCTTGACAGACTCCAACGAGGTTCACGCAGACGCACACACAATCAGTGAGTCACTACAGGCTGAGAAACGATGGGACACCTACCATCTGGTGGTCCGAGGGGACAGGTACCCTAAAGGGTCCGTTCTTATGACCTCACCCAATGGTAAAGGAAGAGGTCTCCTGGAAACGTAGAGGACGTAACGTCCGTCTAAGAAATAGTAGACTCGGTGGTCCCTTCGGGGGGCCGTGCACAGAGATAGGGGAACGTAAACATGTCATGCGACGGGACATATGACGATGCGTGCCAGACGGGGATGTAAACTTGTCGTCCGATTTGTATTCGGTTTAATCGTACCATTAACATATGTGTTTATTTGACCTGTTGTCAACGAAGTTAAGACAGTAAAACACCCTGAAGTGTCTTAAAAATGAACACAAATTTTAAATTTTGTCGGTTCCTCTCATGACGAACGTGTCACAGGAGTAAAGCAAACTGTTTATGTCCACAATCGAGTGTGGTTTTACAAAATGACTCTTAATTACAAAGGCACTTAAAAAAAAAGAAATCAACAAGATTTAGATTTCTTAATTGGTTCTTTTATTCCCAATAATGACTTTTATTACAAGAGTATATTTTCTCCCCTTTCAATTATTTTCTAGACCAGGTTTACAGTTTATATGATCTCCGAAGGTACCAGGTCCTAATACTCACGACCAACGACGGAATAAGTTAGACTTAAATGTCACGTCTCCTCACACACATACACACACACTATTTCCACATGTACACGTCCAGACATGGACACACATACACACGTAAGTCCCCGAATCCCTTATGTGTGTACATAAAAGAAACAGTAATGTATTAAGAACCCTTTCAAATACTACAGTTAGTATTTTCCTATGAATTTACAACGAGAACCATGTGTATTTATAGGGATCTGTCCGTAAACTACATATTCCACTAGGACCGTGAATCCTTCCCTGTTATACCCTCTTAATGACTACCTCCAGTGACTGGGTTCCCGGCCTCTAGTGACTATTCTCAAGGGAATGAATCACTCGCAGACACGCGAATCAGTGAGTCAGTACAGGTTGAGAAACGTTAGGGTACTAACGATGACCATACATCGGACGGTCCGAAGAGACAGGTACCCCTAAGAGGTCCGTTCTTATGACCTCACCCATCGGATAGGGTAAAGGACCGGTTGAGAAACGTTGGGGTACCTAATATACATCGGACGGTCCGAAGAGACAGGTACCCCTAAGAGGTCCGTTCTTATGACCTCACCCATCGGATAGGATAGAGGACCCCTAGAAGGACTGAGTCCTTAGTTTGGTCCCAGAGGACGTAACGTCTGTCTTGTCGACTCGATGGTCCCTTCGGGAATCACTCCCAGATCTTCCAAGTTTATTTCTTCAATACATACACTTGTAGGGTGACCTATTTCGTGTTTCTGGTCTAGGAGGACCGGTATTTATTCTACCTTTTCCCTTGTTGTGAACTCCTTAAGTTCTTTTGTGATTTTTATATACACCAAAAGGGGGTCAATTACAAGGTCCAGTCTGTTCCGTTTGCCTTCCCCACCCAGGACCTCATTAGTATAACAATTTTCCATCGACACAAAACACATGATACGTAGTTGAGATTTTTATCAAGTCACCAGGGTTCTCCGACCGAAACTTAATACCTCCCACTACGTCAATCCTTTCCAGAACTTGAACCTTTGAACCTGAGTAACAAGACCGGATCCAACACCTCACCCCCGACCGTTGGGGAACGAGGTACGACCCAGCACCGGGTCCCCGTATCGTCGGTGACACTTGTGGAAAGGGAAGTAGAGAATTGAGGTAGACAGGGACTTTGTGAGTCATGTCCGATCTTGGGTCCTGTTGATTTGAAACCCAAACGGTTGGACTAGCGGTTCGTGTGACCGTCCAGTCTGTCTGAGAGTCTCAAACGGTAGTACCGTACTTTACTTTGTCTCCTCAAAGGTTTCTCTATCGAATACGTACTGAATCTAAAGTCCTCTGTCTCTTAAGGGAGTTGGAGACCCATCCCGTGAGCTTTTTGCTTACGAAAAGGGTTATGATTTTATCTATTCAACGAAACTTGTCCTCGATCAAATAACTCATTATACGCATTATAGACCATACACGGGAAGGTAAAAGAAGTTTTCGCTAAGTGAAGACCATTTTATTGTTCGCCACAAGCGCCAGATTACTACCTGATTAGCGCGATTACTACCTGATCGAACAAGGGAGTTCCGAGTCAGTACTCGGTAGACGTGAGGTGTAGAGACCCGAAAATTTTCGTGTAAGAAGGACGAGGGGTTCCTCGACCTGAAGTCTTTACAACTACCTAATGGTAAACACGAAGTAAAAGGTAGAAGTAGTGAGAAGGGGGGTAAAATACGAAGAGGGGGACCTCGAATAAAATCCGGGGAAGAACCTCGACCTAAACTCTCGGTAACAACAAGTGTCTGTGTCCGTAGTCGGGTTGGAAAAGGCTAAAGAAAGTCTTTGTTTACGACAGTGACACGGACTGTATTATACATAAGAACTTTCTCGTAAAATTTTTCTTATATAGTACCGAGGCTTCTTGACTCCCTTCACCTCCGCCTCTCTGGGCTGACAATCTACACTTCGTCGGAACCTCGTCCCTAAGTCTACCTTCTGTTCTCCACAGGGAACCCCCGTCGGTCAAATGGTATCCCTACCGGAAGCGACCAACTGGTCTTCCACTATGACTGGTTCATTACAATGGGAACACAACATCCAGAACCCTTTAAATAACTCACAGAGGATACACGACTCCTAAAGATTGAAATGGAATTTTCAACAAAAGAGAGAAACCGATTCTACCACCTCATAGAGGACGGGTGGTGGTTGACGGAGGGACAAGGGGCGGGTGGGGCCAGGCGTACCCCCGAGGACGTCGGAATATTTACTCACCCCCTAGAACCACCCGTACCACACATTCGTCAGTTTTGGTGAGGCACAGATACGGGAACTTTTATGACCTAAGAGGACTGTCACATATTAGGATCAGGAACCTTTCCCTACTTGGGTATTTTATTTTAGAGGGGAACTAAGTAAATTGCTAGTCTTTTTATAAGTAACTTATGTATGGTAGAAGGAACAGTGTCAATGAATAATAAAACCATGTATAAAAGAAAATATTCGAATGGAAGTTTAATCAGTAAAAATTGATTATTAAAAAAATTTTTGATTATCGATTTTTCATCTAAAATTTCCTAGTCAAGAGTTCTTGAGTTAAAAAAAAGAATTTATGTAATTCAAAGTACCTGTGGTGAACTTACTTTAAGTCCCCACTACAGGTGTTTTAACTTTCCTTTTTTTCAGAAATAAAAAATAATTGTGGATTAACGATATATCCTAAAGGAAATTAATCCTTCGATTCACTGTTCGGTGTCGGTGTAATTGTCATGTATACTGAAACAGTGGTTCTTTACAGTAATGACACAACGTCTGGGAGTTTTTAGATCAAATAAGGGTAGAGAAGTATTTCACACACTATCAATAATTTGGACAGAGTAGTTTTGAAAATTAACTTATCTTATTCTTTCTTCGTTTATACAATGACTTAGTGTAATAAAATTATAAAACTGTTGGTATAAAGTCATAATAATAAAACGGAACATTATGATAAATAAACAAAATACGTAAATTTTCGTAATAAGACTCTTTCTTAGTATCTGAAGTGGTCTATCGGTTTTCCCAGGCCCCGTGTTTAAGACTAAAGTGTAGAAAAAAATTATCAGGAAGGTCGGTCCCGGTCCCTCTATGTTCGAGAAAATCAGATACAGATCTCTATAGAAAAAGAATTCTAAAAAAAAAAAAAACTGTACCTGGTAGATTTTTCATCAATCACTTGCACAATGTTATAACGAAGACAGAATATAAAACCAAAAAAATGGTACTCCGTACACCCTGGATTCGAGGGACTGGTCCCTAGCTTGGGTGTGGGGAACGTAACCTTCCCGTTCAGAATTGGTGACCTGGTGGATTCTTTATAGAAATAAAACGGGAGTGGTTACTTCCAAAAAAAGTTCACATTTCGGTCCACTCCGATGGGACATTCTTTTGTATCCACCTTTTCTTACGACCCTGGTCCCTGGTCCGATTTAAATCTCCCATTTATCTCCTTCTTTCCGGTGGTTCCCCTACCTCTCCTTCCTCCTCTCTGGGAACCCATCCTCCTTCTAGACTTCTGACCTACGGTGTCTTCGGACTTGTTTTACCCCAAAGTTCCTCCTCCCTTGTCGGTTGAGACACTGTACGACCCAGTTCCTGCTATTTTTGTCGTTTACGTGGTCACTGGCACTTCTGCACCTTTGCTCCCACTGACAGCACCCCCGGTGATCGCGTCGCGGTCCCTTCCTTCCACCTGACCTGACTGCGTCTCCAGTCTCTTCTCTGTGCTCCTTCACCTCTCTTCGCAGCCACAAAAGTTGAGAGACTAGTTCTCAACGACACTTTCCTCGTCTTTCTATAACGTCAGTCACTCCTTCCTACAGTTTCGTTCCGAAAAGTTCTCTCCAAGACCTCGTACAAACACACGAAGACCCTGACTAGTCACGACTCGTACTTTCTCCTTTACCCGGAGTCTCGGTTCTCTTCTTTCTCCGTCCCTTCTCGTCCCGACTCAGTAGGAGAATTTGGTCTGTCTCCCTACTAAAATTACTTATTCGACAAACAGTCGGCAGTCCGTGTCAATTCTTGACGAGAGACTTTATAAGGGGAGAAAGGTACCAAGAGGTGAAGAGAGATTGGGGTGATGGGAGAAATTTAAAAAAAAAAATAATTCCATATCAACTAAATGTCACAACCCGAACAAAGTCCATATGGTGTTTCCCTTAGTCAACATACATATAGGTGAGAAAAATTCTGAGAAAAAGGTACCTCCAATAATACCTCATAACACATTTCAAGGGACACGACACGTCATCCGAGGATAATCAATAGATAAATTATATATTATCATACGTATACAGTTACGGCCAGAGGATCAAGTAGACAGGAGGGAACAGGGGGTAACGGGAGAACGATAGAGATACTTACTTTCAGCGAGTCAACTCAGGTTGAGAACCACTGGGGTACCTGATATGTCAGGTTCCTTAAGAGGTCCGGTCTTATGACCTCACCCATTGGAAAGGGAAGAGGTCCCCTAGAAGGGTTGGGTCCCTAGTTTGGATCCAGAAGGCGTAACGTCCGCCTAAGAAATGGTCGACTCTGTGATCCAGTAAAGGTATAATCTCGGAGTAACTAATGAATTTGATTAAGTTCGAATATACGTCGAGTAACCTTTACCTGTGGTATAGGTGGAAAGTTTCCGTAAACTCAGTCTCGTCTCCAACAAGAAAACGAATTTCGTTAAACAGAGACTTTCATATTCAAATCTTTAATCCCCGTCCTCCTGTATCCAAAAAAGACAACGAAGAGTTTAGGAGGGTGTCTCCACTATCAGATATGACGATTACAGTGGACCGTGGGATAAAAAAGTCTGGTGGTACCACGGGAAGTGACGTGAAGACTAGGTCGATATAGGATTATACTATCGTTCTTGGTAAATTGTAAGAAAGAACTTTCTTATATTCGTGACTTTTTTAACCCTACTAAGTAAATGTCGAAGTAAAGACCATGATCAATTTGACACCTGGTTAGTAGTATTTCTTTTTTCTAATTGTGTTCCAATTGTGACAGAGACAGATGAGTCCTTAGTAGTGAGATAAAACCCGTAATCCGAATCCCTAGTTAGGGAATGGACATGGACCTCTTAACAGTGCTAAATCCACTCTGTTTTTACATAGACTCATAGACCTCTCCTAGCCCCGTCCGAGGTCCCGTGTTACAATTCTCAGGGCGGACCCTTCTGCCTTCTAGAGCTAAGATTTAGACAGAGACTGTGATTTCCCAAGATACTTGAACCACTTCGGAAAGTTAAGGGAGATTGTACCAGGGACCCTTCTTACTAGTGATCCGGTGGAACCGAGATTTTAGGAAACTCAGACTAAAAAGAGGATAGTACCTACTGAGAAGTCGAGTATAACAGACCACCAAAACCGTAGTACCGAGAAGTGAGTAGTCGAACTATTTAAACCTCCATCAATAAAGAGGTCAGTTTCCGTTTTTGTCCCCTTAGAGACAAAACCACAGTCTCTTTCACGACTCCGGGACCTTTGTTATTTCTCGGGACCACAGACGTGGTCCCCCCGTGGAATCCCCTTGCCTCTGAACGTCGGGGTTTGATACCAGACGATCTACAATCGTCCAAGGGAGTGACGACGACCTCCATACACTTTGGACGACTGTGTCCAAAGACGTGGGTCCTGTGTGTTATCTTTTCGTCTTCAATATTCTCCTCACTGACGGGTCACAAGTGCTCGTTTCCTTAAACGTGTGAACTCTGGTTTACGTTGAAGGAAGTTTTATCGAAGGAAGGGTCTGGTTCTGTTTTCCCGTATGGGTACAGGGGGTCCTGAGTCGAAAAGAGGCACTATGAGTGTACCGTCCCCCTCCTCCTCAGTTGCTGTTCACACCAGTCAGGCATTCAGACTGTAGTAGACGTAGTGCTGACCTTGTACACCCACTATATACAGTGCAGTACCCGTAGTCACTCGAGAAAAACGATACGACATACAGTGGAGATTCTCGATTTCCACCTTAGACTCCCGATCTGTACCAAGGTCCGGTAAAGACCATTTGGGAGGTATTCTTTTCCAGCGCTCTGTTCCAGTTGTTTTACGTTCTCTTCCGACAACTACCGTGGAGACACCTCGACAGAGGACTTAGACGGAGGTAAAGGGGAGATACGACAGAGATGGAGAAAGTTCTTTTCCGTCCTTTCCATCAGAACCGTCACTAGGTTTTGTCCCGAAAGGAACCTCCCATGAAACCTAAAGATCGGTTTCAACCACTGTAGTGACCTCTGTATTCCACCCATCTTATACCGACAGTCGACATAGGTCAACCAGGTTTTCTACCTTTCGAAATGTCGTTTCGAAGATGTCCTTTCGATGATGTCGTTTTATTCAGAGACTTTCTATACGTGTGGTTCTTACGTATTATTTAGACGCGTAACCACCTTGCACAGGTCATTATCGTTCACGTTTATTTTGGATTTTCCGGTGTCGACTCGTATTTATACTTGTCCAGGTTAATCGTCTCTGAGACGGTTCTATATGTGTACTTTCTATTCTTACTCGGGTAAACATAAGATATTTTGACGGGTTAATAAACAGCCAAGGAAGGAACACATTCCTGTCCAGTCACGGTCTTCCCTTAAAAGGACCGGAGTGATATCATTTATGGTTTTCTCTCACCTGGGACCCGGTGTAACCCAATTCTCCCAATGGTTGTAGACCAACACTTAATTTTCCCCTTTTTTTTCGATGAGGTAGGTTTACACTTTCATACAAAACGTTCACCTCCGAAGTACCTGAAAACATATGGGAAGACAACCCATATATGATTATAACACCGAAAGAATTGAAACGAACGTACAATTTGAAAGTTTATGTAAAGAAATTACTTGGTTTATCTGTAGAGACGGGAGTCCCTCGAGCGTGTCATCACCTCCTAACCTTCCACCTCTGTTGGTCATTTTATAATTATTTATTCATATAACTCCCTCCTCGGACCATCCGATGTCAGGTGCCCCAGTGTTTCTCAGTCTGTGGTGACTCGCTGAAGTGAAAGTGAAAGTTCATGTAATTTCACATAACCTCCCGAAGGGTCCACTGTGATCACCATTTCTTGGGTGGACGGTTACGTCTTCTGTATTCTCGGGACCCAAACTAGGGACCTAACCCTTCTCGGGGACCTCCTCCCGTATCTTTGGGTAAGATCATAAGATCGGACCTCTTAGGGGTACCTGTCTCCTCGGACCACCCTATGTCAGGTACCCCAACTCTTCTCCCCTGTACTGACTACACTGAACCGTGTGCACGTGTCACATAATCTTCACTGTATACTACACCTTTTTTAAGTAGTACCTTCCCCCAAGCTTCCCGACTTTACACTGTATACCACCAGTCCCTTCGGGAGTGATTCCTTTGTCACAAACCTCGTTCCATCCTTACTCCACTCCCTCACTCTGTCCTCCTATAGACTCGATTCTCGTAGGTTCGTCTCCCTTGTCGGTCACGGTTCTGACGCCCACCTTGTACCACCGAGTGTCCCTCCGGTCGTGTCGACCTCGTTGTACTTTTCTTCTCCTTGATTCACTCCATATCAGACAAGTAAAGGTTCCGTTTGGTAAGTTATAGTACCATTAGGTTCGGATACGGGGTTGGTCATTACGACTCCTCCGACTTAAACTTGCCAAGATACTTCTGGATGTTCTGGAAAATCTTGATTATGGGGGTTTTATACAGGAAAAGTAATATCTCCTGACCTTACGTTTTTATCCTTCAGTTCTTTGTGGACCTCATTGTCCGTTTAAACCGGAACCTTATGCCTTACTTCGTCCCGTTTCTGATTATCTCAAAACGGTTCTTTTACGTGACCAGTATCGTTTGTGGGAAAAGATTGGTGTGTTCTCTTCTGAGATGTGTACCTGTAGTCGTCTGTCAGTTGTGACTTTAGTCTAACTAAGATAAGAAACGTCGATTTCTACCTCTTCGAGATATGTCAGTCGTTTTTGTTCTGGTCCTCGACTGACACCGAGTCTAGTACTTTAAGAATAACAGTTTAAGTCTGACTTTAACTTCTTTCATCCCTTTTGGCGATCTGGTAAGTCCATTCTGGATTTAGTTTAGGGAATACTGATATGTCACCTTCACTCTTTATCTAAATTCCCGGATCTAGACTCACGGACTCCTTGATACCTACCTCCAAGTACTGTAACATGTCCTCTGTCCCTAGTTCTGGTGGGGGTACCTTTTCTTTACGTTTTTTCGTTTTACCGACGGACTCCTCTGGAATATTTATCGATCGACACTTTTCTTCTCTTCGTTTTTCGTTTCCTCTCTATATTCGTAGACTTACGTCTCAAGGTTTCTTATCGTTCCTCTCTATTCTTTCGGAAGGAGTCACTAGTTACGTTTCTTTATCTCCTTTTGTTGTCTTACCCTTTCTGATCTCTAGAGAAGTTCTTTTAATCTCTATGGTTCCCTTGTAAAGTACGTTTCTACCCGAGCTATTTCCTGTCTTTACCATACCTGGATTGTCTTCGTCTTCTATAATTCTTTTCCACCGTTCTTATGTGTCTTCTTGACATGTTTTTTCTAGAAGTGAAGGTTCTATTAGTACTACCACACTAGTGACTGGATCTCGGTCTGTGGGACCTTACACTTCAGTTCACCCGGAATCTTTCGTAGTGATGTTTGTTTCGATCACCTCCACTACCTTAANCTCGATAAAGTTTAGGACTTTCTACTACGACACTTTCACGACGTGAGTTATACGGTCGTTTAAACCTTTTGAGTCGTCACCGGTGTCCTGACCTTTTCCAGTCAAAAGTAAGGTTAGGGGTTCTTTCCGTTACGGTTTCTTACGAGTTTGATGGCGTGTTAACGTAAGTAGAGTGTACGATCATTTCATTACGAGTTTTAAGAGGTCCGAAGTCGTTAGATACTTGGCACTTGAAGGTCTACAAGTTCGACCAAAATCTCTTCCGTCTCCTTGGTCTCAAGTTTAACGGTTGTAGGCGACCTAGTACCTTTTTCGTTCTCTCAAGGTCTTTTTGTAGATAAAGACGAAATAACTGATACGGTTTCGGAAACTGACACACCTAGTGTTATTTGACCTTTTAAGACTTTCTCTACCCTTATGGTCTGGTGGACTGGACGGAGAACTCTTTAGACATATGTCCAGTCCTTCGTTGTCAATCTTGACCTGTACCTTGTTGTCTGACCAAGCTTTATCCTTTTCCTCATGCAGTTCCGACATATAACAGTGGAACGAATAAATTGAATATACGTCTCATGTAGTACTCTTTGTGACCCGACCTTCTTCGTGTTCGATCTTAGTTCTAACGGTCCTCTTTATAGTTATTAGAGTCTATACGTCTACTGTGGTTGGAATACCGTCTCTCACTTCTCCTCGATTTCTCGGAGAACTAGTTTCACTTTCTCCTCTCACTTTTCGAACCGAATTTCGAGTTGCAAGTCTATTGATTCTAGTACCGTAGGCCAGGGTAATGAAGTACCCTTCATCTACCCCTTTGTCATCTTTGTCCCAGTCTGAAATAAAACCCCCCGAGGTTTTAGTGACGTCTACCACTAACGTCGGTCCTTTAATTTTCTACGAATGAGGAACCTTTTTTTCAATACTGGTTGGATCTCTCGTATAATTTTTCGTCTCTGTAACGAAACGGTTGTTTCCAGGTAGATCAGTTCTGATACCAAAAAGGACACCAGTACATACCTACACTCTCAACGTGACACTTCTTCCGACTCGGGTTTCTTAACTACGAAAACTTGACACCACAACCTCTTCTGAGAACTCTCAGGGAACCTGACGTTCCTCTAGGTTGGTCAGGTAAGACTTCCTCTAGTCGAGACCCTAAAGAAACCTCCCTTATTACGACTTCGACTTTGAGGTCAGGAAACCGGTGGAGTACACTTCTCAACTGAGTAACCTTTTCTGACTACGACCCTCCCTAACCCCCGTCCTCCTCTTCCCCTGTTGACTCCTACTTTACCCACCTACCGTAGTGACTCAGCTACCCGCACTCAAACTCACTTGAGACCCTCAACCACTACATGTCCCTCCGGACCGCATGGCACTAAGTACCCCAGAGTTTCTCAGCCTGTGCTGACTCGGTGACTTGACTTGACTATGTGTACAAGCCCCGAAGGGACTACCGAGTCGTCCATTTCTTAAGTGGACGTTTCGTCCTCTGTGTCCTCTACACCCAAGTCAGGGACCTAGTCCTTCTGGGGGGTCTCCTTCCTGTACCACTGGGTGAGGTCATAAGAACGGACCTCTTAGGGTGTCTGACTTCTCGGACTACCCGACGTCAGGTTTCCCAGTGTTTCTCAGTCTGTGTTGGTTCTCTGACTCGTGTGTGTACGTATATGTATCAGTAAGAAAAAGTCTGAGAAAAGAGTTTATCCAATATTATCTGATAACTTATCTCCAGGGACACGATATGTCACGAACGACCGATAGATAAAATATATGTCGTCACACACACATAATTACTGAGGATTAAATAGGGAGGGGGGTGTAAAGGGGAAACCGTTGGTTTAAAAACCAAAAGCTTTATACTCTCAAACAAAGACAAGACATTTATTCAATTAAATATAGTAAGAATTTTAATCCAAGGTGTGTACTTACTATAGTACATAAACAAAACAGACCGAATGAAGTGAATGATACTATTAGATATCCAGGCAGGTTCAACGACGTCCACCGCAATAAAGTAACAAAAAATACCGACTCAACATAAGATGACATATATCCATGATATAGAAGAAATAGGTAAGTAGACAACTACCTGTAAATCCAACCAAGGGACAGAACCGATGAACATTTATCACGACGATTCTTGTCACCCCACGTAATAGAAAAGTTTAATACCAAAAGAAACCTACATATAGGTCTTCACCCTAACAACCTAGTACCCCATCAGGAAAACAAAAGAAAAGACCTAATGGATCTTGCATGGTTGTGCCTTGTTCCTAGACCCGTATGTTATGTATTCTATTCCGGGTCGGGAGTTCCGTGAATGTCAGTTACGTAATTTTACTAGTAAACTCATATCACACCATGCACGTCTTTCTGTGTATGGAGGAGTAAACTCCAGTCACTCTTTTTTATGAACTGAGTCGGACCCTCCTCACCCTTCTAGAAACCTTCTTTATTGTAGACGACGAATTGACTTCTGATTTTTAATCGGTCTACTTCCTCCCCCTTCGTACTGTGTCGGACCTTACAAGGTCTTTCTGTGTAAATGAACCACGAATGTAAAGACGGACTCGTTTATCGAGACAGAGGTCACTCCGATTGGGGAGTTCAGGATTCACTACGGAGTATGATTGTGTTTACAACTATTGTGCTGATCAACTTAATCAATGAGTCCGATGTGGTAACGCCAGTCCGTCTTCAGACCAAAGTTGAACGGTGGTTGAGGTCGTAGAATCTTGAGTCTGTTCCCGAGAAAGGGTCACTTGTCGTCGACATCGACGTTTTCCCGTTTCAGAAGGGTAGTCGTGACCGGAGACCCAACGTCGGCTCTGGTATACCACCAAGGTAGAAAATAACCAGAAACAAAAGTGACACTTCTCTCACGGTGTTCGTGCCTCACAAGGATCGTTGTTTGTCCTGTCGCCCACTCTCTCCTTAACGAGGAGTCCCTCCGTTTGCCTGTCGGTGGAACTGTTGCGGGTCAGACTACAGTCTCAACTGCCGCGGGGTGTTGGGCTCCGTTTGTCCTTTTTCTGTCATAAAAGTTTCACACTTGGGTCCTAGACTGAGACCGTCGTCCCACAAAAAATTCCGTTCTCCATAGGTTCAGTTCCAGGGGGTGTAACAATGAGAAAGAAATAACTTCCTGTTAAAGAAATGTACGACACAGTCACAGACGACATGTTGTTTCTCTTAGTCAATATACCTATGTATATAGGGGAGGGAGAACCTGGAGGGAGGGTGGAAGCGGGAGGAGGGGTAGTGGGGAGATCCAGTAGTGTCTCGTGACTCAACTCAAGGAACACAACATATTGTCGAAGGGTGATCGATAGACAAAATGTGAACATGTGTACCCCGAAGGGACTATCGAGTCATCCATTTCTTATGAGGACGTTACGTCCTCTGGGACCAAGTTAAGGACCGAGGCCTTCTAGGGGATCTGTTGCCTGTCGGATGGGGGAGGTCATAGGAACTCGAAGGGACCACCGAGTCTACCATTTCTTGGACGGACATTACGTCCTCTGGACCCAAACTAGGGACCTCCTCCCGTGCCGTTGGGTGAGGTCATAACAACGGACCTCTTAGGGGTACCTGTCTCGTCGGACCGCCCGACCTCAGGTATGCCAGTGTGTCTCGGACTGGGCTGACTTCGTTGATCCGTCGTCACATACATACAGTAAAGATTAGAGGGTTAAGTAGTGTGAGAGGGAAAGGGTGGGGTGCAGGTGTCAGGTAATGAGACTCAGAGATAAGGGCGGAACGTGTATTCGAACAGAGATAGTAAACAAAGAAAATCTAAGGTGTATGTGCACGATTATATATAGAGAGAAAGACTAAATGAAGTAAGACATACTGTCTGAGATCCAGGTAGGTGTAGAGATGCTTACTGGGAGAAAAGACTTCCAGAAGCTCGAAAGGAGAGGACCTGACCCATTTGAGGAGATAGTCTGTAAGTTAGGAGGGAGCGTTAATGAAAGGTTTCGAGAGTCGGACGTTGTAAGAAAATCCCTGTGGGGGAAAAAAACCTCATATTAACGAAATGTTACAACACAATCAAAGACGACTTGTTGATTCACCTAGTCGATATACACATGTATGTAGGGGAAAAAGAACTGGGAGGGAAAGTGGTGGTGGGGGTTAAGGTGGGTAGATCCAGTAATGTCTCGTGACTCGACTCGAGGGGTACGATATGTTGACCGAAAGGAGGGTACAAAAGAGGTAAGGAAGGTCATGTCGACTACAGTAAGTAGATGTGAATATGATTAGGTAAGTTCGATGGGTGTTTCCTTTGTTTAGAGTACTGTCTCAGTCCTTCTATATAAAACCTCCGTAGAAGTTTCACGGTCAGACACACCTTGGTCTCCGTTTCGATCGTCTTTCGTTCTCGTTTCCGTCATCGTTTAGGGAGGTACAATAATGTTGTTTTTAGAGTAAGGACGTCTTTATTGTAAAAACAACAACAAGTCAATGATTCAGTACAAACTGATAAACACTGGGGTACCTGATATCCGAGGAGACAGGAGGTGATAGAAGGTCTTGAACGAGTTTAAGTACAGGTACCTTAACTACTACGATATTATTGTCATCGTTATCGGTTGTGAATTGTGTACGAATGATTCACGGTCCGTGAAAGTATTCGTAAAAATGTCCACACCTTGAGTAAGTTAGAAGGGATGTTGGGACTCCATCAAGAATAATAATGAGACTAAAACGTCTACTCTTTTGACTCCGTGTCTTTCTACTTCATTGGTTCATTCAAAAAAGACACCTCGATACTCACCCGTCTAGACCACAGGTGTGCTAATTGGGGTTCAATGAGACCCAAAAGTTCTGGGTCCACAAAAAACGATGGATATAAATTATAATATCCAAAAATCACATTTTTACTTAGACCTTATAGAAACGGGTAAAACATATCCTTTTCAGTTATACGTTTATAAATCGTGTTCTTTAAACCTTATGTCATCTGGAAACTTGTTGTATCCAAATTCCCATTAGTGAAGAAGTGTCGACTTTTAGACGTGTATTGAAATGTTGACAATGAGACATAGGACCAAGGTGTATATTCCTCAGTTGGTCCGTTGACACCCAGTACAGTGTGTCACGGAACTCTTGGGGTACTTGTCATACTTTTCCGTTTTACTATCCTATGGTTTTCTCCTTGAGGGGTCCAGTAATCCACGGGTTATACGATGACCTCTAGTCACCTCTTTATTGAGGTCTTTCTTACTTCCCTACCTCGGTTTCGTTTTTGTTATGGGTCGACACCTACACTTACCTATCTTCTTTATAGGTTACGACATTTCTCGTTATAACGTATCCTTGGACCTTACAGTCCAGGTACTTAGTTCCGTTTAACCTTCACCAGTTTGTTCTCTACCGTTCCCACTTGCAGCTGTAAGATCCTTAGTCGCTTGATTTTACCTGACCTTACCCACTTAAATTGAGTCTACTGGTAATATAGATGATGACGTCCGTCCTTAGGGAGTCTTCTTTACCTCATCGGTAGTATCAGTTGTTTTCTCACTTTACGTCATGAACCTACGTTAGAGTTTTTACTGTCTTACTAGAGACAAGCAGAGGTTCCGTTTGGTAAGTTATAGTGTCAATAGGTTCAGACACGGGGTTGGTCATTACGACTTCTTTGACTTCAACTTGCCAAAATACTTCTGGATGTTCTGCAAAATCTTGATTGTGGGGTTTTTCTACAGGAAAAGTAAGATCCCCTAACCTTACGATTTCATCCTTCAGTTCTTTGTGGATCTCATTGTCCGTTTAAACCGGAACCTTTCGCCTTACTTCGTCCCGTTTCTGATTATCTCAAAACGGTTCTTTTACGTGACCAGTATCGTTTGTGGGAGAAGGTTGTTGTGTTCTCTTCTGAGATGTTTACCTGTAGTCGTCTACCAGTTGTGGTTTTAGTCTAACTAAGATAAGAAACGTCGGTTTCTACCTCTTCGAGATATGTCAGTTGTTTTTGTTCTGGTCCTCGACTGACACCGAGTCTAGTACTTGAGGAATAACGGTTTAAGTCTCACTTTGACTTCTTTCATCCCTTTTGGCGATCTGGTAAATCCATACTGGATTTAGTTTAGGGAATACTAATACGTCACCTTCACTCTTTATCTAAATTCCCGGATCTAGACTATCTATCTCACGGACTACTTGATACGTTACTCAAAGTACTGTAACATGTCCTCTGTCCCTAGTTCTAGTAGGGGTACCTTTTCTTTACGTCTTTTCGTTTTACCGACAGACCCCTCCGGAATGTTTATCGACACTTTTCTTCTCTCCACTTTTCGTTTCCTCTTTTCCTTTCTAT